>NADL03000097.1:0-323548 GCA_002205965.3 Kappaphycus alvarezii | reverse complement strand
TGTGCTAATTAACAAGGTGGGTCGCCCCTGACAGAGGAACAGTGCAGAATCTTTAGTATTTGTGCGATACTGCAAAATGATTCGTGGCAAAAAACATAATTTTCGAATCAAATAATTAGCATTTTGGAAAAAAAAAACTCACTTCGCTGCCAGTCTCCCGTTTTCAGTAGCCCAAATCTCCGCCGCAAACACACCCCAGAGCACGAAACTTGGTCACAGCATTTTGAGTAGAGTTGCGTGCGGGGCGACTGAAAAAATCAGATTGAAAGGAGCTGGTGGGACAGAAATGACACGTTTTTAGGATGCAGAAACCATTACCGGAAAGAAACCAATGCAAAACAAATCATCTAAAGAATACAATAAATGAATATTACAGTAGAACACAACGGAGTCCACGATAGACACTGGCCCGTTTCATCTTTGACATCACTACATGCATATATTCATGATGATCGAGGGCAACAGTAGCGAATACAACCTTCTTTTTTAAAACTTCTACGACATTACGGACCATCGAGAAAAGCAGCAAATGCACGCTGAAAATGATCTGTCCTTTAAACAGCTTCATGACTGTTACAGTACACCAGATCAAATATGTGAACGGCTCCGATGCAAGCAACATGAACTTACTCAGTGTGGGGTACGCCCCACTAAGCGCTGCAAATCCTATCGAATAATAGAGCGGAGAATGACATCGTTGACTGCAATTTCGCGAGGTGCAAGCTGGGCGGTCATGAGGAACGGACAGGGAGGAGGGTGAACAATACGACGGCAACCAACTGATGTAAAACCGAAAGGGGGGTGAAACTACCGTAGAGTGACTCTGCGGTACCGTGAATCTACAGTGACTCTACGGTACCGTGACTCTACGGTAGTTTCTCCCCCTTTTCGGTTTCTACTAGAGTGCGAGAGAAAGTTCGGTGGTCGTCATGTATAAGGGTATATTGTAAAGAATTGAATCGTTTCTTCTCACTCCCCCTATCGTTTATTCTCATTCAGCCCCAGTCATGTCCGACAAGTACCACGGGGAATGCTGTGGTCAAGTCGTGCCATAACTGAAAAAATCATTCTTTGTTTGAAATTATCAGGTACGGTTCCTACGGCGTGGACAGGCCAAGGACCACGCGGAAAGGGTGTGAGCCGTACATTGCAGTGTAAGAGCGGAGAGGTTGCCCAGGAGGCGGACGTAATCGGTGGAAAAACTTGATCTCACACATCGGGCAAAGTATAGTGCTAGCAGGACAAAGCGGGTCTGCTTTCCGAGGCTCTATGTGTCTCTGGACATAGCTCTAGATATAACTCGCGTTATGGAGCCGATTTTTGGCATGAAAGCGTACCTATCATTCTGTGCCAGCCTTTTCACAAGAATTTGGACAGTTGAGGTCGTGAAGCTATTCTAGAACTCGGAGGTAATATCGGTAATCGACGGTTCTTACCATCATCGGAATCGGCACTTATAATAATTCTATTTTGTACTCCCACATGAATTAAATCCAGCGAGAAATTCCGCGAAGAATACATTCCCCAACAAAGGGACGTCGAGAAAACACCTTGGAGAAGAATAGCTCCTTTTTGCGCCGTTCAATGTCCAGCTTACAAACTTGATATGGTTGTTGCTGACATCTCCCTCTTATAGGAGAACATGTACCTAAATTAATTTTCTGCAGCGTCAGTTAAGTATAAAGGGGTCGATCAAGTCAGGAAAGACGAAAGAACGGTCAATAATTAGAGCTAGCTTTAGGTTTGAAAGGCTTTCTTCGATTTATTGGTCCACGCAACGACCTAATTTTCTCCAAAGCAGTGGTGAGGAGACAGGGGAGATGATTATGATTTCCCGACGACAGTGACCTTAAGCTCCGAGAAATGTGGATATGGGTGCATTTGGTCTTTTACTGGCAATACCAGTGGCCTAAAACTTGCAAGGAGACTAAAAATATGTAACAATCCCTCGCAACGCATTTCAAGCGGCGTAGATACAACTGAACAAATCTCGAAATAACACATAATACAACTCTCGATTAAAGAATCGAGAAATAAAATATGGGTACAAAATGAGCCCCAAATAAAGCAGAGGTGAAAATGCGATAAAAAAGGAAGAGATTATCAGTATACAGGTAGTTTATGTACTACTATACTTCCATTCTAAGGAAGAGGTACACTAAATCGTATGAATATGGATCGCAAATGGAGAAGTCATGAAGCACATAGTTCATCACGTTTTGAAAAGTCCATTGCAATACCAGACAAATACTAGTGGTAGAAGTTATTACAGAGTGTTTTAATATCCCGGGACGTTTCCAGTAATTTCGTCCACATCTTTTTCCATTCCCATGTTTGAAACAGGACACGTTTATTAACTCGAGCAAAAAGTTATCCTTCCGAGCTGCTCTAGGAGTCATCAGTAGTATATGAGAAGTCCATAATCGAAATTGGCTTTATTTTAACGATAAATTATGCAAGACGGATGATATAAACATAACAATATTGAAAACATAGGTTCGAATGTGTCTGTAAATACTTATCAAATTTGATTTTCATTGTCTAGAATCTGAGGAGCGAGTAAATCTGAGGACTATTTCTTTGAGAATGTAATCAGCTGTATAGAAATTTTATTTTTAAATGAATCTGATGTTTTGATATGTACTAAAATTGATCCCAAATTTCGGTAATAGATGAATTACACCTGGAAACACCATCCAACCAAACAGTATTTTCAATACGTATGCTGGCAAAAAAACATTTTCAAGCAACTCTGAAAGATTAATCTAGTTGGAAAAAATAGTTTCTAACTAAACAGATTCAATGATGGGATAGTAGTTATCATTTACAGAAGTGTCCCGAAAAAATGGAAATTTTTTAGAAAATACAACTCAAGCATCAATTGGAAGTTATTTTATTCACATGATACATCATCTACACAATCATAATGCTAAATTTGTACCATTCCAAGTAACTGGGCCGAAAATTATCGCTGTTGATTTTACAAACTCATTTGGAACATATAAAATAAACTAGGCAAGAATGGAAATTACGTCTCGGAACCACCCCTATCCAAAAAGTGTAGGATTAAATCACTCCATTTTACCTCCTGTTGCCTAATAGCAGAAAAATTCAGGATGGGGTTCTAGGGAGCGATAGTTCTGGTTCTTTGTCGGTTTAATTCCATAAGAGAGTCAAAAATATGTATATTTCAAGGTCAGTCCTCCATTCTCGGGGAAGGATGTTGTTTTGCTATTATCACGCACATCATAATTTTCAGTTCTTCATATACCAATAGAGACAGACATGTGTATAAAATGGTGGTAAAAAGAGAGAGGTGGCCGTATTTTCAAATATGCACAATTGAAATAATCTAAAAGGTAGTATGAAACCTCAACAAAGCCGACGTGGCCCATTAGAAGAGGGAAGAGAGTATTGTGTATTACCTGAGTGACTTATTTTCAAAATTAGTACGTTTCGAATCAACTAATACTTGCAAAATGTTGCGTACTAATACCAGCGAAAACTTATAATCAAGTTTCGTTTTTGTGGCCTTTCAAGAATACTACGCCATATAAATAACTAGACGTTAATTATTCCCGAAAACATTCCTGAATTCGAAGTTTAGCCTAAATACATGAAATAGCCCCTCTAATCGTTTCAATAAAACCTCTAGAAAATTTAAAGATCTATTTGGCTGGTTAAAACACTCCCTATGGAGGCTTTAGCTGTGAATTGAAAATTTTAAAAGGATAAATAAATAATAATATAGGAATTCCGAAACAAATACTTTTGAATGTAACATTTATTGCAACTGACCGTCTACTTTTGGCTTTCACAATAGATCAAGTTCTTGATTTCGATTGTTATTAAATTTTGAAAAATAACCCTGAACATTTATTAATTGATAACACGGAACCAAATTTGCTTAGAGTTTTGTAGATTACACTATAGTTAGCCCTATGCTCAGATTTGTAGACGATTTTTTATGGTACTTTCGTTCTTGTCCGATAACTCTTCCACTCAACTAGTTAAGATTGAAACATATACTATTCAATTCAGCTTGTAACGAAGATGAAGGTGATATAAATCTCAATGAGATTTGGCATTCTTATCTAGTATTGAGGGTAACGGGAAAATCGCGCCTCGTCCGTTTTGTACATTCAGTCATCTATTCACAAACAGTCACCATGTCAGTCTACATCATCAACTAAAAGTGCATCATGCTCTCCTTTCGTGAGTCTACAATTTTTAAAGCACAAAAAATCACTCTAATAGATGGTCGACTTTACAAATCCCACCAAAAATCTACAGAAGCTTTGTGATGTGCATCGATCCAGTGGTTCTATGTGATGAAATTTGATGAAGGTCGAACCAATCTTCTAATTCTAAAACCATCACAAAACATCCTCTCAATATTAATGATAAAATAAGAATTCACAAGGGTGTATAAACTGATATCAGTTCACTGCTGCTGATGTCAATGACATCAACCGGGACATCACACGAGGCTTATAGTGGTCTTCAAATGCGTTAGGGCCAACCAGTAGTCTTCTACCACAGCGTAAACTTATAATTAAACTTTTCAAATGAGAGTTGTTGATGAGAATAAAATCAACAAGAGTAAAAGACATCTGCAGTAGTTTAGTTTCAAGCGCCGCAACGATATACTAAGTCATGCGGGGCTGATGTTGACATCAGCAATTCTTACTAAAGCTCATCTACGTCCCTTTTTGAGCCCTCAGCTCCAAAGTATTTAGTCTCTAAACTATTGTATCTTTCATTATGTCGCTCCCGTGGACCCCGACTGCGATATCATCATCCCCACTTCTTCTCTCCCAACTGTTCCTTCCTGTACCCCTTGTTTGATACAATATCAATACTCTCTGCGAATGTTTCTGTAAATACTCGAAACCTCTGTCCCCCCGTTATCGTCATTTTCTCCACACTTGATTCACATGTATCATCCATTATCTTATTTAATTTACCCGCGATCTCCTCCTTCATGTCCCTATACCATCCGTTTATCATATATATACCTATCACAGCCAGTCCCCCTGTTACTGCGTACCACCACGCCTCTCTCTAACTGCCACTGATGTCCTTCCAGTACCTGATATTCCTGCTCTTCACCTACTCTGCCCATAATCCGTTCTCAAGCAAATCCCTCAAGTTGATTGAAGCGGTAAAAAAATAGTCCAAAAGAGTTTCTCTCAAGTGAGCATCGCCTTTATCTGTTTCCAAGTCACGACTCCCATCAATCATCACATAAACCTTCCTACAGTACTCTTTGCCTTATGTGCAGGATTCTTTCAAATCAGGCTATCTCTTCACCAGAATGTTCTGCACGACTTGGTTTAGCCTTAGTATGCCACTCGGACCAACAACTCGAGTCGATGGCTTGTCTACAAACTGAGCACCACTGTACCTGCCTATATTATTTTCCAATGACTTTCTGTTTTGTGCCCTGCATTCCCTGCATTGTCCAAGAGCAAAGCACACAATAAGTGGGTTGACCAGTAACTTTCTTGCGGTCAATTCTTCTATTGAGCCTTCATGCTTTTTGAATACCGTTGTTGTACTTATTCGCAGCATCTCTTCTGAACAGTGGCGTAAGCTTATTGATATGATTCGTGACACCCTTGCTACTTCTGTCTGAGGCTTTCATGACTTCAACCCATTCAAGAGCAACCACCCTCACAAAAAGACCGAAGTTTTCACTTTGAGACACTCTGTGCCGTAAATATGAGTAACCTCTGTTGTCATGTTGCCGTAAATATACCCTTCATGGTAACGCACGTGTCTGACATAAAGTCGTCTCATGCAACGCTTCTCAAACAATACAGATCCACAGGGTCGTACATACGCCTTGTCCTGTGCAGAGAAGAAACTTTGGAGGGCTTTTAAAATCTCAGCCTCATTCCGGCTGCCCTCTCGCATTACCATCGTGGATACAAGTGGTTTCAACACCCAAGGAGCTAGAAGTGCTTCCCTTAGCGATTCGCATACTGATTTCTTAGCTTCAATGAGAGATTCAGCATCAGGGCGTGCTGCAGCATCATGATCGTCAGTGTTTTCGAAGCTGACAGTACCCTTTTGGATGGCAGCATTGAGCTGATTAACTGCTTCTAAAATTTGTGATTTTGTGCCAGAGGATTTATGTGTTGATCAAACATTCGCAACATTCTTTGAAGCTCCGTTTTATTCTTATTAATACTCGATAGTCTGCTTGGCAAATAGTTCGCAATGCAGTTTTCTTACTCAAGGCGTGAGTTGGGGGGAATGATGACTTGATTTATCATTCCCATCACACTCACCAATGAGTCAAAACGGTCCTTGATACATTGTTCCGCATCTGCTGAAGTTGGGAGAGCAGAAGCCCCTGGAACAACCGTTCTACCTGCGAGATCTGCAGCAAAGCCTTTCATGTAGTAGTAGAAGTTTGTAGCTATTGCAGCAATAAAGCAATGGCCAGTACGAGAGTTAAATCGAAACGCCCTAAGCAGGAACCACACAGGGTCCTCAGATTGCAAATACGTCAAAATAGTTACCCTGTGTAATATCTGGTCAACCAGATCATTGGCGGAAAAAGCCTGGTCGTCATGCTCGCGTTTGTGGCATGCTTCCTCTTGAAACGACCTTGTCATCATCGTAAACGTGCAGGTGCTCATTGACTTTTCCATAGCATCCATGGATCGAAACAGTTCCTTTAAAACAACTGTGACACTACGAGAAGGAAACAGCGTCGAGTTGTTTTGGACCACGGCTGCTATTCTCCCAGAGCAACTTTCCCAGTACAGACAAGCTTTACAGTACATGATTGTCTTGCGGAGTTAACCCGCAGGCGAGCAGAATAAACCGCTCGAAATCCTCGTTCTGAAACCGCCATTCCCTGATGTCGGCGAGAAATTGCTCTATCTCCGAATACAAATGGATACCATAAATCTCTCTTGTGGGTCCCAAGAAGACTGGCACCTAAAACATTAGATAAGAAAGAGATGGTTTTTTGGAGTTGCAAGCAAGGTTGGCAGCGATAATGGCATTTGGCATTTCTCAATACTCCAGCTGTGGATGCTCTCCGTAGGAGCTGGGTAAGTCACTCCCATGTATGCAACAATTTCTCGCCTGGCCTTGTGGAATGAAAAGAAATAAAAAAGGGATTCAGTGCCGAGCAAAGTGCGCTTCGAACAGGACCAGGTCCTTTTTCGGGTTGTTGTGTTGTTGTAGATAGTTCAACTCGGTTACGGCACGAGATGCCATTCTTAAGTGGTCATCGTCAAGGGACAAAACTGTAGCATGTGTTACATACAATAAATCGCTATTGATAGCGGATGTTTCGGCTTCCATTTTCGTAATCATCGCAGTTGTCCGGGTGTCGCTACGACACCGACCAGTTCCGGAGTAGCCATGCGTATTTCGCCGATATTTACAACCACTGAAGGTAGCCCAAACCTCATGGTACCAGTAAGCAGCGATGCACATCTGAAAAAAATGCCCGTTTCTACCTCCGAACATATTGTAGTTGGAGACTCATCATAGGATGCACACAACACATGTAATATTGCAATGCCCAGAATCTCATCTCCAGTTGTTACCCTCTTCCATTGTTGATGCAAAACATGGTTCGCGAAGCACTTGAGTTTCTCCAAAAGACAGTCAGAGATAAACGCAACACAGTTCAGAGGCAATAAGTAATTATGCATACTGCCGTCAGTCGCATCTGTATTGTTCATAGAAGCAATTTATGCAATAATGTTGTCGAAAACAGTATTTGCCTCTCTTATGAACCGGCTTTCCAGGACTGCATTTACATCATCCACTCTCACTGTTACATCGCAAAAAGGACTTTCTTAGTTCCAATCGTCCAGTCCCCCATGCTGCTGTGCTTAAGGCCTGAGTTCCAATTCTTCCTCTGTAGCATTGCTGGGAGACGTATTGACGTTATCTTCTTGTTCATTTTCCCATAAAATTCTGTTGTAGCGCTCATCATCAGACTCGTGGAACAGTTGGCTATGTATGCTGCAGCGATCTAACCTCAGAAATCGAAATATATTTCTCACTCCATAGTAATCAGTACTGTTCATAGAGCGATCCAAAAATATAAAACGTTATACCCTGGATTTACAAGCTCCTATGAGAATGCACTGTCCCCAGACTCAAGGGAGTCCTAATTTCTAATGAGTGAAAGGCTAATATCTTTCTGTTTGGAACCGTCGGCTTCTGATTTTTCTGTGGTTTCTATTTCCTGAGTTCCGTTCACAAACTCCGGGTCAGATTCGGAATATTTTGGATCATCAGTCATGGTTGTTGCTACCGATAGGTGTGGAGTCTTTCTTGTGCTGTCATCAGAAGAGAGCGTGGGTGCGTTTGAGGCAGATCGATCGCTGTGTAGAAGGGGCTGAGTTGAATGTGCTGGAGTTTGAGAGTCAGAAGTTGTATTCAGAATGAATCTAGCGCTTGTTAGTTCCTGCTAGAGACTAGCTTGATTCTAAAATATCGTTTTGGGATACCACCTGTCCCATATTACCTACAGGGCTTACGCCTACCACATGCGTTTTGTTCCTCATTTTTGGGTGTACCCGTTGTAAAAGCAGGTATTCGTTCAAGGAAAAAAGTGTGTAGAAGGCAAGTCTCATGTTTAAGAGACGTATATACCCTAGGTACGGCTTTATGGAAGTTGAAGTTGTTGACGATGTGTACCGAGATGGTGACGCAGGAGAATCAACATTTGAGAATGGAAATATTTTAGTATACACACTCAACGACGGATGCTATAATGCACATCCTCAAGTAGCACAATCACCAATTATTGTGTTTTTGTGATACTGCTAGTGTCAGAAACTACGAACAACTGTAAAAATTCTACAAATTTTGAGACGCCTGAACAAACAAACACAATATTTTTGTTTCAAACAACTGGCATAATTTTTTATTATTTTAGTGTTACGATGATATCCCTGATGAAGGATTTTACCGGACAGTATAGTGCGCATTTTATTTCTTGAGTTCGTAGTTGCACTCATCTGATCCATTTTTGATTCCGAGGGTATCGATAGAAAGAAGACAAGCTCCTTGTTTCGTCGGCTAGGTTTGGCGACATGTTGTCAAACATTGGCATAGCTACAGTATGCCAAAAATTGGACGTTCAAAGCATTTCTAAGGGGTCCGAGAAATACGTACTTATCACTGTAAAGATCAAAAAATGGCTGGCTACAGGGGAGATAACCGCACTGGGAAGGCAACTTACAGCCTCTTTACGTCGAGCGTCGCTTCTTGCAAGCAACCTCTTGCGTACTTTCGCATTCCCTGGTTTGAATACGAGTCTTATGGCTAGATGCGCTGCTCAAATTAGGTGATTATTGTTCTGTTTGCTTTACTTCCACCTCGCTTCCTGAAAAGCTCCTAGATCTACTAGAACGCGAAGCTGGGAGAGCTAGCTAGCGCAACTTGAGAACCTTGACATCGTGCTACAAACTTCAGCAGCTCTTACGTAAACCAAGGTAGATTCTTATGCCTAAATTTGCGGCAAAAAGAGAACAAATGTAAGAGGTTCTATGACCTATCCGAACTTCCCGGTTCTGATCACTCAACTGGCAGTAATTTATCTGCCCTTGGAATTGGTGTATGCCCGCGCACTGAGCGATGAAGAGAAGCAGCCTCATCAGTATTGAAAAAAAGTCTCTTCCTTTTCCTCGTATGGGTCTTTGCAATTAATTTCTTGGTATCTTCTTCCCAATTTGATCTTTCAACCCCCGGGGGGTCTCTCATTTATTCTGCTGTCCCCTTTGGGCTTGAAGTTGTTCCATGTGCGCAATCAGTTCCTGAGAAACATAGAACATAAAGTCCAATGTAGCCTGAACCTTGTTCAGCAGCGCTATATTACTGTTGAGTGTCTTCAAAGAGTTGTTTGATGCCAAAAAATCTTGTCTGATGAACATACACCAGGCGATAACCGCATTGATAACCACTGACTTGATTACCTGCAACACAATTTTCTGCTCCCACTTAAAGTGGGATGTCGCAATGTGAAACAATGACCGTTGCTGAGTATCCCTGTCCAATCGGCCCTGTCTTTGAGTAGAATGTCTGCGCTGCACGCTTAAAAAGATTTAACGACACAAAAGAACCCTTAGCGGAAATATAATCGTTGACAATTTTCCAAAACTTGTGCCTAGACTTGACGACATTCTTTTCGTCCTCGTCCACAAAAGAAAGGACTGAATTAGAGCCATCATGTGCGCAAGAAAAAACATTGGCAGCAACGGTTCTCAGAACGGAATCTGCCAGGCCCAGAATATCACCAGCACACCTGATAGCCCTGGTGTATAAAATGCCAGACTCTGACGCCACGACATAGACAGAAAACCTTGTCTGCAGTACGACACATTGCTGCAAAACTTGTGCTCTGTACTCCCAGGGTATGTAATTGAAGTAATTTTGGTCGCCCAGGTGGCAACTGACAACTTCAGGAGTCGCGAGATGCAGGACGGAAGCTAGACTTACTGCCAATACATGCGTCTTAATTTCAATTTTGCTACTGCATGTACGCCGCCATCGGAATTTGTGTAGCCATCTGACCACGGGTCAAATATTTCGAAACCAGACACATCAATCAACACAACGGCATCAGTTGAATAGGCTAGGTATTCTGCTTCCTTCTTCGCCACTATTCCTACCTCAAAAACACCAACAAAAAGCTGCATAGCACTGACAGCATTAAGGACTGCATCATTATTTGCACTTCTACGCTTCATTGGTTCTGTACATACAGATTCGCTAAAACAGCTTGAAAAAAACAGCTTGATCCATTGCACAGGGGACCTTCCCGCGATTCTTCCACGTCCAGATCCGTACTCCAGCCTCATAGCTTGTCTCGGACTTGCCTTGAATTCATAAGAATAGGCTGCATTGGTTTCAGTTATTCTAAACTGCCTCGATACGAATCAGTCCGCGCAAAGCTGTGCGAGAGTGAGGACATTACAGCTTTTTGAAACGAACTCCTCGCAAATCAGGCGCTCTTGAGGATTGTCGCTAGTCAGCTGTGAGTAACTTTGCGCTATTGCGAAAAGCACGCGATACAGTTGCACGTTCAACTTTGGCACCGCGATCCACATCTTAAGCGCAATAGTCACTCCGGGTGGTACGCCGAAACAGAAACGCAGAGCTTTCGAGTATTATTCCGTTCCCCGTTCATAAGCAACCAAAGCTTTCATTCTCTTCTATCCTACACCCGCCCGGCGGAACCCAGGGCTTTCATTTCCATAAAATCCTCATCGACGGTGTCTTCTCGATACACGTTGAAGTAAGGAGCAGCTACAAATTGATGCAACGCAATAGATGATCCAGCATGACAAATACTGAGGCCAATTCGAGGCTTGGCTGGGCAAAGGAGATGCTACAGAAAGGGCAGGAATTTTGGCGTTTAGTGGTCTTCTCGGAGAGAAAAATTTAACTTGACGGGCCAGATTGATTTAACAAGTTACTGGCATGACTTCTGGACAGATGAGCGTATGTCTTCTACACGTCAGCAAGAGGGGGATTCAGTGATGTTATAGGGTGCAATATCGTATCATGGAGTTTCGCTTTTGTTTAACTGCAAAGGTAAAGTTGACTCCGTGTCGTACTGCGAATTACTTCAACAGGAGCTACTGCTATTTGCGGCAGAAAAATTGGGCGAAAACTGGGTGTTTCAACGAGATAGGGCCGCTCCACTCGGCTCAAATTACACGAAAAATTAGTTACGTGATCATAATGTTCAAGCTTTGGAGTGGCCGGCTATATCCCCTGATATAAACATTATTGAGAATGTGTGGGGTTTGATGGCTCGGAAGGTTTATGGAAATGGGAGGCAGTTTAAGTGTGTGGAGGACCTCACTGATAAGGTTTTGGATGTATGGGAGAATCTTAGTGAATGATACCTCCACCGACTGTACAACTCGATTCCGAGGCGTCTCATTGAAGTAGTTGAGAAGAAGGGGGATGCTACGAAGTATTAGTTTTGCTTTTGTTAACGTTTCATTGCTGTGTGTCACATAGAATTTCGTGTACTTAAACGACTTTCTTTCGAATTTTTTAAAGAAAAAACCGTTTCTGTTTGATCTACCTTTACCTGGAGTCAATATTCGGAATCGGCGCCTTATTTTACTTCAAAAATGCGGCTGACTAGTAATGCAGCCTCACTGAAGGACCGTTCTTGGCCCCCACCGATGGTGTATTTATAACCATTTCGTGCACTATACTGTATTGTAACACCAGCTATACTGTACTGTACATTATTTACTGTTATAAAGGATAACTTGACCAAAACTTGGTATGTACAGTACAATACCGTTCCCTAGTTCACTTTTGTGCAAAGGGTAGTGTACTATTCGCAGATAAAAACTGCGATATTTTGTAGGTTCTCGTCATGCCAATCTTATCCTCATTCAAGACCCTTTGTCCATCTTCCTCTTCACGCGCTTGAGCCTGACTAAATTCTCCGTATTCGCCTTTATCACCGTAAACAAATCCATATGAAACCGCACCTGACCCGCATTTCACGTCCGCGATACAACACGTCCCAACCGCTCCATTCAGTACCCTCACCAGTCAGTACCTCACACTTGTGTCACTCCATCGCACGCTGCACAACACACAATTCCATGCACACAACGCGCAATGCAGAATGTATGCGCGTGTGGTTTCGCAACTTACATGTTCGCCTGCGGGCACCGTGCACGCAATCTTCCGCGAGCCGTCCGAAGCGTGAACAAGGCATACCGGACCGTCGATCTGCACAACGGCGTGAGAGGCAGGGGGTTAGCGAGGGGTTGTGATCGCGGTCGGGGGATACGTGGAGAGAGTGGGAGCGGGTGGGGTGTCTTACTTGAAGCTTGTTTCGGCCGGTGGAAATGGGACGCTCGACACGTTTCATGGTGACCCAGACGGATCCAGATGTTTTGCTGGTGGTGTTTCGGCGAGCGGAACAGGGGTTGTTAGGATTAGGGTGTTTGGTGCGTGGGGGCGGTAGACATGGGGGCAGCGGAACTTACTTGGCTGTGTAGAGCTTGGACAGCTCTGACATAAACGCGTTGTGGTCGAGGTAGACCATGGCAGCGTCAGTTGCAAAGCGGGAGACTTGGGAAGACGGGGGCGGCTAGTCTGACGGCGTTGCAAGTTGAGCACCTCACAGGTGCCGCTCACCAAATACCGTGCAAATGTAGATTATGTAATAATTGATTTAGTAAAAAATAAAAATAGACCCCTGACGAAAAGCTATGGCAAGGTCTCCTCCCACTGAATGCCGACAAATTTCACGCGCTCACCTTCCACCACGTACGCAAACACCATCCTCTTCCTCGTCGAGTTCCCCAGCCTCCCCACCGCCACGACATCCAAGCCGTCCATATCTTCGTCTCGCCCACCGCAACCACAGCCACAGCCGCATGAAACAGAACCGGGTCCCCCGCGCCAGAAAAGTCAGCCCCAAACTTGGCACCGCAACTCACACTTATAACCCTTTCGATGCAGCCCCGCAAACCCAACTGCCGCCGCCGCAGCTTATCAGCCGACATTCCCGGCGGCGGCACCAATGCATCCAACCCGACACCACGCTCGTCCCCCGTCTCTCATCCTTTCGACTCGCCATGGCTGTTACAATTAAGGCAGTCTGCCTCGCTTGCCGCCTTTGTCGTACCCCCAACAGGTGCTCTTGTCCTCCTCTGGGGTTTCGACCTTCTGCGCCGGGGCCTTGTCTATGGCAGCTGTGTCGCGCCTTGTCCATGTGGCGGCTACCATGCCCGCCATCCCGCGCAGGGTCTTGCCTAGCCATCCGAAAAACCCGACCCGTCGTAGTTTTTTCGGTGGTTCCTCGCCCTCGGCACGCCGACCATTCGCCACGGGTTTTCTAGCTTTGGTCGCATGTCCATTACCAGCGTCGCCACCTGTGTCTTTGCCATCCCTTTTCCGTTTCACCCCCCTTTTCTCCCTTTCCTTGCGTTGCCCTTCCAATACCACCTCCACTTGCTCCTCCACGTCCTCCCTCCTCCGTTCGAAAAACCCTTCCACCCCTTCTGCCCCCCCCAGATAGTGCTCGGGCCTATCATCCACCAACTTGAAAAATCCCTCCCGCACCCCGAAACTCGCCTCCTCGTACGACAAGGCCAAAGGCAACGACAAGTACTGATTCTGTGACGTGTGTTTCGGTAAACTACCCACAAAATCGCCCTGAATCCTATATCGAGAACGGGTAGTAAACACATCATCCGAATCATATATCATCGCACAAGGTGTCGCCCGCCCCGTCACATACACACTAATCGGCGAAACACCCGTCTCACTGTGGTCCAGCATCTTTCGCTCGTTCGCATTGTCCCGTGAGTTACTTTGCTGAACCATATTTCCGTGCCTCGTCGATGACCTGATGAAGCGGAGCCGAAGGTGGCACGGCCGTAAACGCTGCTTTTATTTCAACTTTACTGGCAGTTTTACTGCACACAGTGCAAAACTGCAATTATTGTCCTGATTCTAATTAGTGTTTAGTGCAACCCGAAATTCGTAGTACAGTAATACTGCACTACAGTACTGTACAGTATACTTATGCTAATCAACAAAGTGGGTCGCCCTGACCGAGGTACAGTAGGGAACAGTCTCAAGTACTAAATATACTCAAAATTGCTGTCTGCACCTCTGCATCTACCTTAAATAACTGTACTGCTTTAATTTGTACAGTACAGTGGTGCTAAAAAGTATGGGAAATTTTAACTTTTAAACATGAAAGAATGACCAAAGAAGAGGGACTGGATTATCTGTAAAGAATTGTTATACGCCATATTCAATGGAGAAAACTGTTTTATAAAAGGTCTATTCGTTTAGGAGATACGCAGGAAAATGTCCGGAAGGGGTGTAAAAAGTATACATGCAATTTGATTCAACCACGTCCCATACAAAAAGGGTCGTTTATTTCTGTAGTCCAACTCTTTTTAGTAGTCTATCTTGTGCCCCTTGTTTTGTAATACCTCGATACAGCGCTTCTGCATTGAGGCAGAGAGGTTCCCGAGCGTGTCTGTTGGCACTCTTTCCCAGGCCTCAATAATCGCGGCTCGAAGGCTTTCAACATCATCGAACTGCCTCTGACTAGCGTATACTTCCCTCACAAGATTCCACCAAAGATTCTCAATTGGGTTAAGGTCAGGGGAGTAGGTTGGCTAATCCATAGTTCTGACTCCATTGTCATTTAAAAATTCCATAACTGACAAAGCCTTGTGGCATGGGGCACCATACTGCATAAACAACCACGACACAGGCAAAGACTCATCTGCAAATGGAAAAGGTAGTCATTCAATGTGTTCTGATATAACCCCTGATTTTGCTTCCCTTGTAAAAATGCTAGCTCGCTCGTTTTTTTCCCGGCAAATGCTTCCTAAATCATCAAGCTCTCCCCTCCTGCCTTCCTTTTCGAGAACCACTGCGGCCCAGCCCGTAGATCATTCAATTTACACGCGAGCCCATCCGGACCATCCAGGTTAAATTTTTTCTCGTCACTCCACGCAACCATATCCCATTTTTACTGATCCCAAGTGACATGGTGTCGGGCACATTCAATTCTCTTCTTAAAATGTCTCTCTTGCATAGCGGGTGATCTCTGAATTTTCTTGTAGGACAAATGAGGGGTTTTAGACGAGATTTGACGTACTCGGGCAGCATTACTATTGAGCTGAAGTAACTCGACCAGCTTTCCAGATCCATGCATTCCTTTGCCGGTCTCCCGAATCTATCTGCGACGAGCTGCATCACTGATTTTTTTGAGCCTCCCGGACCATTTTTTTGTCCCATATCGTTTGCAATCACAAAGAAAGCTTTTTACGACGTTCCTTGAACGCCCAATGCGCCCTGCAATTTCTGTAATTGATACGCGGTCGTGTTTGAAGGCCAGCATTTGGCCTTTCTCGAAATCACTCAGATGGGTACCGCGAGGCATGATTTCTGATCGGTCCAACACCGGAATGGGACCGAGGGGAGAAGTTCGCAAGTGCTGAAGCATTTGAAAGTACTCGTTTATCTTTGTGTTTCCTTTCTGTTGAGCATACCCGCCAAAAGATGAAGTGTATTTATACTTTTTAAACATAAATTTCGAACGGCTTCTTTTTTAATAAATGATTAGCTTCAATGCAATGTTCACATAAAATAACGTCCGAAAAATGTCTGTATATCCTTGATGTGTAAATATTGATCCGTTTGTACATAATAATCAAGAAGTCCTATACTTTTTAGCACCACTGTATGTGCAACACAGAGAAGTCGCTACAGAATTAATTTTGAATAGGGTGACTACTACCTTAAGGTACATTTTTTTCAAATAAAAGAATTTATTTACATAAAAATTGACAACATTACAAAATTACTCAATTAATTATTTAGTAACTCGGAAAATAACTGGGTCACTCCGGATTTGCATTTTGTGCAGGATACAATTCATTGCCAGCAAGGCATGTCCCTCCTACTTAGAGTAATTTTGTGTCCGCGCAAAGAAGGTATGGCCACGGATCATAAATCCCCTCTTTTTTGGTCTGGTGGACCCATAGCAAAAATCTGGACATATTCGAGACGAACGTACCACCGCCAGTACCGCATTGCGGCATCCTGCACAGCTTAACATTTCTTCCATGCTAATCCTATCATACATCGTCTCCACCGGTTGGCGTCAGAGACAAATCTAAAGCCCGCCCTTTTCGAATCCGAATCTCCGCAGCAGCGCGTCGTCGACGCGATCGCCGCATCCCACGCTGCGCGCTCCAAAACTCGCAAACTTCTGTGTTCATGACCCTCCACCTCTCTGCAAATGATCAAGCCTTTATAACGTTTACTGGCCTTGACCATCAAACTTTCCAATACATCCTGCAGAGATTTACTCCTTGCTACAAGCAATAAACTCCCTACTCCCGATCGGGGATGGTAGTGAGGCTGACCCGCCTCGCCCGATGGCCACGCTCGCTCACGGCCCTCCAATGCTTGGGACTTGTCCCCTCTTGAGGAAGAACGAGAGGGTCGACTATGGTTCTTTGCATGCTATTTGGTATTACTAGCTCTGTATGCTCGCTTTTTCTACGCTTTGAGCTACGTCTGATCATACAAGCGCTGAGAAATCATGAAAAACTGCGGTGGGTGTGCCATCGGAGGAGTAAGTACAACCCTTTTAAGCAGCTTTGCCTCCAAATACTCTACATTGCGAGATTTATACGCGGTGACCGACAGCCTGAAGCTATATTTGGAGCAATCTAGAGACTGCGTCATACAGAACATGTTTTATAATGGATGTAAGCTCGACCATTACGTGGGAAACGTCTTCGTTTTCGCGCCGAACGGGTGCATAATTGCGTGTTCTTTAAACGCACCGGGGTCAATGCATAACTCAACTATTGCGGAGTAGGTAAATGTTTACAATTACCTTGAACAAACATACAAAGCTTTCACGGGAAGATGCGTCGTCGACACCGCGTTCTGTAAAGGGCGATATCCCTTCCTTATCAAGTCTGCTCGAGATCACTTGACCACAGCAAATAACGCGGCCGCTGTGGTTCATCTTCGGCAGGCAACATCCGCCCGGCAAGCATCTGAATGGGTAATGAGGGCCCTACGAGGAATTTTTCCCGTTTAAAGGACCCTCTTCCGTACGAAGAGAGAGGAGAAAGGAATCTCATACTACTTTCGATAACGTATTTGTTTAAATTTTGTGCTCGTCTGGCTGGAATTAACCAAACCCTTTCATCCTGCATGCCACATATCGTAGCTGAGGCGAATCATCTTCTCACGCAGTACACGGATTAGCCTTTTACTTTGTCACTTTTTTGCGAATGACAATATAAAACTTTCCATTAGAAGCTCTTGTCTCTTGTCTTCTTCCTCACGACGGCTGCGCTCTTCAGCGCGTTCGAGATCAATCTGTGCTCTCTCTTCCTCTCTCACGCGTCTCATGCCAGTGCGTTCCTCACGAAGTTGTTCGCGCAATTTCTTTTCATCTTGACGGTCTCGTTCCCTCGTTTCCTTATCTCCGTCTCTGCGGGCCTGCTCTTTTATAATTTCCATCTTATAAAGCTCCATTATCTCGGCCATTCCCGTGGTTTGACCTTCCCTTGAGGATTTTCTGCGGACGAAGGACGAGCGACAGGGTTAAGAGACTGCGAAATTGGCGTGCTCTCTCGAGTCTCCAGTAACCCTTCCGAATCGTTCAGATCATTGTCATCTTTCTTGGGAATCGTTTCCTCCTCCTTTCCATCTGAATCGGAGGCACATAAAATCTTCTCAGAGTCCTGCCCCTCCCCAATGTCCGCGCGCTATGTCATGCTGTACCGTATTTTTATGTACGCTCGACGTCAGGCGGAATCATAAGGTCACCGGTAGGTACCTTCCGGCGCTGAAGGAAGTAAAATTTCCTCTTCAGGCTGTCGGCATTGTGATGCAGTTCTGAATAGCGGTCGTTGTGTCTTATTACGACACAGTCCCATTCGTCTTTCGCAAGTGGAAGCGAATCCTCCAAAAGCTCAAAAAGGTTGTCCACCTATTGCCACGTGAAGCTCGATCCACGACCGCCACCGAAAGCACTCGCTCCGCTTCCCTTCTTCTTACCTAGTCGTGCAGATCCCGTTGCCTTTACTTTGCGAATGGGAACCTAAGGATTAATTTTTTAAACTTCCTCTTTCCTTGCGTGGCTGGCTGGGAAGTATTGGGCGCTGCTACCACCGGAGTGATAAGGGAAGCAGCGACTGCTCCAGTGGCAGGCGAAAGAAGTGGGAAACTGGGCGGTGTCCGCGTAGCGACCGACGGTGGAGCAGTAGAAGACTGTTCTTGCCCTATTCTTTCGATTGTTTCCGTGGCGTACAGCTCAGAATCGTCACCGGGATCGTAGAGCGGGATTGACGGATGAAAGGCAGGCGGCAAATCCGCTGTGGAGTTCTCGGTCCCGGGTGGCGACACGCGCGGGTCGCTTGCTGGTGCCGACAGGGGAGTGGACATTCTGATTGATGGGATCTCTGGCGGAATGTGGTGTCCTGTAGCTGCGGGGTTGGAGCGTGGGCTCAAGCGAGCGTGGCGCGGCGAAGCGAGCAACGGATTCGCGACCGGTGAATGCGGAGCGGGGAGGAGCTTTGCCTGGGCGATAGGCACGGAGCAAAGCGCTAGCAGACGTTCGTACAGGAGGAGAGGGGCAATGGAAAATACGTCGGGTGACACTTGTGTATGTACACAATAAACCTCGCTCGTGGTCTCACGACAGCAGGAATCCTATTTTGCATGCGGGCAAAATAGCCGATTTTTGAGCGAAAACGCACTTTTGTGTACATGCAAAATAAAATTTGGGTAATCCGGAGTCACACAATGGCCCCTTCATGAAAATCTTAAACCCCTATTCTCAGTCCAAACAGTTACAGCATTTGAGTAGTTCTTGACCGTATGTGCAGGGAATGAGTCAAATTGAGGGTAATTGGGTCTTTTAGAGTACTGTACCGTACTTATTCTGAGCTACGAATGTTACTGTACACGGGTTTGTATGAAAGAGACCCGATTTTTGTCGGGTCTCTTGGGCTTGTGGCAGTGCAGGCAGATGGCAAGCAGAGGGTCGGAGTATAACAGGTAGGCCGAGTTGCCTTTGGACCATTACGGGCCATTGTCTGTCGGGATTTCGGAGGGAGGAGGGGGATGTACATCAAGAAATGCCCCAGCGAGACTAAGTCGGAAAGCTTGGCCCCGGAAGCAGAGCAGAATGTCTTCCGCCTTATACGGGAAAAGGGTAGTAAGGCCTCCTGGTCCGCGTCAAACCAATGGAGACGGGCCCGCGCCTTTTGCTGTACCCTCTTTACTGTCACCATTTCCCACGACTGCCACCTGGAAGAGATCCCTCGGTCAGCCATCTCGCTATTATCCTCCCACCATCCGCAGCTGTCTTCGTTGTTTACAGCTACGACTTTTCGTCCGTTGCTCTTCGCCGGAACCTGGTGAAAGGGTCCAGTCTGCGATCACACCTGAATTCATGATTTCGAAGTCTGACAGGTTGTTCTTGTCTGCAGTGGCACCCAACCACGCACGGCTCCTCTCCGTGCGCAAATCTTCTTCTTCCGTTTTACCGTCGCTTCCTCACCCCCAACGCTGTACGTACATGTCCTCCTCTGCGGGGAGGGTCGCTCTCGCTCTCCGTCTCGGCATCGCGCTATTCCCTGGATCTACTTGCCGCCCAGTCTGCTCCCGGCGCTCGGTCGACGTCGCACTTTAGATCAAAGCGGCCAACACGCTTTGAACTTCAAATACGAAGACTGCATGACTCGTCGACACAAACCCCCCGAAAAATATATTCAGAAATACACAATTTAAATGATTATCAGAAAATGAATTACTTCCCTTTGAATGGTGCCAAGAATTACTTAATCAGAAGCCTTAATAAGGGAATTATTCCTGAGCTTCTCTTGAGTAATTTTTAATTTATTCAATTGCAGCGAGCGGGGAGCGAACTTCTTCCAGTACTTCCGCTCGCTAAAAAAGGCAGCTCATCTGTTCTTCGTTTTTTTATAGCAGATATCTGCTGTAAACGACAGACTGATTACCCCTAAAGCAATAGTATCTCACATTAAACGCGTGTAAAACTTCACAATAATGAGCGGCAGAAGGGATCTTTACGGAAAGAAACTGGCAGAAATATTTTCACTCGGGATGCACCAGGAAGTTCGACATGGACATGCAAATTTGGAGTAAAGAGAGTGCTGAAGGGAAACGGCTATACCAACCTGTGCACGCACAAAAGGAGACGTCACCCAGAGTATAGGCAAATAATCAGCAACGATGGCACCGGTCAAGATATTCAGAACCTAGACCACTACTTTTATTCAAATAAAATGCAAACTATTCATACGTGGATTGAAATTGTTGCTCGTGGAATACAACCGTTCTCTACTATCAATAAAGGTGGGATGAAAAGATATATCAACCATGATTCAATCTCTATCACACGCTCATGAGCACATTGAAAAAGTAACAAAGGGCGGTGAAAGAAAGGTTGCTACTGTTCTGCTAGATATTTTTGCGCTTTTTTGACGGTTGGACATGTATGGATACTCACTTCGTTGCTGTCTTTGCTACATTTACCCGGTCGGGGAGGGGAGGATGTAATAGAGTGTTGCTATCTTTTTCCCAAATGGGTGAGGAGGAATCACTCAATTCAAACGAGCACCATGAGTACTTTTTATATATTCTAGAGCTTTATTCTAAGAATTAGAGTAATATTGCAGCTATTATAGGAGACAATTGCGCACCCCACACAGCATTAGCAACTAGGGCATATGTTCATATTATTGGCTACTAGAGCATATGTTCATATTATTGGCTGTGCTAGCCACCATTTTAGCTTGTCAATGCAGTTGTATTTGGATGCCTACTCACAGATTATTAATTCTGTTAACGATTTAATGAGAAAACTAAATAAATTGGTTGCTGCCGCGAAGTTGCGGAATCTAACACCTCTCGGAGCTAAAATATGTAGAGATGTTAGGTGGAGCTCGACGTATGAGATGCTCAAGCGATATCAGTTGCTGCGTATCTTTATTCCGCAGTTGCAGATAGATGACATTGATGAGTTGTCTCCAAACGCGACTCAAAACAACAATATTGACCCGTTGGTTGAAAATATGAATGAATTTTATTCTGTTACAAAAGAGTTGCATCGGGATGATATAACTTCATTTGATGTTAGGGGTTTATTCGATGAAGTTATTGAGGAGTACCCTATACTGGATATGAGACTGAACAGGGATGCTTCTATAGTTCGCGGTCAAATTTTTGAATGTAGGATTGTTAAGATTATTAGTCGGGCTTCTGCTAACCTGTCGCCAGAAGAGTCCAGTGCTTTGTTCTGGTTGCAACTTGGCAATGATCCAGCTGCTGACGCAGAGAGAGAAGATGAGTAGTTGTCACTTGCGAATCGTGCATTGAAAAGACAGTGGCTCTCTATTGGCACTGACATCGAGCGGTACTTGGACCTCTCTTTCTTGCTCCCTACTTCTATGGTTGAGCGATTTTTTTCTAAGGTCTGATTTGCACTGAACGATAACCATTGTGGTATTCTTCCTTCGAACTTTGAAGCGCAAATTTTCTTGCACTTCAATTCCAATCTTTGGGAGTTGCGGGACGTTAATGACACAGTCACACAGGGTGAATAATTCACCGAGCAAAAATTATTCGAAACGTACATGGAGTAAACAATTCTTGGTCTTCGTGAGTCAGAAAAAATCCAGTAAACTTGAGGGTGGACAAATTTTTTTAAAAATTTTTTCCGGAGGGTATGCGTCGACATCACGTCCTCCGCAACTTTCTCGCCAGCTTCTGTATGGGAGTTGGGATCGTCGCCCTCGTCCAGCATCCGCTTCTGTACCAGATTCCCAATTCTTCCGCGCATTCGGAGTCCCCCGCGTTACGAATGGACATCTACATTCCCGCTACCTATAGGTTTCACAATACTGTTATTGCCATCCACGTTACTGTTTCCCACCCCTTTATTCGCCGTAAGTATCTCGGTAAGTACTGTTACCACACGCGCTGCCGCGACATTCACAGAGCACGAGAATATTCGTCATTATGACAATTACTACGACCAAAACGATATATTTCTCTCCCCTGCCGGGACTGATTTCTACGGCGACTCGGGCGACAGCGGCCAGGGTTTTTGCGCCGCATTGCTTCCTTCGCTGCCTCCCGTCGTGGTTCCTCCCCTCAACAGGGGCTTCGCGACTTCGTTGTCCGTTTTGATTTTAGTCTCAAAGTGATGCAGGTGCGACAGGTTTCCACTAGGCGCCTGCATTCGTAGTTAAATTCTGAATATCCTTCGAATGATCCTGTGCCATACTGTACAACTGGTAAAAATCTACAACCATTTTCGGTGTAGATTGGGTCTTTCATGGATAAGCGGCAAAGACCATGGGGTAAAGGTCTCGGAGGGAGACGGGGTCGCGGTGTCCGGGGATACGGTCTACTAAAGCATGACAGAGCAGACAGGCTTGATCAAGGAAGGGATCTCAGTCTGTAGGATACGGGAAATTCAGGAGGTCTGCAGTCAGGGGGGGAAGGAATCTGGGGCGATGCGCCCCCGGGCACAGGCGGCATCAGTGATGCTCTCTGCGGCACTTTGATGGAGAAGGGGGCCGTTTTTGCAGAAATCATGCCCGCCGAGTTGGATAATATAGTACTATTACCACTACAGTTTCTTCTCCTGCTCCAAAACTCTCATTGGCACAAAAAATACCTCCGTTTATTATCTTAAACAACGACTACTATGTTTTTAGATGCTATGCGGATATTTTCTGAACTGCAGACTGAGCCGTGCGAGACGCCGCTCACAGGAGTGCTCTAATACACGCCTGCGCCTCTCAGCGATGTCATCACCAATACTCACTAGCCTGTTCCTCAGCCTGCAAAACTTCAGACGGTCAAGCTCTCGCAACGGATACCACTTCACACGTAAGTTTGTTAAACAAAGAAGGAACTTTAAGGAGGGGTCATCAAGTGATTCTGCCCAACGCCACTTTTGAGAAAGCAACGCTCACTGGCCACAACTTCGTCCGAAATAATTTGCAACAATTATGCGGTCCCCGCTGACTTTGTTGTTATACTGCTAGTCGTTTAGGGATAGAGCCTATGTTCCGATTGTTATACGAAATTACTGTATGTATTCGTTTTTAGCCGAGTGCCCTCTGAAAACGGGCACTGTATTCAAACTTAATGTATTCTCAAAGTCTTGCGAGGTAATGCTATCTTTTCAACGGATGAATCAAATACTGATTTCTCAAAAGTTTGTAATGTATTTGCGCAGTTCGTATGTTTTCTCATATTTACCGCCTAAGCTCTACAATTGTATTGGACCTTTCTTGTGTACCCCCACTTAGAAGATTTATTTCTGTAGTACAGTAAACTCTAGGTCTCAAACGAAGTTACCGCGTTCTTGCGCAAAGATCCTGTACTTGGCGCAAATACTCGGGTTTTAGGTAACGGGTTGATCTTTCAGCACAAACAGCATAGCTAACCCGTACAATAGGTCTCTTGTTGAAAGACTGAGATTTACATCAACGACCCGACAATTACGCAACACTGAAGTCTTTGAAGAGGTTTAACTGACACGTACTGTTGTATACATTAGTTTTGCAATGCTGTATTTATTTCATAAAAAATCGATTATTTCTTAGTGGAGCCGGTCAGCACAGAAAAGTATTAGAGTACAGAACAATAATTGAGACGTTGCTAATAATTGCAACCCTACTATAATGAATTCATCGCTTGAAGCAGGTTATCTCTGTGCAATCTTCCTGGTACAACGAAGAACCGCACATTCCATTTCCCCCTCCCCTCCGACTATCTCAGCGCCGCTAACACCAACCACACCCCCCACACATCCCCGTCGCCTCCACACTTGTACCCTCGAGATGTGAATATTTACAGTGCCGCGCTTTAAGCAGCTCGGATTGCACATTCGGCGGCGGCGGAGTACGCGAGACGATTGGCGGTGATCAATGCTCGGAATGACGAGGGTGAGAGCAGGGTGGATTTCTTGCTGAGGTCTGTGGAGGAGAGGACAAGGGCAAAGGAGTGAATGGGCACGAATTTGAAGAGGTTGGAGAGGGTCACCGTGCCGTTTTAGACGCGCAGGTACAAAGAGGGGAGTGGCAGTTTGGTTGTAAAGTTTAGGGAACGGAATCTCTACTGGGAGTGCAACAAGGCGACGTTTAATGATTAGCATGGCTCTAGCTCACGGAGTTTTCATGCCCGCATAGGTAGGGGGGACAGAATGGGTGGCCGGGAGTATTACGAGACGGACGGCGAGGATTTGTCATTTGCGCAGGTAGAGGTTTGTGGTTGCGCGAGCGTTTTAAGTCGTTCACTTAATACCGGTCTGCTTCGTGCTACTCAAGGTGTGGGTGCCTTTTAACTACCAGCTTCACGGGTCGCCGTTGACGGGCTCCGTGTGGATGTAACTTTGGTGCTGTATTTTCCTTAGTGAAGGGGCGCTTTATGCGTTCTCAAGCCATTTCGGTGCCGATGAGATGAGTTTGAACCGCTTTACCCTGTAAGCAGAGGCTGCAATAAAATGAAACCAAATCCTATCTGTAGCTTACTTACGGACTGGCTGGCTTTCGGGGGTAAATTCGTTAGCACGAAAGTCATAGGCCGCCAACATCCTACGCCTATCATTGTAGGCCCTCTGCATCTGCACCCTCCTCTTGTGGATGTCCTCGCCGATGGAATACAATCTGTTCCGGATACTAGCTAAATTGTCACAATCTTACATCCGGAGGCCATATAATTGAACATAAAATTTTGTCAATACCACGCAAAGCCTAAAACAGCATCATAACGGGCTTCTTTCCACTCAAACTTTCGACCCACCACTCTTCAAGAAGACACAATCGTCTAAAGAAGTTCTCTACTATTACTATATCGGGGCTGATCTTGCGGTTAGTAGCCTCCTCCTCCCGCGTCAAATTACTATTTTCGGCTTTTTGTTCGGAATTATAGCTCACACAAATTCTGCAATACCCTTATAAAATTTTTCCACCAATAAGCACCACTGATTCAGATACTTCATGGACAGAATACCAGAGCCTAGGATCTGTAGCTCCCATTCTTTTTTGCGAAGTGCCCCATTGTGAAATCTAATGTTCCGCTGAAATATTCCCAAGTCTCAAAAGGAACCCGGATAGTTACTGCTGTAGTTGATAAACATGCCATTCGGCAACAAACTTACCACTACTTTAAATCCGTAAAGCTTGCGTTTGCCACTGTAATATATTTTTGCCCTCTTTAATATTGCCGCTTGGTCGATTAGCTAGATGGGATGTCACACCAGTGGCATAGAGACCAGTAGGACAATTTCGAAACCTCACACCATTATTCAATAGATCTGCAAGATTCATTCTTTTTGTGAATTCACTTACTGTGGGGGTGTTGAGCGCACAAAAGGTAATCGATGGTTGAACTGTTGGTTGGTGCTTCCGGTAATCAGGCCGGACATCAGACCAGGGTTTATATAGAAAAAGTACTCAACACCAGCAGAGATAAATTGTAACTAAACGGTACTGAATTCAAAGGTATTCTAGAAAATGCGACCCAGAGGTATCAAACTACAAGGTTCTGAAGGTCCATCAGTATAACAGACAGCAACAAACATCATGGCAAAGTACCATTGGTCCAATTGGCAAGGAGGCATAAAGTGGTTGCTGATTGGTGGGTGCGAAATGTTTCGAGAACCACGCGAGATAGCCATGATGGATCCATGTCATTGGCTAGGTACAAAGAGGTATGATATTATGCTTTTACACTGGTGCGTGAGTACAGTGCACAAGTTGCAATGATGTCTTCTTACAGTGTAAATCCTTGGTACAGGTACCGAGGGATACTGTCAGGGTATTTGGTGATTTATGGGCATAATCGCAACATCACTCCCCCCTACGAAGAAGAATCGCCCCGATTCTTGTATTCGTATAGCAGATCTTGACAATTTTTCAGTTCATTTTCTGATAGCCATGAGTTCTCGTGATCTGCATATCCTTTCCATTTAATGAGATATTTTGTTTTTCCGTATTGTTTCTTGTGACTGAGAATTGATTCGACTTCGTATTCTTTATGTCCATCTTGAACCTGTATAGGTGGTGGCGGCGGAATTTGGCGATAGAATTCATCTTCAAAGTACGGCTTAAGGAGACTAGCATGGAAAGCATTGTGAATTCCCCTGTCGATCATTGGCTGGGAAAGATTTAAACGGTACGTAACTCCGTTTATATCCTCAGATATTTGAAATGGACCACAAAACTTTGGGTTCAGTTTTCGAGATCCTGCACCATCTTCAAAAGCTAGGTTTTTTGTGGACAACCAGACTTTGTCACCAACTTTATAAGAAGAAGGTCTTCTACTTCTGTTGACATACAAGGCAGTGGATTCATTTGATTTTTTGATTTGTTCTTGGGCTTTTTTCAGTGATTCTTGCATGTTTTTTAGGAACTGTGCCGCAGCAGGGTTGTCTGCGGAGAGTATGTCCAAAGGGACAGTTCTAGGGTGGATTCCATAATTGAGGAAGAACGGAGAGAATGTTGTAGTGGCATTAATAGATGAGTTGTAAGCAACTTCGAAGTCTACCAAGTATTTGTCCCAATCTGACTTGTCGAAGCTAACAAAAGAACGAATCATTTCTTCGATCTTTCTGTTCATAATCTCAGATTGTCCATCTGTTTGTGGGTGATATGCTGAAGAAGGGGATATCTTGGTACCCAGAAGGTGGAACAGACTCTTCCTTTCTCATAAAAATAGCATCCCTATCACAAATGATATTCGTTGGAATTCCGTGGTTTCTGTAGACATGATCCTTGAACACCTGGCAGTTGAAGGAGCATCTATTTTGGGCTTGGTTGGTATAATTCTGATCATCTTTGATAATCTGTCAACGACAGTTAAGATGCCATTGTTTCCTTCCGTTGACCTTGGAAGGGGTGTAATAAAGTCCATCGTTATGTGAGTCCATTTGGTTTTCGGTGGATCAAGAGGTTTAAAAGACCTGCGGGTTTCTGATTGGATGGTTTGTCTCTTTGGCAGTGGCAAGAACGAACGTATCGAAGTACATCTGTACGAAGGTTTTTCCAGTAAAACTTCGGTGATATTCTATTGATTGTTTTTGAAATTCCCAAATGTCCAGTATTTGGAGTAGAATGGTAGTCATGTAATAGCTTGACTTTAAATTTTCCTTCTGGTACGCAAATCTTTCCGTTCCTTAGTAAAAGCAACCCTTTCTTTTCGAAAGGTGCCTTTGGATCTTTGTATTGGGTTTTCAGGTTTTCATCTAGCCTGTAATCTTTGGCCAGATCTTCTATCTCAGAATCCGCAAAATAAGGTACGGATATATTGTTCGATTCTAGGTATGTCTTTGTTATCACTTCCTTGAGTAGTTCTCTGTTTCGATGTTTAGGTGAGGGATAATTCTGAGGTTGTCTTGACAGGGCATCGGCAACGATGTTTGCTTTCCCGGAGATGGGTATAATTTTGAAATCAAAGTTCGCTAATCTTTCCAACCACCTAACCTGTCTTTGGGACAGATTGTCCTGGGTCTCGAGGTATCTTAAAGGGTAGTGATCAGAATGAACTGTGAAAAAGTTTCCGTGTAGGTATGCTCTCCACCATTTCAAGCACTCTACAATGGCCAAGAGCTCTCTCTCATGAGCGGCATAATTTTGCTCAGCATCATTCAAAGTCCTAGACGCAAAGGCAACTGGTCTTCTGGATTTTGGATCCCCCTGTTCCAACACAGCTCCAATTGCGTACTGAGAGGCATCTGTAGTGACATATATTGGAAGTTCAGAGTCAAAAGTTCGAAGGACTGGGGCACTGCATAACGATTTCTTCAAGGTCTGGAATGATTTGTCCTGAGTAGCTGTCCACAGAAATGAAACGTTCTTCGTCAGCTCTGTAAGAGGTTTAGCAACCAATGAGCATCCTCTTATGAATCTTCTGTAATAGTTGACGAGTCCTAAGAATGACTGAAGTTGTTGCTTGTTCTTTGGTGAGGGCCATTCCATGACTGCCTTTATCTTGTTGGGATCCACAGCAATTCCCTCTTGACAGATTACATGTCCAAGATACTCGACTTCTTTAACACCGAAGACACATTTTGACAATTTTGCGAACAGATTTCCTCAGAATCTCTAGTACATCAATGTCTAAATGTTCTTTCCATGTCTTACTGAGATGAGAATGTCATCTAAATAAACGATAACGAATACATCCAGGACATCTTTGAATATGTCGTTCATGAGATTCATAAAAGTGCTGGTGCGTTGGTCAATCCAAAAGGTAGTACGAGAAATTCAAAATGTCCGTATCTGGTTCGAAACGCTGTGAGAGGGATTGAAGATTCCTCCAGTCTGATCTGATGGTAACCCATCCTCAGATCTATTTTCGAGAAGTACCTGGCTCCCTTAAGTCGATCAAAGATATCATCGATGCGCGGCAGGGGGTAGCTGTTTTTTACAGTAAGCCGATTAAGTGCTCTGTAATCCACACACATACGCAAACCGCTGTCCTTTTTCGTTACAAAGAGTATTGGCGCTCCCCAGGGGCTTTTGCTTGGTCTAATGAATTCACTCTCTAGTAGATCATCTAGTTGTTTACGAAGCTCCATCATTTCTTTTCCTGAAAGTCTGTAGAGACCCTTTTTCTGTGGCTTAGCATCTTTTTCCAATTCGATCTTGAAATCATACTTTCGCTTCGGAGGAAGGCCCTTCGGAAGTTTTTCCGGGAAAACGTCTGTATACTTTTTCAGTACACCTTGAATATCTTCTGGGTAAGAATCTGGAACATTTGGATTTGAGTCTAGTGGTCGAATTAGAACAGCATAAGTGCTACATTTTTCTCCAAATCAGTAAGTACTGAGTTTGCAGAAACGAAAGGGTGCTTTGTCATTTCATTGGCAGTGACGGAGTACTTTTCACCCTTGTAGTTGAAAGAAACTTGATTGCTTGAAGAGTCGATAATTGCTCTATGGGCTCCACACCATTCCTTTCCTAGGATTGCATCATATCTCTTGAGGGGGCTCACGGCGAAGTACAGTGGTTCTGTGTAGTTCTTTATTTGGACGATTGCCGGACCGGCTGTTTCTTTCAACTTCTGGTTAGCACCGTTCGCCATTTCGGCAAGCTCTGCTGATTCTCTTGTTTTAATCTTATGGTAATCGCAGAACAATTCACTGAGGAAATTGATCTCACCACCTGGGTCGATGAGAATTTTTGCTGGTCCATTGGAAATGACTCCTTTAACAATAAGAAGTCCTCTATGATTTCGTTGGAAAGTTGGGGTTGGTGTTCCCCTAAATGCTTCCTGGGATCTTATTGTTGAAACAATAAGATTTCTGTCATCCAGAACTGATTGAGGACCTTCAGTCAGTTCCTTCGGGCTTTTGGGCAGTTTTTTGCAATGTGCCCTCTCTGTCTGCATCTCAAGCAGAGGCCTTCACGTATGCATCTCTCACGTTCTGCTTGATCCAATTTCGGTAAGTTAACATTTGAGGACTGTATACCCGGTTTCATTTCCACGTTCCCAATTTCCATGGGCACGGAGCACTATTTCCAGTACTTGAACTTCCGTTCAGCGATTTTGTACTCGATTTGTTGTTACCTAACGGCCCTGAACGCCTGTAAGCAGCTTCGATTCTTTCCGCATCTGCCATTAAATCAGAAAGCTTAGAGTATTCTTTCGTGCATAAGGCTTTCCAAATGTACGGTTTCAGGCCGCGTGAATAGCGATCAATCTGATCTTTGACTCCTATGTCTGGTATATCCAACAATATTTTGTTAAAATCTTCATTGAACGCAGTAACGTCTTTAACTTGTTTCCAGCGAGCCAGCTTGTCTCGGGCGATTTTTTCCTTGTTTAACGTCTCGAAGCGATTGAGAAGGCAGTCTTCAGTTCCTTCCATGTTTGAATCTCCTGCCCCGCGGCGCTCTTGGAATGGACCATCCACCACTCATGGGCATTTCCAGAGAGATAGCTTAGTGCAATGTTCATGGTAGCTTGCCCATCTGCTTCACCAAGATAATTCTGCATCTGCACGCACCAGCTCCCGACGGACCCTTTTCCGCTGAATGATCCCGGCTTATTCTTCTTAGGGGCGTCCTTGGTTTCGTTTTGACCATTTGAGCTACCGGCATTGATCCTGACGAGAGAAAGCTCATTCTCGAGAGCTCCCACCTTGCGAGCAGCGTTATTGAGCTGGTTCTGTTGTGCGGAGATCTTTATGAGCCTCTGACAGCTGGCGTTGAAGTTCGCTTACAGCTTGTGCCAGAGACTCTACATTAATGCCCGAAGTTTCCATTGTCTTTTCCTATTGGTCGAGAAAGTCACACGTGTAGTTTTGGGTTTTTTTTCTTTAAATAGAATTTTTCAAATTGGCCAGTAAGAATCGGTATGCACTGTGGCCGAGTTGGCTAGACCAGCGAAAGACCAGTGAGAGGTCTCGAGTTCGAATCCCAGCCGATAACTTGGGAAAGTTGATTTTCTCTGACGTAAGGGTTTGACGTCAGTCACGTCGGGTGTGCTATAGTAGCCCTCCTTCCGATGCTTTACAGAACGGTTGTTTTCCTGTCTAGAACCTGGCGGCGATACGGGCTTACAAGCCCTACTGCAAGGAACTGGGGAAAGCGAGTTCGTAAGGTAGCCACAGCGGGAGGTTGAACACAGCACAAACGAAGTCGGTTGAGAAAACAACTTTTGGAGTTTTTTTGCTTCCTCTTCCCTAAATTTATTCAAATTTTAACTACTGACGGGCAGTCTCTCGATGACGGCGGCCAAGACGGTGGCGCTCAAGGTCTGCCTTACTTGGGACTTCGATTTTGCAAATTTCGCAGATGTGCCTCGTCTTATCGGCGCGGTGCTGGTGCTTGCGGGATCGGAGGTGCTCGTGGTACTGCACTCGGCCTGTGCAGGTGACTTGACAGTGACGGCAGTGGAAGGGCGAAGATCGCGGGTTCTTGGTCAGGCGAGGCCTTCTGGTCTTCTTACGAATGCGGTGGTTGGCGGTTCTCTGAATGACGATGGAAGCCGCGTCAGGGAGAATCGGTAGGGTCTTCTTAGGCTTCTGCGGCTTGGAGCGAGGGACTGCGGGCCTTCTCGGTATCGGCGGTAGAGCGGGTAGCGATACAGCCTCGGGAAGGCAGAAAGTGGAGGGTCTTGGTGTCTCGGTTCCTCCACCACGATTCTGGTGGGTGTTCTTGGCTCCACTCCAAACTCGAAAGTTGTCAGCTCCTGACAATTTTCGGCGAAGAACGATTGTAAGTCTTCTGCGTTGTACTCGTCCGGCGACGAGGGGCGGTCCCTGGAAGTCTTGTTTTTCGGCACTGAGCGTTATTCAAAAAGAATCAGAGTAAAAAACAAAATGTTAGTCTCTGCTTGCAATCGGGCAGAACGTCAAATCTAATAGAGATTTTAACTTACTGTCGGATTGGAAGAACTCGCAGTACTGACAAACGAATATGCGATGCTACCAAATGTGGGGTGTTGAGCGCACAAAAGGTAATCGATGGTTGAACTGTTGGTTGATGCTTCCGGTAATCAGGCCGGACATCAGACCAGGGTTTATATAGAAAAAGTACTCAACACCAGCAGAGATAAATTGTAACTAAACGGTACTGAATTCAAAGGTATTCTAGAAAATGCGACCCAGAGGTATCAAACTACAAGGTTCTGAAGGTCCATCAGTATAACAGACAGCAACAAACATCATGGCAAAGTACCATTGGTCCAATTGGCAAGGAGGCATAAAGTGGTTGCTGATTGGTGGGTGCGAAATGTTTCGAGAACCACGCGAGATAGCCATGATGGATCCATGTCATTGGCTAGGTACAAAGAGGTATGATATTATGCTTTTACACTGGTGCGTGAGTACAGTGCACAAGTTGCAATGATGTCTTCTTACAGTGTAAATCCTTGGTACAGGTTACCGGAGGGATACTGTCAGGGTATTTGGTGATTTATGGGCATAATCGCAACACTTACATATTTGATATACGCATGCCTACAGTAATATCGATCAACTTTGTAACTGGGCGCTTGAACGTTGGGGCTGTCATCCAAGAAACTCGAACAAGAACGTCGCAGCTTCCACGACGTTTGAGTACTACCAAAGTAATAAAGAACAAACCTTTACCACCGTGTAATGATTTTCGGCCGGCCCAATGTTGTGGAAGGAATCAACGGTTACTGAGAACATATTCCAAATTGTGTGGAACTCGGCTGAATCAAAGCTGGTCATTTGCTGAACCGACCGTCCCGCAACGCACCCATAAAATAAATCAAACACGGGGCAATTTGAACCTTTCTCGTCGTCGCTGTCTTCTTCGCGGTTTGATGTGGCATACCTTTCCAAGTCCTGCTCACGTTCAATAGCGATTGCTTTTAACAGCCGTAGTGAGCTTGTTGCAGCTGCCCGAGAGGGCACTGGAATGCTAATTTGTTGCAAATCTTCAATCGGCAGTTGTTGACTGGTCATCTTGGAATTATTTAAGGCGTACTGGTTGATACAGTGTGTACGGAGTTGATCCTGTGATCGGTTTAAGGGACAGTTTATTTGCGAATATACAGTAATTACGCAAGTGCCGAGAATCAGAATAAGCGCGGGGATTTCAGAAGAGGCTACAGGCTGTTTATATATTGACATTGTGTTTACTTTGGCGACCAATATTTGAAATAAAAATACATGGTACGTAGCTAGATTATACCCATTACATGGGGCTATCACTTCAAAAACATTGTCAATACTGTATTCACTACCGTTTTACACGAAAACAGTGGATCTTTCCCCATTTCTCAGTATTTGATTCAGGGGTCTAGTAATTCATTTCGAGACTGACATTAGAAATGGTATTGTCTACAGTAGTTACAGACACACATGTATATTAATAATTTTAATGGTATAAAAGGAATATTCGTTTCATGTCCAGAAATAAAATTCGGTCATTTACTCATTGTACACGGTACCAATCACTGCGGACGAACCATGTTATTCAAAAAAATGACGTAAAAAACTAATTGTCTATATAAGCATACGCTAAAGTGCATACGGTAGACCGATTCCTGGTGGGGCGAGCCTAATCACCCCTCCCCATCCCTTTCGTAGCTATCCTTATGTCTGAAGATTTCTTCCTGGCAGCGCACTGGTAGCTGGTGCTAAAAAAATAGTTTTTTTGTTAGTCGCAAATCACACATGGCATAACGATGGTTGTAGCTCCCATTCCATAAAAATGATAGAAAAAACCTCGCCCTTCAGGGAAGACAGAAGCTGGTGACCTCATGGGTGGCTCCCTAGAATTTTTTGCCAAAATGATGCCACGTGTAATAGCTGTTGACAATCCAGCATTTGATAACAAACGAAACAGTTATGTATATTTTGTATTTACAGTAAACAATTGAGTAATGTTGAAGGGAAAGGTCTAGAATACAGGAAAAAGGTATATGACTCGCGAGGTAATTCATTTCTTGTCTTAGAAACAAAAGCAAGGAAAATTTGATTCAAGTGTACGTTCAAAAATGAAACAACTTAATGATTAATTCAGAGAAAGTTCTAATAATCTTCTGTTTCAGAGAGCGATGCCAGGCGAAATTGCATTTCAAAACGGCGACGACGCTTCTCCCTGTACTTCTTTTGAATCTGCTGACGCTTTTCAATTTGATTATTGCCGATGTGGTACCAGCGATTCTCGATTTTCTTGAAATTTTTGCTGTCTTCTGCATGGAGCGGTTTGTTGGAGATATGAAAGTTCGTCAGAGCAACAAAAAGCCACAATATCTTGTGATATGAAGTTTCCGCCCACTTCCACTTGGACGAAATCACAGTCCAGAAACCGCGCATCCTTCCAAAGAAATTTTCTACGATAATTGGGCCGCTTGAAATGTGACGATTGACGACAATTTATGGGTTTGCTAGGACTCCATGAATCGGCTTCTTCTTCGGATGAATGACTCTACAGAATTCCCGGGCGACATGGTACCACTTGTATGTTAACACGGGCCATGCACTGGGTCAATCTCTATGAAAAAGTCAGTCATCTTCAATGGCCTGGTCCTCTCCATCTTGTTTCTTCAACTGCTCTTGATGAAACAAGTTAATAGATTGGAAAATGGTGAGACCTGAAACGGACCCCAGCTCATGTGCACTACATCCAATTACAAAGCCACTTGGCAAGGCGGTTGCTTCTGTCTTGTAACCATAGAGCTTGTGCTTTTCACTGAGACAAAGTTTGCCTTCTTCTATACTTCCACTTGGACGAAATCTTGGCTGGAATGTCACATCGGTTCCATAGCACGCCATTGGATAGTTTTGAAACGGAGAATTATTCCTTACCATTTCGGTCATTGTCCACTTTTCCTGATACTCGAAAAAATGTCCATACATGGGTCCAGAAATGATATCAATCAACCGCATGATAATGCTCTTGAAGGAGTTTCTTTCATGCCTAAAATATTTGCAAGGAATTATAACTTCCCACTATCCTTTAGAACAGCTGGAGTCATGAATAAAACACCTTTAGGTGTTTGAACACACTTGAGACCCCGCACTGATATTGTATCGTTCCTTTATGTCCTTATTTAAGTCTGCCAAACAGTGGTGTACTGACCGTTATCGGATTTTATCATTTGAAAAATCGACTGAGAGCCACCTTGGTTGTAGAATGGATCGAAGATAGGGGCGTCACTACCCAAGTCTTCATCAGAAAAATCGGCATCGTCAAAAGAGGAAGCATATTCCTGAAGTTCTGCTTGTCCTTAAACTGCAGCACCGGAAAGTAGAAGAAGAGATCTTGCAACCTGACTGGTGGTGACAGTTGTCTTAATCAGGGCAGAATGATACGGTAACTGGAATGGAAATGTCTAAGGGGTGGTGAGGTACAGGTAGGTCTGTTCAAGACAACTGTATAGGTTTGAAGATCGAGGCATTCTAAAATTATCGAGAGGTTTCCTATAATACCGCCATATTTCGAAGTTCACCAACATTTTTCAGATTTACAGAGAACAATGCATTTTATTCAATCGTTGAAATAGTTATTATCAAATTTGATAGAGATGAAATCTATTCCGAATTATTTAGCGTTTTTCAATGAATTTAAGTAATAGCATTGCAGGCGTCCATTTCTGTAAATGACTGGGTAACATGGCATGAATACTATTGGCGCAAACATAATTGAAACAGAAAAAGGAGTAAAATAACCGTAGAGTCACTCTGGAGTCACTGTAAGGTAGTTTCAGACATTTTTGGGTTTCTGCTAAAGTGTGAGCGAACGTTCGGTGGTCTTCATTTATAATATTATGTTTTAAATAATTGAATCTTTTATTATCATTACACCCCAGTCATACCGGACAAGAACCAGGGGGCACTTCTGTGGTCAAGTCGCACCATAACTGAAAACAGTAAGCTTTATTTTAAATTAATCAGGTTCCGTTTTTAGGTCATGGGCAGGCCACGCGGAAAGGAGGACGTAATCGATGGAATAATTTGATCCCAGACAGCGGGCAAAGTATAATGCTAGCATGTCAAAGAGGGCCTGCTTTCCGAGGCCTCCATGCGTATCACTGGACACAGCTCTAGACATAACTCAGGCCATGGAGCCGATTCTTGGCATGAAAGGGTGCCTCTAATTCTGTACCAGCCTTTCGCTAGAATTTGGACACTTGAGGTCCTGAAGCCATTCGAGAACTCGGAGATTATTATCGAAAATCGAAGGTTCTGATCACTATCGGAAGCGGTATCTATAAGATTAATTTGTACCACCCATGAATTACATCTAGGGAACAATTCCGCGAAGAATAAATCCCTGCGCAAAGGGACATTGCTGCCCTAGCCAACCAGTCGGAAGATTTAAAAGTCTGGTATTTTGAAAGGAAAAACACAAAAATAAGTTTGAAGAGCAACATAAATGACCACGAAACACCACCCTTTAGCCGAATAGCTCTTTTTGCGTCATTCAATGTCCAGCTTAAAAACTTGATGTTTTTATTGCTGACGTCTCCCTCTTATAGGAGAAAATAACCCGAAATTAATTTTCTGAGGCGTCAGTGAAAGGTATGAAAGGGTTGATTAAGTAAGGTAAGACGAGAGAATAGTTAGTAATTAGAGCTACCTTAACATTTGGAAGGCTTTTTTCGATTTATTGGTCCACGCAACAACCGCATTTGCTCTAAAGTAGTGGTGAAGAGACCGGGGCGATATTATTGAGTTTCCCGACGACAATGACCTTAAAGCTCCAAGAAATGGAGATATGAGTGCTCTTGGTCTTTTTTCGGCAATATTAATGGCCTAAAACTTGCAGGGATCTTACAAATACGTAAAAATATCGCGTTAAGAACTTCAAGCAGCGTGAATACAACTGACATCATCTTAAAATAACCTAAATTGCCCTACAGTAATACCCTTTTTCTGATAGAGAACCGAGAAATAAAAAAGTCGATACAAAAATGAGCACACAGAACAAAGTAGAGGCGAAAACGTGATTAGAAAGGAAGAGGTTTTCAGTTCATAGGTGGTTAAATACTTGTGTACTTCCATTTTAAGGAAGAGGGGAAGAGGAACACTTACTTATATGGATACGGATCAAAAATGGAGAAGTCGTGAAGCAAATAGTCCATCAAACATTGAAAAGTCGATTGTGCTTCGATAATGCCAAAAGAAAAGTACTACAAATAAAAGTTATTCCGAAGTGGTTTAATATCAATCTTTTGATGCGAGTTTTCTGTCATAATCCGCCTGTATCCTTGGAAGTGGTTAAGGGTCGAAGAGAATTCTTCTCCGAAAACTATTTCGAAGAATTTCTCAGTGGGTAAAATAGGCCTTCAGAATATCTTTATGATTAAATTAATAAGTATAACGTCGCCAGGGAATATTAATTATTTTTTGGAGGCAACGGGGATTAATTACAATATACGTGGAAAGAGATAGAGGCTTCGTGATTCACGGGAAGAATATCTTTCAAAGATCCTGATAGATAATTTAATTACAGTAGGGAGATATTTTGACTCAAATTGTGAAAGATAAGGATAGTCTTTGACGACTCGAAGTCCTCGGAGGCGTTTCAACTGCGTGATAGTTTTAAATTGTAAGTCTTCAAACTCTCCATTTGATCTACACGTTTTTTCATGCTAGGTGGTGCTTTAGTTAACTTTCATTTTGGGTGAAAGGTAGGAAGGTTCTAAACATTTAGTTGAATTGAATTTAAGTGATGAGCTATTACGCGGAGCAATAAATTCGGCGCGTTGAATGCTTCAAGTTAATTTGATGATACATTCAGGTATACTAGAATTTATTCAGAAATGATCTTTTTATTGAAAGAAAAAGCAATGGAGGAGTGGTGAAATAAATTTCGAACCCGGAAATTAATAACAATAAATTGAGAAAAAAGAGGTAACTTTAAGCATCTACGGGCTTATCTATAACATTTTTGCAACGACAACAGTGATCATGACCCTTTTTTCTCTGGTTTAGATCATTTGACTACTATAACTAAATGTTGTCCTGACTGATCCGATTTATTTCATTTTTTAGGAAAAATTGGTGCACGGCAAACGTTTAGTAGTAACTGCCTTTAATTTAGGCTTAATATTGGTCTAATGACCGGATAGTCCAACTTTTCTTTGCTCAGAAGGGATATAGGCGCGTCAATGATTCGTAAGAGCTTGTTATCCCTGAAAATTAGGAGATTAATTTTGAGGATTAAAAGGATAAAAACCTAACCGATCCATTTGGTTGGTTAGAACTCTCCTCATGCAGGCTTTAACTGTGAGTTGAGAATTTCAAAAGGGTTAGAAATGTCAGGAACTCCGAAACAAGTGCTTTTGAGTGTAAAGTTTATTGCAATTGACCATTTACTTATGGCTTTCACAATAGTTTAAGTTGATGGTTTCGCTTGTTCTTAAATTTCGAAAAATGAACTCGAGGATTTGTATATTGATAACACGGAAAATAATTTACTTATAGTTTCGTTGATGTATATATTTAGTGCCATATGATCCACTTCATCATGCGGTTTCAAACACAGTACTTTTATTTTGGACAACTTAGATATTTTTAATATCATATGATATATTTTGAACTTCTTAGTGTATGATGATATCAGTTTATAACACCATATATACCTTATTTACTGTTATACGGGATAAATTAACAAAATTTTGGCACGGTACCGTTTCCCTGTTCACATCAGTGTACTACCCAACAATAACGGCTGCATTACTTTGTAGGTGTATCATTGTATCACTGGAAAAATTTCCGAGCCACCTTAAAAACCATCAAGTGCCGAACTCCTTTTTATTATTTACAGAGTTAATTATTTTAGTTCTAGAACCACGGCATTGAAACGAAAGGTATAGAAATATTGTAGATTTTTTGGCGATACTACAATCCATCAAATAAACATATTTTGGTCAATTTATTTGACCAGGCTGGCTGCGTCTAAGTTAAAAGGGTTGACGCTGTTGAAAATATTATAGAAATACATTTTTTTGTACTGGTTAATCAACCAAATCAGCGTAAACGACTTTTCAGTCTTTAATTTTTAAAACTGTTTTATTTTTAGGTTAAGATTAGTATCGTGTACAGAATTTACGTGTTATGATCAGAACAGGCACAATGAATTTTGACGTAACCAACAATCTGTTTCATTTATTGTACGTTAATATTAATTGGCTGCTACTGTCGGAATCAACTATTGTGCAGAAAAGGGAGATAAATTTCGTTCTTTCCCCTTAGAGCACCAGCGCTAGGCGAGGAGGCAAATGGAAAATATCAAATTCCCGTACCATCTTCTTGTTGTTTATTGGCCATGTTAAAATTTATTGTTTTGCGTATTTGATGAAATAGATTTACTAGTCCATGTTTGCGCCAAGCATCCAGGGGTAAAAGAACGAACGAGTTGAGAACGTGGAGATCCGTGCTTCTGTGTACCATCGTATCCCGACTGACGCTCACATGGACGCGAAAATTGACCAGTGCATGCAAACTGGGGCTCTCGTTGCCTCAGTGCTGCCAAGAAGTAGCGAATAAGGCGAACAAAAGTGCTGACCGCCCGGCTCTCGGCCTGGAAAGCAAGCCAACCTCGAGCTCAACTTCGACGCGGCCGGGACTATGCCACGCGGGCAGTACTTCACCGACGTCCGCTGTACGACCCCAAATTTTTCGCTGCCGCTTCCGCATGCCCCGCACAGTGTTCGAGGAGGTGGTTTCCGCCGTCGTCGACCACGGCGACTACTTTGAGCGGAAGAAGAAAAGCGTTGGTAGGACTGGGATTTCCGTGCGCGTCAAGGTGACTGCAGCGCTGCGTATTCTAGCCTACGGTCCCCTTTCGGACGCCGTCAACTAATTGGCGATATCGGGGACCACCGCGCGCGTGACAGTGAAGGGGCTTTGTGCTGCGGTGGTTGAGACGCTGGGTCTATTCTACTTGCGCGAACCGACCAACGTCTACATAGAGCGAATTTTGAAGCAAGCAGACCGGCGCGGCACTCCCGTTCTGCTTGGCAGCATCGAATTCTGCAAATCAGAGTGGCAAAACTGCCCGACAGCTTGGCATGGGCAGTACAAGGGTAAGGAGAAGAAGACCACAGTGAAGCTGGAAGCAATCGCTGACCGCCCACTGTGGAACTTCCATGGGTTCTTCGGTATGCCTGGATGCTTGAACGAAATCAATGTCATAAAGGCATCAACGCTTTTGAACAAGATCGCGCAGGGTGGCTTCCCGCCGCCGTGCGAGTTTCACAACGCTGGCATCAGGCGATACAAATCATATGGTTTGTGCACATGATATACCCGAAGGCGCCCATGTTCAATTTGTCGGTGCAGCAGCCGGCGACGAGGAAGGAGAAGCTGTTCGCAAAGGCACAGGAGACCGTGTGAAAGGACATCGAATACACGTTCGGCGTGCCGCAGGTGAAGTGGAAGATCATCACGCGCCTTTCCAACTTCATGACGGTCGACACTATTTCGATGATCATGATATTCGTGATCACACTACAAAAAAAGTGTGTCGAAGAGCGCCTGTAACTGGACATTCTGGAGGAGGTGGAGGAAATATACGCGGACAAAATTAGCGTTGGCGGGGCCTTAACCATAATGTGGGCAGGTCTTGTGCTCGTGTCGGGCAAGGAGGTCGTTTCCACTTCCGCCGGGTCGATTGGCTCGGTCTGCGAGGCGCGTAATTTCATGGGGGACGAGGCGGAGCGCGATTTGACGAAGCATCTGCTCATCAACCACATGTGGGACAAGTACGGAGAGGAGTAGACAAACGCACTGAAAGTAAAAGTACTAGAGGGTTTTTGGTTTTTAAGAGTTCATTTCTCTAGCCCGAGATTATCGATTGCTTCACCAACACGGGAAAAGGAGGTCATATATCGCGCTAATTTTCCCGCGCTCATAGGGGCATCACTGGGGACGGCGAGGTTCTAAGTGTCCTCCGCATCCTTAGCGGCCAGTTCCTTCTTCATAGCGTTCAGCACCTCCTTCTGCTTCATTTCAAAGTACTGTAGAGCTCGAGCCAACGTTGTTCGACCCGGGCCGTTCTTGAACATCATCATCTATCTCGTTGCGTTTCATGATCTCGTCTAGCTGCATCTCCTGCAGTTTGACCATCGACTTCGCGAGCTTGAGCTTCTTTGCTCGCATGTTGCGCATGGCCAGATCCTCCTTCGACTTGCGCCTCCCGTCGGTGCGTTCCTTGCTCGGTTTGTCCTCGGTAATTTCCTCGGCCTTGCACTCGGCATTTCCTCGGCCTTGCACTCGGAAGATGTGGCCAGCGTCTCGTCTTTTTCGTCGACGCCAGGCGAGTCATCCGACGTCTTCTATGTCAGCGGTCATCCAGCCTGATACTCCAACAATTCGAGCAGCAGGAGCCAGCACGGGAGAAACCAGAACGGCTTGCCGACTTCCTCGGGCGGATGTGACACAGTGCGCTTGTTGAACAAAGCCGTGACAAACCACACCTCGTTGTCCTCGGTATGACCGCTATTCTTCATGTTCTTCACGGTCTTCAAGCACACTTAGAAGCCCATGCGATCCTGAGGATCGCCTTCACGCGGGTCTGCACAGACGTCATCGGCCGCTGCACCGCATCACCAGGCTTCTTCATTTTGTAGACTTCCCAAATGCGGGCGTAGTAGGTCCCCTCCACCTAGTCCGACCATACAATCGCGTTATGATGTTGTGCTGACGTAGATGTAGGCACGGATGACAGCGATGTCCTCCTACGTGACGTAGTTGCTGCCATGGCGCACGGCGGAGCTGACGATCTCAATATCGGGAGACGGCGCCATGACATGGATTTGATGAAGTCTTTGGCGGTGTGGTACACGGAGTGGCGGTCGCAGTGATCGGGTTGGTGGTCGCTACAGCGAGAGTAGAAAGAGAGACGCAATGCCATCTCCCGCGTTCATGCTCAGTTCGCGTCTATTGTTTCCCGCCAGGCAACTGTTTCCTTTCAATATTTAGTGTGACATATGGGGATGCATAATCCAGAGGCAAAATTGTTGAATTTGCCTTCCGAATTTTGCCACTGCGCATCAAATTTTGATTTGCCCCTTTCTGGTACAAAACAAAAAAATTAATCAAAAAATTTAATTTTGTTATTTTATCAAATACCTCCGGCTGGTTCCGATGCTCTTAGAGAGTATTGCGCGTATAGGAGGGTCCCTGAATAGTGCCGTATTGAGTAGTGTTTCCTTCAATGCAGTGCCGCGTCTGAGGGGTGGCAAAATTTTTGGGGGCACACCAGCTTCTAATACAAGAAGTTCAGTGCAGTACAGTGCAGCACTGTTGCTAATTACTTTGGGCAAGCGCACTGGTACCACCTGTAGTCTCGAAAGACCTCAGCACAGGTCAGATACCGCTATTGCTTCACTCACAGGCGCCACCTGCAGTCTCTCTCTAGACCTCGGTACAGGGTCGGATACCCGTTTCGTTGCCTCTTCTTACACTGTAGGCATTACCTAGGCCTTGAACCAATACTCCTTCGGCTCTATTGCTCTCGACTTAACGCAAACAAGGTTCCCATCTCAGGGTTAATACTACCAGTATTTGGTTTGTGTTTGGAAACTTGCTGGGATGAAATTGACCATTCGACTCTTGTTTCTTTGGTGGATTCGCTTCCATGGCGCTGTGCCAAGGTGCTCAGGGTGAGAGGGGGGCGAACGGGGTACTAGTTTCGATGTTGTCCTTGTTGAAGTGATGCAGCGTTATAATGTCTTCCGACCCTGAAGTAGCCGAATCGGCAAAAAAATTAGAACGTTTTTACTCAAATTGCAAACCCTTTTGATATCTGATAAATGAACTAAAAGGAATCGCTCTGGACAGTTTTTTCTTTTATTTTAACGTTTTTTGAAGTCCATGTTTTAAAAAATTCGATGGCCTTATATCCATCTCCCGCACCGTATAGTGCGAAATTTGGGGATACTACATGTACGGGGGGGTTGGCACTATTCCACGGGTCAACCTGTATAGAAAATACAGAAATGGATAGAAAAAACAAATATTTGTACTGTAATGTCGGTACCTCTTAAGTTATGATAAACGCAATAACAAATGTAATAACTAAAACAAAGTTACGGAAACTTCAATAGCACTCGGATGACAGTTGTAAATTTGAACAATCCGAGGAATTTTCGGTGTAAAGAGCCGGTATTAAGCTTACAGTGAATCTGAACAATATTACCTCAACGACGGGCCAATCTGAGTTACTCGGCCTATACATAAAAAGTAAATCAAGCGGTATGATACCGCGAATCGTTTACGTTTCAATGGCAGCCTCCTCAAAAACCGCTGCATGCTGAGCTGTCATTCCATTCGCCCAAACGACAAATCGCCTCATAAAGCCGTACGCAAACCATTTCTCCTCCTCGGCACTCGAAATCCTGCAAACCAAATAGCAATCCACCTCGCTCAAACCCGCAATTCACTCCCCCATCATCTCCCCTCCCATGAGCCACGCTCCCATTCCCCAACCCTCACAGAATCCCCACCTAAATCTCGCCCACCACTCCAACTCTTCCAACTCCACCACCGGCGCGGACCGCGCGTCTCGCGGCAGACGACGACGCAATCGCAGGCCTCCAGGCAGCGCACGTCCGAATGACAGAAGCAGCGTTCGTAGGCCGCCTGCAGGGGCCGTAGGTGCATCGAATGCGACGAGGTCAACGGTTGGTGCCAATCGGGGGGGCCACCATACGGCCGTGGACATGAGGGGAACTGATTCGACGGTTGATCGCAGCTTTCAGGACTGGAGGGCTGGTGGTGGGGAACGGGGAGTGCGAGGGACGGAGGGACGGAGGGGAGGGAACGGGAGGGGGAGGGAGGGGGAGGGGACGGAGGGGGATAGTGGTGGGGGCAGGGGGGGGATTGTTGTGGGTGTTGAATTGAGTGATAGGTTGGTTAGACAGGTCGCGCAGGGGAAGGTGGAGTGTGTGGTTTGTTTGGAGCGTGTGAAGAGGGGCGCCCCGATTTGGAGTTGTCGCACTTGTTTTGTGATTACTCATTTGCATTGTGCTCGGAAATGGGGCAGGGCTGGCGGTGACGGAGATGCGGTAATGGTATGTCCTAGTTGTCGCTCCGAGCAAGGGAGGGTCGCTGATCTGGAGTATCGTTGTTTTTGTGGGAAGACCGTGAATCCGGTGTTAGAACCGGGGGTACTGCCGGGCTCGTGTGGAGATCCGTGTCTGAAAAAGAGAGGGGCGGAGGGCTCTGCGTGCCCGCACAAGTGTAACGCTCTGTGTCACCCAGGCCCGTGTGCCCCGTGTGAGGTTAGGCTGGAGGGCGAGACGTGTGTGTGTGGAAAACAAGTTATGTTTAGGAAGTGCGGCGATCCGATACCGGTTGAGGGTGTGCGATGTGATAGGATTTGTGGAAGGATTAAGGAATGCGGCCATGTGTGCCGTGTTGTGTGTCATGATCATGACGCGGAGGGGGAGGTTGCGGAGTGTGATGAAATTGTGGAGGCGACTTGCTTTTGCGGAAAAACTACAGAAAAGCTCCCTTGTTCAATTGCGAGAGGAGGTCTCGCTTGCGGACAAGTATGCGGGAAGCCCTTGGGGTGTGGCAAACATGCGTGCCAAAGGCTTTGTCATGATAGGGAGTGTGGAGAATGTCCTACGGCAGTTGGGGCAGTGACCAAGTGTGCCTGCGGAAAGGTTGAATTAAGCAAGGAGTTGCGCATGCAGAGGACGTCATGCTTGGATCCATTGCCAAGTTGCGGGAATGTTTGTGGCAAAGACATGGGTTGCCTGAAGGGGCATGCATGTGAAAAGTTGTGTGCTCATGAAGGGCCCTGTGGAAAGTGTGAGGAACGAGTGCTGGTGGATTGTCGCTGTGCATCGACTGCGATAGAGGTCTCTTGCGGGGATAGTAAGGATGAGCTGAGGAAAAAATTGGTGTGCGACCGGAAATGTAACGAGTGGTTGCTTTGTCGGCGCCATCGTTGTCAAAACATATGCTGTCTATACAAGAAGCGAAAGGTATTACCAAAGCAAAATGTGCTGCCTGGTGATGAGATATGGCTCGACTCGTCGTCCGAGGCTTCAATGGCAAGCATGACAAACGCCGATAGAAGAAGGATAGGACATCAATGCACTGAACTGTGCGGGAGGGATTTGGCGTGTGGACTCCACCAATGCGACTTAGCTTGCGGTCACTCCGGTGATTGCCCACCTTGCGGTATACTCTCGAGGGAACCGTTGTTCTGCGCCTGCGGAGCAACGTCGATACCACCTCCAGTGCGTTGCGGGACGCATCCACCCACATGCGGAGGGCCATGTACAAAGGTAAGAGAATGCGGGCATCAGTGCCCTTATGAGTGCCATCCAGGGGAATGTCCTCCATGCCCGGAAGTCGCGCAGTTTGAATGCGTTGGGGGCCATGGTGAGAAGCGCTATGTTCCTTGCCATATTGGCTCAAAGGGGATCACGTGCCATCGAGCATGCGGGAAACCTTTACTTTGTGGAATTCACGCCTGTCGAAAGCCATGCCACGGTGAGTTCCCCAGGCAGTGTGAGCCTTCTAGTGCAGACGGCTGTGGACAGCCTTGTGGTCTCCCTAGAAGGACCTGTGAACATACCTGTACTATGAAATGTCATCCTGGTAGGATTTGTCCAGATGTGCCTTGCAAGCATCCAGTGATTGTTACATGCCCTTGTGGACGAAGACAAGAGGAGGGAGTCTGTCTAAGGGGTGGAGTTGGCGGCTCCCAAGAATCTGGGGATACCATCCGGCTCGCTTGCGATGATGAGTGCGCGGCACAGTCAAGATTAAGGGCGTTTGCATCGGCAGTTGGCCGCGATGGATCAGCCGATGCGACTGGCGCTGTCAACGGGGAGAACAGCGATATTACGAAGTATAGCGAATTCCTCATGCAGTTTGCGGAGCGGGAGCCAGAGATCTTGGCCTACTTCGAGAGCAAATTTGCGATGATTGTCCAGGGAAGAGAGCGAAAGGCAGTAATTGAAAACATGCCACAACTGCACAGGCTGGTTGTGCACACCTTGGCGGAGTTTTACATGCTGGATTCAGAGTCCTCCGGGAGAGCGCAAAATAGAATCCTAGTTGTGCGCCATCGCGGGGCGGGGGTGAAACCCGTCTTCCCTAACCCGCTACTTTCGGAGGCGCTGCTTCTCCGCGAGAGGGAAAAGAAACGAGCACGTCAGCTGGAATCTGGTCGGACGCTCCTGATTCACGTCGTAAGTACCACGCGGCATGCTACTGCTGGTTTGGAGGGAAGGGTGGATACCGCGCTGCGGTCTCACGCGGGGTCTTACCGCATCCTCGGACAGGCGAAAATGTCATCGCATCTAACAGGCGTTGCTGTTGAATTCAGTACCTCAGAACGGGCCCATCTAGCACGCAACACACTAATGACAAAGTCTGGCGTGACTGTAGAAACTCCATCATCTCGTGGCAAAGTATTTGGACACAATGGACGGTCGAATTTAGGCAGCGCGCCCCTCTCGGAGATATCTGATTGTACTTCTTGGAATGATGGTGATCAGTATAAGGATCATGGCTTACGTAACGGGCTTCCGCCGCCACCCCCAACTGTAAACACTATCGAGGAACGAATCGTTCCTGACTCGTGGGACGACTAGAGGACACAACGGGAAACGCTGTACAATTTACAAGCAGTGTACATCAGCGGTAAACACCTGTTACTCGAAAGAGCTAGGCGGTAGCATGATTCCCATCGGCATTGGTGGCCTCTTTTTCAGCTGCGTCGGCGGCACCTTTCTTGACGTCATCGGCACTATCTTTCTTGACCGCATTGGCAACATCTTTCTTGGCGTCATCGGCAGCATCCTTGACCGCAACAGCAACATCATTCTTGACTTCATCGGAAGCATCCTTCTTGGGGCCACCAGCAGCATCCTTCTTGGCGTCGTCGGCAACATCTTTCTTATCGGCATTGCTACCGTCCGTTTCGGGGTTATCTTTTCCGTCAGCGTTAACCTTGCGCCTTTTCGCGGGCGGGCCCTCCTTGATGGCGTCGCGAATCTCACTAGTTTCAGCGATATCGCTGGCGGTCTTGCCTCCTACGGCTGTTATTGAGGGGTCCGCACCATGTGCAAGCAAGGCCCTCACACACGCGATGTGTCCCTTTAGCGCCGCCTGATACAAGGGGGTGCGGAGATCCTCGGTCACGGCATCCACCTCGGCGCCGAGCTCCAACAAAGTCTTAACAGCCTCTTCGTGTCCCAAGAAGGCGGCTTTAGCGCCCGAACAAAAACCAAGCAAGGGAAGTAAGTAAAGTCAGCATCAATAACAGGTCAACATTATCAAGCAAAAGGTCACCTCTCAAGACTTCGAACAACTTACCGTAATGCAATGCAGTCGAGCCAAACATCTTCGTCGTCAAGGATACGTCACCTCCGGCCTCGACCAGCACTCGGCACACGTCAGCATGACCGTTCTCTGCTGCAAAATGCAACGGTGTGTAGTGAAAGACATCCAAATCATTAACATCACCCTTCCACTCGCCATTGATCATCTCCTTGACCTTCTCCAAATTCCCCTCTGTCGCAGCCTTATGCAAGGGTTTATCACCCAAAGTTCCATTCGCCATTAAGGACTTGACGAGCCCCTTCGGTAAATCCGGCATGGAAGTATCACCAGTCAACTCCATACCCTCCGTGTCCCCCTCGCCTTCAGCACCCTCATCATTATCATCGCGGTCCTCATCTTTCTCCTCAGCCTTAGCGGCCAACATATCGGCGTCGACATCATAATCGGCGTCGTCGGCGTCGTCGTCATCGTCGACGGCCGGTTTCTCATCGGGCTTGGAATCCTTGACCGGCGCTGCAGGGTCAGCCTTGACGGGATTGTCTTTGCCAGCTTCGACGGACGGTTTGTCAGCAGAAGTGGGTTTCTCCGGCACCGGAACTTGATCGGCGTTGTCCGGGCTGCCGTTGGTGGTCTTGGGAGGTTGCGCGGTGGTATCAGACACGACCGGTTTGGCGGCGTCGGCGACGTTGTCGCCGCTGGAGGTGTCGGGCTGGTTGGGTTTGTCAAGCTGGGCAGGCATGTTGGAGGCGGGGGTTGTTGTGGGTGCGGTTGGGGCGGGAGGGTTTTCGTTAGCGGGTTTGGTGTCGGTGGGGATGATGGATGGCATAAGGCGGTGGAGGGGGGTTTGTTTGCGGCGTTGGATGTGGAAGTGCGGAGGCGGAAAGTATTTGTGGTGGAAAGGTTGTTTTGACTTGATATCGGAGTGGATACGAACCGAAGCGTGGGAAGGACGGGGCCGGTGGGGTGGATTTAGGATTTAAAGGAGGGATTGTTGTTTCCTAACTGCGCAAATTAGGGCCAAATGAGGGGGTTTACAGGTTTTCGCGGGAAATGCATGCAGCCACGTATTGATCCAGTGCCCAAGAAAGAACAAGGGGCGCGCTTACTTGGTGGTTGTACCCGTATAAAACTTACAGCCGCGGCTGTAATTTAAATATTCAAATTACAGCTACAGCTGTAAGTATACTGTGTTCACGGAGGCCAAAGAATTCGAAGACATGACCGCCAAGTTCACTTGCGTGCCCAGGACTTGCAGAAAGCTGCTCGTCACCCCGCCATCGAGCCCAGGGATGGCCTTCATCGCACAAGGCCGGACATCAGTGCAATGAGAAGCACTGGAGGCACGGATTTCTTCGATGTCATTTTGGTCAACCCACTCGCGCCAACCAACAGGAGAGTGCGCACCTTTAACCCGCTCACATCCCTCAACGCAGCAAAGGCTGCAAAGCATTGAAGATAAGAATCTTTTATCGCGACCGCCGCCCGAAGCAGGCTCATTCCTATTCCTATATCCACCATCGGGGGCTTGCACCCAGACGCCTACGCAGTGCTAACCAACGTGGCGCGGAACGTGGCTGTTAGGGCAACAGAGACGTGCGGGACGGTTCGAGATGTTTTAACCCAGAGGCATGCGGCAGCAGCAGTGATGTCCAATGCATCGTGCCTGCTGACAGGCTTCCAGCCAGCCAATTTAGGCACACGAGTGACATTACCCATTATCCTGAAAAAGTCCTGCATACGACGGGGGATAGCCCAACCGCACTTTTCAAAAATTTATGAACAAAATCGATTCCTCTTATACGCTCTGAAGTTCATCTTACAGTGGGTCGAAGAATTACGGTGCTTTACTGATTAGGGCTGCAGGACGGCTATTTTCCCAAGACTACCGAAGGTGGGAAAGGTTTGTGTATTAGAGAGTCTGAAAACGAGGCCGAGTCATGAGGTACCTCATGACTCGGCCTCGTTTACGACCGCACAGGGCTGGTGTCCTGCGCTTTGAGAATACTCGGATTCACGCGGGGTTTCAATTTGCAAGCGATTTCGGCCAAACCTTCTACGACATTCGTGGTCCGCCAAATTTTAATGCATATTTTAACTTCGACCAAACCTCGTTCAATGGCTGGTCAAAAAAGAAAATGACACCCCGGTAAGTGTACCACAGTAGACAGCCATACCTAATTCGCAATATACGGACATCAGCGACAGACTAGCCCATCATTCCGGCGCATTTGACACCAAATTGTTCAGGATACTACGCTAGTGTCCACAGGACAAGCAAATGTACTCATATAAGTACAAATAATTGGTCGAAAATACCTAGATCTTTTAATTAAAATGATAGCTTGGTGTGTTGAATCCCTGAAGACTAACGTCCCCTAACCAAAGAAGTAGTTTCATCCCCATTCACAACAACTGCTGTGGCCTAATGGGCCTCAAGTATAGAATGGAACAAGAAATCGCGAGTACGACTGACTGAGCTCCACAGGAGGGCAAAAAGTTCCTTCAGGAAGATCGCCATTTCTGCTACAGCTGCTACCTCAGTTTACTTAGTGTGTCCACTTGAACAGGAGCAGAGGGGTTAGTTCACTGATCACTCATAAAGGGGAATAACTCCATAGGTACGTATGCTAATTCCGCAAGTCGAACGACGGGAATCAAAAATGTAGGGGGGCTCTAGTCAAGGATTCATTTCTTATTTTGGCTCAGTCGGCCTACAAAGAATGGAAACATAGACAAGTAAACATCACTATAAATAAGTACAAATCATCGTCTGATTTTCGCAGAAGTGGACATCGCGTAAGTGGTTTTGAACGCAGTTATTATCCTGTCTCTGAATGGCATATCCAAACCTAGCTGTTCAGTTTCAGGCATTCAGAGCAGAGAAATTTGTACTTCTTGTTAGATTTGCAAATTTTGCATCTGCTTTGAAACGCCGCTTTCTTTGGGGCCCCATCGCCTCCTTTTCGCCTTTTCTCTGTGGGCTCCAAGCGTATTCCAGTACTACAGGCGAATGGGGGAATAGAATGCTCTGGAACGTCAATGTCAGATCTGCGGAGGCCAATAGCATCAAATGAATTGTCAATGAGTTGCTCTGCAAGTTTTGCATAAAAATCTTTTTGCGTCATGCAATTTCTCGCACCCATCAAATCCTTTTATAGCAGACATAAGTCAACGATTTAAATTGCAAGCAAATATGTATAAACCCTTAAAGGCCATTCAATGAATTCGAATTTCTTCTGCAATCCAAGATCATCTTGTCTGCATCTGTTATGAATGTCAATCTGGGGGCAAGTTTCGTAGTATGTGCTGACAACCGCTGGGACTGTAATTTCCATTTACGCAAGAACCATCTCATTTCCAGCAGATTTCCAACGAGATCTTTTGATATGCTCTGACGGAAGTGTTGTACTGGAAGTATTGACGAAACATCTTCTGTCTCTATCCATCCACATAACGGCCATCACAGAATGATGGCTTTCCGTACTCGAACTTACCAAGCAGATATGATCTTCACGCCTAAAAGTTCCAGCCCTGACAAAGATGACACAGGAAACTGCCTTGTCGCATTCTTGACGACACCTGTAAACCTCAGTCAATATTCGAAAAGGGCATTTGATGTAGCCACAGAAGCAAATGCAGAGTCTGCACAAGTGAATCTATTTGAATGAAAAGAAGGCTCCGTAGGGCGAAGAACAATAGCAGTACCGTCAGGGAAATTTGACTAGTAGCGCCGATTACTGCTGTCAGATGCTGACAAAACAATCTCCAAATTCAATAAAATTCCACTGACACCACAGCAATGAGTCTTGATTTCACATCTGTTTTCAGGCTTACGGTCCACAGCGACATAGTTCGGGAGTCTTGCTGATGTCCAGTTTCCCTCCATTCCGTACCAGCGCGATATGCTTTCATCCACGCAAATTCTCTCCGATGGCGACACACTTGACATCCTATGCCGTTTTGTGGCCTCAACGAATCCACTGACCAAAGATCATCTTCTTTCAGTGCTTGCAGTTTCCGTGTAGCGGCTGAACGTAATACATGAGACCAGTGCTTCGAAACGGTTCCTCAAAATTATTTTTCCAAACATCGCCAATGGAATTTATTTGGATGTATACTGTGAACTCCAAAGTGGGCTTCTGCTTGTGAACTCGAATATGCATAGCAATATGAGAATTCGAAAAAACTTTGGAATTTCACCAGCTTTTGCATGCATGTGCCCACCACTAGCGAGTTTCCGTTTTTAAGTTCCGTAATTGTGGAAAGGTGTTCGAGAGGAAACATGCAAAGGGAAAAATCGCACGGGGTCTTCTCGTACTCGATATATCACCTTAAGTATACGTGTCACCTGCTGAACCAATTACCTTCCATGGCTGGTGTGCCGTTGATCCATTCAACAGTAGTTATACCCCCTGATTGGTCCAAATTTTTCCATAAACTTCTTTGCATGCACCTCCAACTCCGGCCATCCCAATAGATTCTTCTCGAGGTTCTTCTTCTGAAGGTTGAGGATTCGGTAGCTCTATCACGGCGGCAGATGTCTCTATTTCATCGGATGATGCTGGGCCACCTTCAGATGCTTCTCCTAGCTTGATGTTGACAAGTTTCAAGCTGACACGCTTTGTCCGGTCCTGAGTGGACCATTCTGCTGTGCCCGCAGTCTGACGTCTTCCGGTAGATGTTTCAATTTCGATGCTGACCACAGGTCCGTTGACGCGCTTACTTTTCCAAACAGAACCGAATAGTCGCTTAGAATCAGCCGCTGACGTATCAAGGGTTGCCCGAGTGTTAGCGAGGTTTCCGGGCTGTTGACGAGGGTCATTTCGATTCGTTTTTTTGATTAAATTTTGCGAGTTGACAAACTTTTTGTGTGATCGGTTGAACTGTTGAGTTGCAAACTCCGAATTTTTGCACGTTTGACTACTAAAGGTGCTACTAGATATAGTGAAAAGCTAATGGTGTCATTCTGTAACTTTTTACATAAACTTTTGCTGTTAGAACTATGGGCTCATATGAGTACAATTATCCTCTGTACACTAATAAATGTCCCATTCCCCCCACCAGAACTTGGCTCGAGCAGTTCCCGAGAAAGCCCCAGACGCTATGCACTGTTGCCAGTCACTTCTGTTTTGGCACACCACTGAATATGTTCTCCAGAAATGAATTTCATATCTAGACTTTACAGAACGCAGGAAATCTTTCTAACTTCGATGCTCTGATACAAAAGACCTGTTCCTAAGACGAAAAGGTAAACTAATCAAGCAGATGCTCAAAAATATGAAGTTTCGGGTGATATGTCACAAGAATTTGATGAAATTTTCATGAAATATGGTGAAGAAACCGGTCAGTAAAGCTTTTTACCAGTTTATAAGAAATTTGATTTCTCCATGCGTGTCAATGGTAATACGGCTCAAAAATTCTTCTTTGAGAGCTGCATCGATTTTATGTGTTTTAAAAGTATGGTGAACGTCGTACTCAGCGAATACGTCAGTAACGGAAGGTACTTCTAAGATAAAAGTACAGTACAGGCGCTCCGTCTTAGTCTCCTCCTGGAGATAATGGGCATCAATAGTATCTCTTTCCGCCTTCAAAAGATGGTCCTACATGTCAATTAACTCGTGCATAAGTGCCTGAAAGAATTTCGTGCCCATGCCCTCGGTATCGACTACCTCTGCAGAAAAATCACAGAGCTTCACGATTAATTGCTAAATACTATCCGTAGTATCATTTCCCAAACAAATTCGCGAACAAACACTCGTTACAGCCTCGAACGAAGCGATACAGAACCAACATCAACTCGAATTGCCAACCGCCACGCATGGATACAAGTACAGCAACCTTAACTGCATCATCACCAAATATGAAGTGCCCGCCTTGCAAATGACTCTTCATGATCTAAACTTATTGCGAATCACCTAAATAATATTGCGAAAAAAATCATCACGTCAATAATCTAGGAGATCGAAACGTGCGAACTTTGCTGCATGAGCCAGCCTTTGCAAGGAACTGGGTTTAGCAGAAGAGTTTTCATTTCAAATTTTCGCATAATTCATCAAGAGCAAAGAAGATATGAGGAATGCAGATAAGGCAAAGAAAGAATAAGCAGATGCTTACCTCAGGAACAAAAAGTCAGAGCTTGAAGCTCTTGAAGTACTCCTTCGTGATATGGAAGACGATAATAAAAGATCTTTCGAACACTTCACCCAATTTTTGGATACTTAAGATCCCGTCGAAGCATCGCATAAAACAATAAAAAACGCAACGCCATCATCCGCATTTCATCCGGATGATGGCGCTGCGTTTTTTTCCAACAGTGCCCATAATCTCTGTCCTCCATCACAAATTATTCTAGAAAGAGATGTCCCTTACCATTGATTTGTTCCTTACTCTTCCTCGAGCTCTCCGCAACAAGAAATTCAAATTTCCATGAACGATAAACATGTAGGCGAGATCATTAAATATATAAAAGGCCACAAATCGCTTGGTATCGTAGGTTGTATTGGCGCGCATATTTTTGTCCTTTTAAAGCGCTTAACCACGCATTCACTGTTCTGGTGATCCGTAAATGAAAAAAAAGGTTACTTAAACCAATTTTCGTTTTCCAGACGCCTCTTACTTCCAAATCGATTGCATTTATTAGCCCCTACAAACCTTAAATAACTCCCTTGAACTGATATCAGCTATAGACATCGACGAAGTTGACATCAGTGTTCATCTAGAGATGTTTTTAACGGATAGATGGTTTCTCTTACCATCCTTAGTCACAAAACGATTCGTAAATTGCACAAATAATATCTTTGAAAATTGATTGACTGAATTAAGAGATCAGAGGTATATCCCGATGAAGAGGTCAGCTCTCAATCATCTTTATTTCCCTTTTTGAAATCTACCACGAATGCATTTGAAAAAGAAGAAGCTCTCCGCTCGATTTTGTCCCCAAATTTTCCACCCAACATCAAAGAAAATTTTCACCTTAACCTTCGACTCGCGTCTAGAAGAAAAGACTCCATATATTCTAAAAAATATTGAAGATATCTCCAAGGGCTGTAATCCGAATCAAAGAATTAAGCATACTGTGGTTTTAATTCGTGTTGACTTTGGGAAAGGAGCGGCACGTTCCAACATAAAATTTTCTTGGACATTATTAAAGAGGTATATATCCAGTGCTAAAAATCAAAAACGATTAAACCAGTCTCAGCGCGGCCGGTCTTTCCCCGAAGGAGCACATTTTTCTTAGTATCCTCAAATGCTTGAAAAAAATTATACAAAGGTTTATCTGATAAGATTCTCAAAGGAAAAGTTTACTCCTTCGGATAGAATTTAATCAATCGCGCAGAAATACTGGACATATGGTTCAGCCACACAGGCAGGAAAGCAGAATAAAGCCTCGGCGCTGTCTAAATATATCATAATTAGCTTCGAACGACTTTGTACATGATCATGACTGTCACCCCAAATTCAACAAAAACCTCACTCATTCTTGTATAATAGAGGTAATAAACAATACACTAGACGCATTCAGAGGTTTAATTGCCTGTAATATTGTTTGAGGAAGTCTCCTAGCTTATTAATCCCTCTAATCTGCATCGAAGCCGTCCAACTGTGCAAAAGCAGCTGAAATTGCGATTTTTGAGCTAAAAAATTTGCGCAATACCTGCCACCTTGCGCTTGGAACGTTACATCAGACTTTCAATAGCCCTGGCTTGTGATAATGCGCAAAAACAAATATTAGAATAGTACTAGTATGGCTCGAGAAGATCGTCTCCAGTCGCATCGGAGAATGACGACGCACCATTATCATATGGAAAATAGACCGAGAAAGAAGCTAATCTTTGTATGCGAAACAATCTTCGATCCTGCAAGACCATTTGCCAACGTGCAGATCAATCCGTATCTTAGTCCTGATTTACTCGCCTATACACTTGTGAAAAGGGTCGCAGAATTGCTGAGCAGCTTTAAGTTGCCATGGGAAGAACACATTCTCGCTGTTGAATCACTCGACCTGCAAGATTAATGCTCTAAAGGAACACAGATGACCTAGATGATGAAGGTGGAGATAACTGGGAATCTGCAACGTGTTATATTCAAAGTTTTTTTGCGATAACTATACCCCAAAGCAAAAAATCTTCCTGAAGGATTATTATTTTGCTGAAGTCAACCATCGATGGATAAAAAATGCAAGACAAGATAAGTCTTCGGAGGACACTGTGATAACATACGGAACTTTCTTGCCTATTAATCATCAAAAATTTGACCCGAATCTACGTTCTTACACCTGTTCTTAGCAGTATTCTTTGTTTGGAAGAAAAGTCTTTCGAAATCCCTCAAGCATACTTCAAATGTACTGAGGCACTTTCACAAGATATATTCTTCGGCAAACTTGCGCTCTATTTCAAACCAGAACATAAAAATTGGCGAAAGCTTCCCCACCCGTTGTCTAGCCTATGCTATGTTGGAGATCTGTAGCACAGCACAATAGGAAAGCCCCATTACAAATAACTCGGCATGGCCACGCTTCGTACTACATCCTTACTGATTACATCCTGACTGGACTTAGAGGGGCATCGGTTGAGAATACGATACGTTGTGGGAATGAAAATATAAGAAAGCTATCCTAACGAAAGATTGCTTCGTTAGAAATAAATTCCGAAGAAATTCTCCATGCAGAACTCATTGTCTTCATCATTGAAAGAGAGAAGGAAGATTACTTGCATATTGAGTCGAGCTATTATCTAGAAACGGTGGGAAAACTTCTACTGGAGGTCTTATTCTCTCACTATAGATCAATTCACCTGCACATTTCCATGTAACATGAGTTACAGACCTTCCTATCTCCACTAGGTTTCTAAGATAGCGCAGCTCACAGAAAAAATTGTATGTCAAAAATCGCCCGGTGAATATCCGTCGACTTCATAAAACCGTTAAGTATGCCACTGACAATCACCTCCGTCTTTGTATCTACAAAATTAATTTCGAATCCCTTTGCGTCACTGGTTCTCCACATTCGTGGTTCCCGAACAATCTAGATCTTTCTTTCCAACTCGGACGCATCTTTTCGGAGTTGTTTCTAATGAAGCCATTCCTCCCTCTTTCAAGTCCTTCAAAGTGTGAAGAGTTATTATATCTGAGATTTCTGTGAATTTTCAACCTTTTTGATATGTTTGACGTCGCAATATCTCTCGGCCTGAAGTATGGACGCTTTCTCTCTCGCCAAGTTTCAATATGATTGCTAACACACAGCCAGTCCATTTTATACGTCTTTTCAAAAGGATAGAGGCCATATATGAAAATCACGGTGCTTTAAAACGCAGTACCAAATTGACGTTTTCGGTACAAGGTAATCTCTCATATTGGCTTTTTTGAGTTCATTATAACTCCACTGACGGCTTGGCTAAGCTATTTTGTCAAAAAATCTCATAAATATCTCTCTCCCTGTAATATTTATGTTCAAACTAAGCAATGTATATTTTGAGACCATAAAATAATGATATTTTACCTCAGAAGTAGTTGAAGCGGAAGCTCAGCGCCTCAACTGTTGGAATATGATGACCCCTCCACAACTTAAAAAGTCAAGCAGTGAGGCTAAATAAAAACATTTAAATGCTTTCGAAAATAAGTCCTTCCGTAGCGTCAAAGGCTACCCAAAGATATACTAAGGGAAGTCTGGACTTTAATTGAGTTATCAGTACTAGATAAATACCATTTTTCTACCTTGTAACGACATTTTTCAACTTTTTTCCGTTTTATTTCCATTATTAATTCTCCCTCTGTGTTTCATTCCAGAAGTTCAACTTCCTTTGTGACGTTGTATTTCACAGTTCTTATAGCTTTACCCGAATTTGCTGCATCTACTGTACAATAGATTAAAACCACCGGTAACCTCATACAAGAGGCCACTAGGCACTTTGTTGTCATTGCACGTTTCCTTATATTTCTTGATACAACGTTTGACCCCATTGCTACACTCGGAATAGTTACGGATTAGTTGCAAATTGCGATATTTTATCAACACTTTACCCCTCGCAATCTTCCTTGCTATTTCATGCCACCTGGACCAATGTGCTTCTTATATCTTGTCAGAGTATGTTATTAGTACCGTCTACAAGTTACGAGAGCGCTAATTACGATACACTAAGGGATGTTTTACGGGAAACCCGTTGCATATGCTATCATTCTATTGGTATGAATTGATCCCTCTAGAATAATCGTCAAAAAATGATGCTTCTTATCAGCAATAAATACTCACACGTTATTGTACTTTTCCGCTAATTTTTCTGGTATTTTTAAATCATCGCTTATATTTTTAACTCATTCGCGTTATAATTGTCCATTATATGTATGATTCCAAAAATAAGCTATCAATATAGGAGAGCGTCCAATGCCCTGATCAGAAATGCAGTATCGATGTATGGATAATTCTATTTTATAGCCGTAAATTTTATGATCTGGACATTAGTAGCTTTTTCCCCCCAGACTCCCGATTGAGCTCAGAATAATAGTCTTTCGTTTAGCGCACCTGACTCAGTTAAAACTTCATAATCATATGTGACCCTGGTGCGCCCGTCTTTTGGATTAAAATTACCTCAAATTTATTACGAAACTATCCTACGCATAATTGAAAAGCAAACATGTTAAATTTGTGACAAATCTTTCGAGTGAAATTAATTTCACTTCGAAAAACCTAGAATAGATGTGAAACTTTCGCTGATGTTATATGGCGTCCAGTATAATAAAAAAGCACCTTTTTAGGTGAATTTATATTTGCAGCCACCCTCTGTATTATGAAGGCAAGCTTAAATATTTCGATATTGTGCTAAACTGATTCAAATTAGGAAGGAAAGAAATTGATCATTTTTATATCATCTAACCACTCCTTTTTATAAATAGTGTCAAAAATTGTCTTAAGATACTCTTGATCATCTTCTGAATAGCCTCTGGCTGGAGTGAATCTGTGCTATACCACTAACTCTGCATATTAAATCCTGGGTTGAACCAGTACCTGAATACCAGTAAATGCTTCAGTCGGAGAATTTATTACAACAGAGAAATCTTTACTAAATACCGCCCTGTGATTTTGAGGTTGCTCCCAAATCAGCGAGATTGTGGGATATTACCCTTATCGGGCTTTATTCAAGGCTATTTTCGCCTGTACGGCATGTTCCTTGCACCCTGGCTGAAATCTTTTGAATTGTCATAGTCGTTTGAATCACTGCAAAATACGCAATAGTTTCGGATTATATAAAGCGCGTTCGATAACATTTCATTGTATGCGATTTTGTCTCATGTTTATATTAAATCTTTGATTTTCTATTTTACGAAGCCTTTAATATAAAATCAATAATCAATAAAATTTTGGGCGCAAATAGTCGCGTTATATGCAAATTTTCTATCATGGAAAAGTATGTTTATTATTACCTCTTTTTACAATTTGCCTTTTTCTCTGATTACAGTATTGAAAACTTGAACCAATTGTTCATATCCTTATGCTCCCTATCTAATGTTTAAAACTTGCCTGAATCGTTACCTTTACATGCATACACAACGTAGTTTGCAGTAGCCTATAGTAAACTGAAACAGGCAGTCAGACTACAACCTGGAAAGATTTTTTCATTTCATTCTTTTAACTGAGTGCCCATTACACATATAACCGAGAGTCTACCTCTTTTGCACAGTATGTAAAGATTACTGTTTTAGGCTCAACAGACAAAGGAAAGTAGAAAAGGAAGGATGGTGAGGCTTTAAATTACCGACCATGACAGTCAAGCTGCTTTGCCGGGTATTTATCTAGACTTATAATGAAGCCACCGGCCACCTACTCTGTTGTACCAATCAGCATTTACAGCAGAAAAAAAGATAATTTCTTTTCGAATTATAGAGCCGACGGACGGATTGTGCCGATCGGTTTGTATTCGCAATGGAGCAGTTCATGTTTTTTGCAACATGAATTCTCATTTTATATTACTTTGCATCCTTAAAAATATTATTATTGGAGATCTCTCTTACTCTCATATTATTATTATACAGCAAAATGTCAACAAATTTCAATTGCAGATGGGAAGAAGCTTCGCGAATTCGCACTTTCGGGAGGATATCTGAAAGTAAAACATATGAACGGCGGGATATTCTCTCTTATTCTTTCAAGACTCTCCAGATGAGAAATATAGCTTCATTAATACGTTCCAAGAGCCTTCTCGCTATGAATTGGCGCAAAGCATAGTTTATTAATTGCCTTTTTCATCTGAATATTTTCAAGATTCCTTCTCCATTCCTTCTTTATTCATTGCTGTTGTAATTTGTAACTTTTTAGAGGTTTTCTCCATTCTGATGAATATTTTAGTAGAAAAATCTTCTTCCGTGATAATTTCGTTTCTGCGAGAATTCACTTTTTCAGATGTCTGATTTGTCGTTTATTACTTTATGGGAGATTTTAGATCGCTTCATATCACATATATTCAAAGCTCTCGCTTTACTTAGCTTTAGGAAAAGGGTCCTTCAGAAATTGCAGAAAGCAGACATGTTCGCGGCATGAATTAAAAAAACTCATCAGTCCAACTAGTTCCTATTGTGATACAGTAGCGAAGGAATTTGTGACAGAGAAAAAGGAGCTCTGTCACGCCTCCGAATCCATGGCGGCTAGAATTGATTGCCTTTTTGTAGCAATATGGACCCTCAAAGAGACCACTCACCAGGTGGCTGGGTTTTTAGAAGCAAAGCTTCTTCGGGAGACCAGTCTAGGCGGGGCTAGACTGCTACGAAAGTAGCGGGGTAGAGCGGACGGTAGGTCGCGCTCGACAAGCGTAGGGGGATGCCCTTCGGTCCTCCAGGAATGCCTGGATGCGGACGTGGGGCGAGGGGAAATGAGGGAGAAAGCACGTTAGAGAGGAGGAAAGGAAAAAGGAGTAGGCGATCCTACTCCGGGATGCGCCAAAAAAGGGGGTCGTGACTCCTCCGGCCACTGAGTAGCGAGGTCTCCTCCGGACGCACGCTAGTTGATTCTAGCCGTAGTTATCCCAGGCAGCGCTAGGCTTTCCGGTCACTAGACTAAGCAAAATTTAGACAAACTACAGCAGACTACTCCGATCGCATTGGTGCTGGTCAGGGAATTGGTTGGTGGTTGGTTGTTGATTTACTGTGGGGCGGCCAAGGCCGGCGAACCTAAGTAGTCTAAGTGCCACCTACTGTGGCACTGTCAGCTAATTATTCCTACAGTAATTACTAAAATAAAGGGATACTTAAAGGAAAAGAAGTAATTGCCAGCGACCTTAAACGTAGGCCTTAAACGTTGCAACTACACGAGAAATTGGACAGGACAGCCTGTTCATACTGTGGTAGATACCGTATGCGAGCAAAAAGTAAGGGCCAGGTTCCCACACTTTTTCCATCTTGTAACAGACCTTCTTGTACTCATGCTGCATTTAAATCCCTTCAAAAGATGTTCATATCCATCAGGAAAACCTCAGATCTTTTTTAGATGTATTTTTGGGAATAAATAGCTCAAACTAAACCTTTCTTCATAAAAAATGATACCTGAAGTAAAAGCCAATTTGTTGGAATTATAAATACAAAAAATAAAATCAAACTGGAATAATATTAGAAATCAAATCGATATCATGAACTGTTTTCGAATACGTAGAAGTAGTAAAAGGTAGCAGGCAGCAGAACAAGCAGCAGTTTGAAGAGCGAAAAAAGAGCGATGAGATCCGACTTCAATGATGAGATAGCCCTGCACAACTTTTTTCCTGCCCACTGTCCAAAGAACACAGTTAGGGTGCATTAAATATCCACCAAAAGCATTTCAAATAAAAATTCAAGGTGCATTTGAAGCCGTAAACATGAGGTGCGACTTTCTGTAGTGGAAGAAATCCTTATAAATGCCTCGTTATCAAATTTACATATTACATTCACACAATATCTGTCAATAACAGTACCGATAAAACATGAAAAAGAAAAGACTGAATGGAGTATGTCAAGGCAAGAGACTGAAGAAAAGTACAAACAATCAAATTTGAGCACCAGAAATTCTAGGTATGAAGCTGCAGTACACAATCGACGAATATTATGATATTTTCTCTTAGAGGCTGACCTTCGAACATTAAGATGGACCTACATTAGTGGAAATTCTGCAGAAGTCAGTGCGCCTGGAACACAGGAAATACATAATCAGAGCCAACTAATTATATTGCGCTACAGGTTGTATATTTTTCGAAGAAAGCTTCTTAATACTTTTTGTGAAAATTTGCACTCGTAACATGATTTCAAAGCGTAGAAAAAAGATATTTCATGAATTTAATGAAGCTTAGACATCTTTTGTATTAAGATCAAATGGGCGAAGCGTTGTATATTATTCTAGGGGATGGCAGCAAAGTATATGTACTTTTTTGTTATCGAAGTGCTTATATCTATGCCGTAGATAAAATACCAATATATTCCGACATTTACTATAAATATTCTTTTGACGAACTAATGATGATCTATTTGAGTATGAATTAAGTGGAGGTTTAACATATAAAACGGAAATGGGAAATTTTCAATCCAATTATAAGTAACGTCTCATGAAAATGTTTTGTTATTGGGATCTATAGTAATATGTAACACTATTCTCCGTGGATAAAATTGCTGAAAAAGGTTTTATTCTTGAATATAAATGTAGATTATATGTATTTACTCGCAATGGACCCAGCATTTCTACATCTTTTCGGTGAAATAATTCATATTTGCTGATTTCAATTCATTGTCTTCTCCAGACGTGAAATTTGGACCCCATCTATAAATGTAATGTACACATTCTGAATTCTGTCAGTAAGAATGTATTGAACGCCATTTAGAAAAAAGTTGTTTACAATTCGTTTCTATCACATTTTATCGTTAATTGTTAATGAAGGATACTTCTTGAAGGTAAAATTTTTCCTTAATTTGTCCTCGTGCTCACTTGGCTCAATTTCGTCTTTCTTCAAAATTTTTAAAGTATGAAAGAGCGACACAATTTAGAAGGTTGACAGAAAATAGAGCAGTAATAATATTTTGTATATTGAGAATTTTGTCTGCTCACCCAAAAAAATTGAGTTCATCGTTAACGCCTTAATTGAAATATAAGTTCCAGAGTTTTCTCTTTTTTTCATATCTTGAAAGAAAATGAATTTCTAGATCACTTCGAAATATTTGTACTGAGCAGTTAAATAAATTCTAGGAATTAATCATTTGTATGCAGTATCTGTAGGACAGTAGCCACCTTGCTTGCTATGTAATAGCTGGTAAATATTTTGTGACGACTGAAATAGAGATTCTTTATACTTTTGTCCATCCTTTTATGATATACGTTTGACATTCAATGATTGTTTGTTGCATTATTCATGATTCTGTTTTTATTCCGTATAGTTCCATGCAACAGTTTTACTACTACAATCATACTCTTAAGAAATCTCTATTTCATTTTTTCTTTTTTTTGGTCTTATAATAGGCCAAGAATACTAATCATATAATTAATTTTCAGTAAAAACAAGCGAAAATTGTATAAATATAGGTGTAGATTCGTCGGAATGTTTTCCTGTATCTATTTTTCTAATCTCGCACTGACAATTGCACTTTTTAAAATTAATATCCGTCCAATTCTAAATTAAAAATTTATCTCGATTTACCTGACAGGATTTTATGGGGTTATATGAAAATTATTTTTATGAGAATGAATGAAACATAAGTACCAATATGAAAACCAAAAATTTCAACAGACAATGATTTCATACAAAACCATAAGTTAAAGCATTCATTATGAAGTTTTACATAATTTATGGAATATGAAAATATTATAAATTTGTCAAGTAGTATACTGTATAGCATTCCCGGATTATTTTAATTTTTAACAAAACATTTTGAGCCTTTTCGAGGGAGGAGAGTGAGCGATCGATGATTTAAGATGTTTTTAAGTCGTTTTATTAAATGGTACTGCGTTTTCGTAGAGTTACGGAGTGATACACTTCTTCTCGGAAAGGTTAACGTTCTGAATTCCAAGTAAGAACAACAAGAAAACCTAGTGATACGAATTTGGAATATTTTGGACAAAAATACTGAAGATTAATTTCCAGTCTTTTGTAAATTGATGATAAAATTTGCTGTAAGTATGCTTTAGAATTTTTCATTGTATGATATTTTCAAAAATTCATTTTTATCGAAAATTGTATCAAACCTTTTACTTCATGTAGCCATGAAGCCTTTTTGCAAGGCTAAATATGGTTATTCTTGGTTTATATTGCCTGATATATGTAATGAATAGATCTAAAGATTCAGATTTCGGGAAAAATTCAGATTTAATAATGCAGAACATCGTGAAAATCTCTGCAGTGTCATATTAAAACCAAAAAATTAAAAATTCTTTAAATTACTCGGGCTAAATCTTGATCAAATACACGCGATCAAAAAGTGGCGGAACAAATTTCAACGATTACATTAGCTGAATCTGGATAAATACTCCACACACAATTGTAGTAATTAGCGGATTTTTTTCAAAACATCCTTGACATTTTATATAGCTACTATTTCGAGTAGAACAAATCTCAGCAGGCTAAGAAAGGGACGAGATATTTTGTTCCTCGCTTAAGGTACACAATTTACCTCTCGTGCTCGAAATTTCTATAGGACCGGGAGAAGGTTCAGAGACTTCCTCAGAAACACAAAAAAAATTAATTATAAGGAGAAGAAAGTGCTCTCCCCTAAAATCCAGCTGAGGAAAGGAAAAGCTGTAAATGAAGGAATCGAAACAATTAGTCCAGTCCTGAATTCTGAATATTGAGTTAATATTTTTCAATAGGCAAATTTATCGCGTGTTCAGATTACATTCCTCGGACTCCAATTACATCTTAAATGAACTGGAGAGCAAAAACATTTTTCTGTCATTTTTTATCCGAACGCTGTGAACAGAATCGATATGTGTTTTTTTGAAGGAGTGGTCCGTTTAGACGCAAATGATACATTCTAGGATTACTATAGTCAGTTTTTCAGTATTTGGAAGCCTAATCGGCGGGATGGAAGTAATTTGAGGGAATCATGGTTTCAGTTGTTTCCCTCTCCCCCTCTTGAGAATACATACGCTCAATTAGAAGGCCAGAGATAGCTAAAATGAAAGCTGTATAAAGGAACGAGAGTATATTAAGATAATTTGGGGTTTTCTATTCCCATTGCTGGTGAATGTCTCCCCTCTAACTGAACTTTTAATCAAATCAATTATCCCATTGATAGTGAAATGAACCAAATCGGTGACTATTTATAGCCATTTCAGGAATTTTTTGAGCATGACGGCGGAGATGACCCCCTGAAATGGTCAGTGATTCGATAGTTTAATGATGTGATTTTACATTATCTAATTGTCTCATGTCATGATAATTTACATTGATGAGTCTTATCGGTTATACAGAACTTACCCGTACTCGTTGCTTTATAGTTCAAACATGACTTTACTCTATGTATTTTTGTACTATTTTCTGGCGCAATCAGACTCCGAGTAGACATAAGAATATATGTTCACACTAAGTCTGTCTCCACGCTCGCCAAGGAAGTTTTAGTATCTCCCAGGTCAGCAAGTAACCTATGGGTTTACTCCACACTATTTTTCCTTTGGTTTCTATCACTCCTTTGTATTCAATAAGTGATGCCTCCTTTCAATAGTCCTACTGGCCTTTCTCGAGAGCTATCAAACCTCGTCATTTTTTTCCTTTTTCTATTTTTGGTGACCTTTTAAGATTAGCAGACATATACGTTATGTTTTAAATAATTTTCAAGATCCTACATATACCGACCGTAAGAGTTCCGAGAATTTTAATGAGTAAAATCTAACGAGTTAATATCTCGGAATGCATCCTATTGGTGAGCTTCTAGATTTTTTTTCCCCAAAGAGGTTGAGATCGATGAAGGATTGATAGAAAGCAAAAAATCATTTGTAATAAATTGAATATGCTCAAATTATTTACAAAGAATACCTACATTATTAAACTCCTTAGTAGTTTTTCGAGTGCGAAAGTCTGTGCGTGAATAAATTCTAGAAAAAATAGCAAATTATTGCATTAAATTATTATTGCATTAGTTCAAGTGCATAAATTTTAAACCGGTGCTGAACGTGGAAGTAAATATATAAAGACAAAGTTGTCAAATCTTGGTGAAGTTTCTAGAACAAAAAACAGCTTCTCATCAAATAAAGCCCAGTTTTTATCAACACAAACAAGTCTCTCAAAAAAGCTAGCTGAAGGCTTTCAATACTTCCATGGAGATGGAATCAATACTATTCGCTTAAGTTGTCTAAACTTTAACTAAAGGCATCATGGGGTAAAATTGTCTTTGTCCTGAATTGAACACCAATTTATGAGTTCTCCGAAAGTATAATTGTATAGAAATCAGGGTTAACTTCATGAAAAAAATGGATTTGTAAATAAAAGTCTAACAACCTCTTGGTTATATACTGCTTCAAAATTCTTTGAAATTCTGCGGTAGTTACTTCGATACTTATCGTCATTGGTATAAGAAATTGCGATCATTCGTTAATAAACAATAGCCTATCATGTGATATCGGAGGGAACGCCCCGGTGATGCCCTGAAGCTCTATTTCTTATTTCGACCATCATGCTATTTAGCCAAAAATGCTTCAGAATCATCTCAAATTATCATGCTACATCGAAAAGGCGGTTTTACTTCAAATTTTCTTCTTCTTATTGTAATGCAATGAATTGCACTTAGCCTCTTTTTCTCGGTGGTAGGGGCCTTTCGTTTAATATGTTTTTATACCTTTACAAGTCTAATAGTTTGTTCCGACAGCCATTGTGAGCATTAGCGGACAAAAACAGATGTTTGAGTCATTCTGGCTGGTTTAGGCAAAAGAAAATCTTCTTTTTAATTCTGAAGAGCTTATTGTACCAGTGTACAAGTGTGTATACGTGTGAAGATCTGAGGGGAGCAACGACCATGTGGGGATGAGCTGTCACAGGGCCGAGCGTATCGGCGGGCGTATTTAGGCGCGCGCATGTTGCGCCGGCAAGTCGATCGCTGTCTCTCATGTCTATTTCTTTGTCCCGTCCCATCCCACCCGTGTATTTATCATGTCCGTTTCTTTGTTATTTGGTACCGGTCATCATTCAGCTATATAAGTACGCAGTAGGCGGATATCTAGGCTTGTAAGTAAACCAATGATTTATCTTCATTATTTATGCAAGTATTTATTGGACTAGTACGCCACTTTTGCCATTTTCACTACAGTATACAGGCTGAAGCTAATTTTTCTAATTTTATATATATTTAAATATTTCAAATATCTACAGCATTTTAGTTGAACGCTCATTTTAACCTTTTATAAGCGAGGATTTGCATTCAATACTTCATATGTCTTATAATTATGTGGCCTATTGTTTTTCCAAGAGTATAGATGCGCGGAATAGATAGATTATGTATAGTTAAAAGTCAGCTAGGCTACATGTTTCCGTATCCCTTGAGTCAAAAATATAATAGCAGAGTATTGTTACTCATTTGAGTATTTTCCCTACGATTTTCTATTGGATATGCCATAAATTATAATATGACTTTATACAATTTAACTCATCTTTTCCTGATTTTACCGCCCCTATAACAGCTTCTCTGTATAACATGCTTTACTTAAAAATCATTATCCTACTTAAAAGATTTGGTGAGAGTGATATCTGTCTCTATTTGGAGTGTAACTTCACATATTTATGCATGAGGAGGTACGAATCGCATTTTTTGCGGGCCTTTTAAGTAAAATTCAGCGTCTTCGAATTTCGTGAATAAGATTCCATTAACTCCATTTTCTCTGAAAGTACATTTACAATAAATGTTTCATTGTCACGGCAACTGCAAACACACCATACTGGATGAGTTTTGGATAAAATACATTTTTGGCATATTTGAAGTTAAATTACTTCCAGCCTTCTTCGTAGAAAATCCGATTTTAGCAGAGATTTCTCTACCTAGCAATTAAATTAATAATATCTGTTTTGTTAATTTCTGATTTTTTTGTATTTTTCTGCAATACATGAAAAACGTGTGACAATATATGTATTTACTCTTTAGTTTACGTCTGAATCTTTTCTTTGATATAATCAGATTATTTATTTGATTCCGTAGCAGTTAGTTGAAGGAAGTTACGTGGGAAAAAAATGTACTTAAAATGACAACTATTACAATTAACCCAATTTTCTAGTGTAAATGCACATTTTTTCACATGACGCCATCAAATACATTTTTTCTACCTACAGTTATGATGAAATAATCCTAAATTTCTACCATTAACTTCCTCAGTGAAAAATATGTTCCAACTTTGAATTCATGTCTGTCTCTTCCGTCTAACCTTCATTTTATCTTTTATATTCATTCGCAATATCCATATCACCCTCTCCGTACTCAGAGCGGATAAAAGAGCCAAAAAGTTAGTAAACATTAGCGGATGCAGTCCACTTTTATTGCTCAGAATTTCTCTGTAGCAAATTTTCTCAGGTTTTTGCATTGGTAAAGAACACAAAGTATAGATTTTTTTCGGATATTCGCAATAATATTCCCAAACATTTCCGAGCCGAGACTTCAGGCGAAATAAATCGGTAACGCGTTTGTTTAATCTTCTTTATCTGGTTTAGCAAAAAAAATTATTGTTGACAAAATGAGGATTAATTTAGGGCATCAATGAGTTATTGCGTGATTTGTCCAAGGCTCAAAAATACTTCATCGGATAGAAGAGATAAACCTCCAGATCGCTGAACAAATAAGTAAACCAGATTCTGGAGGATTGTATAGAGATTTTTTCTCTGGTATTATATCAAAATCGGAACAAGGGAGGTCTAAGAAGCGAATAGAAAAGGAAAAGCCGTCCAATTCCTTTTAGATATAGACATCTAATGAATACAACTTTTGATTTCTGGAAGGACTATGGTGTGGCGGGGTTCTATACTGGGAAGTAATTAGCTGACTTGGCAAAAATATCGTTCAAGAAATGTACTGAATATGTAATTTTGGACAAAATGACTTGGAAAAAATATCGTAAAATATCGTAAAAACTATTTACTGAATATATAATCTTGGACAAAATTGCATTAAAGAGTTTGTGAAGTCCTATTCTAGAAATTGAAGAGCAGTGGTACTTTTTAGCTTGAATAAGTAACATCTGTAGAGCTCAAATTTAAGTAATTCTCAGTGTTGTGGAAATCATTTGACCAATTAATCGTGTCAGCATTGTATAAAACTTTTTTGCGAAATAATTGTGAAATTACTAAGTATACGGTAAAAGCTACGTATAGAGATTAAAGAAAAGCTACAAAACTTATGGATGCAGCCAATCTTACTAAAAGCCTTGAGTCGCAGTATAACAGATATTAACTAAGTCTGAATCCAGACTGCTCGAAAGGGCTGTATTTGTTCCCCACCTGTAAGCCATCCATTAATCGTTTGATTTAAACAAAAATATTTAATATATTCCATTAATGCCTAAACGTAATCTTGGTTGATGTCATTGTTTTATATATTTGAGCGCTATTTCCACTACTCAACCAAAATGTTTCACTATTGTCATGATAAATTATCTATTTAATAAGCACTAATATGTAAAATTATCGGTTTTAGTATTTAGATGTGAACGCCCTGGGCCTTAAATAAATGCCTTTATACATTTATCACTGCCGTGGTAACCTTTTCTTCTGATAAGCCTCAGACACAAAAAAAATTTCTGTGAATAGATTTATTTATTATTATAACGTAGCATTAGAATTATCGGGTCTGATTTAAACAAGAGAAATTGATTGCTTTCTTGTTTTTGTAAGTCGCGACTACTACAAAATTTCAAGCAAAATTGTCTAGTTTATTTCTTTTTGCATATATTACGCATTCAAACGGGTAACAAAACTCTGAAAAGTTTGTGTAAGGGTTGAAATCGCCCTTAAACTCCTCACAGTGTATCTTTGAACAGTCAGAAAACATACAAACCACCTAAAAATTAATTGCCGGTGTATCCATATTAATATTCAGTGTCATCTAACCTGAGCCATTAATTCAATACAATGATGACACTCCCACTTACATGACGTATCATTCTATTCCTGAACACAAATCATTGTCCAATGCATTCTGCAACTAATTTCTCTCCTCTGCATTTGTAATTTTTGTATTTGCAAGGAAGCAACTGTATGGCTTAATATACAGAAGTTATCTATTTGCCTGTTAAGATGGATTCGTCAGACAGTTACTTGAAGCTACAAAGGCCGAGCGCTGTCCGGCTACCTCGTAGATATTACCTGTTTTGGACTTACATTAATGCTTGAATACCAAATATCGGCGTTGGGTGTAAACTCCTATGGAGAACCCCTTGCGCTGTCGTTCGACTTTAAATGGCCCTTCTCTTTAAGCGTAGGCTAGCTAAAAAACAATTCAGATCGTTCCAGAAGAAAATTAACAGAAGCACCTATCGCCATTTGGAAGCACTGTTTTGCGTAATACTGCATCGCGCCTTATGAAAATTAAGATTGCAAATGTGAAACTCCAGCTAAATTCAATGGAAATAAGTTCTACATTCTTAACAGAGATGAAATTCCTGCAATGAAAACGCAAATGTGGCGTTTTCTCTGTTATTATATGAGGAAATGAGGTGCAGTATTGGAAAAATGGAATACCTTTTTGTCGGCGGACTCACTGTATTCTGAGATGGACCATTATATTCCTTGATCATCAGATTATCTTTAACAGCCACCTAATTTGAAGACTACGTTTATTTTGAAGAATTATCTCGATTCTACTTTCATCCTTTACACAATATAGGTGTTTCACATCTCATATAGTACCTGTAGTAAAAATCAGCGAGTTTCTCCGTTTTTGTAGAATACCAATATTCAGGATATCTCTTTTGCAATGGGAGCCAGAAAACTGATAAAATTTCTACTAAGGGTTTAGTAATAACAGCTAACGATACAATGGCAGTAACGTAAATAACTTTGAATAAAATTAAGAGCTATTATAAACGTTATGAAATCGATGTTTTGCGATTATGACTAGAATAGGTCAAAATTACATTGCAGCTGATAAACTTTTACCAAATAGTATAGGCCGTGAAATGCGATCAGTTGGTGAATTTTTTTGCAAACCAAAAAACAAGGAATTTAACCACGTCTACATTCATTTAGTTGGCTCGAAAACATTGAATTTGCAACCTAAAGATATATAATGTACCAAAGTAATGCTTGAATCAAACAAACTAACTGAAATGGACTAATTTTTTTTCGAGACGGAGACCACAGCTCAACCGAATACCAGTCTAGCCTTCATTAACGGCCTACACATTCGTACATATGATTTCCCCTGCTACATTTCTCATCCCGCCACCGTCTGCTTTAGCTTTCTATAGAGTTTTATGCTGGTACATTCAGCTCTCTAAACTTCAATTCTATAGTAAGTCCCTTCTGTCTTTCATGAAATGATAAAATGCATCACAAGGGCCGACAAAGCACTGAAGATTTTGAGGGTGTGTATTTGAAGTTGATTAGAAATTTTAAAAAGGACGCCTTGGAAAAGAGCGTGAGCGCTTGGAATTTGGGGGGGAAAGTACACAGAAAGGAGCCGGAAGTTCTTCTGTAATGAAGGGATACGCAAAATCAACTGGAAGTTGAAACGTTTAGATAATTATGGGCACTTAAATTCACTTCAAGAATGTCCATCAGGGATCAATTTTCAAGGGCGCGACAAGGCTCTGGTCAAGTGGGAGGCTGAATGACCGACTTCGGCAGCAAACTACAATATCTCCTCCCTCTAGCTCTAAAATCCCGAACTTTGCACCCAAATTAGGGATTAACCGCTGGCGTTTGAATTAAATGGTGGCCTCTCCCCGGAAACATTGATACCAATCGAAGCTCACCTCCATTTCAATGCTCCTAAATCTTTACACCTCGGTGCGGATCGTCTGCACTAGCATCGATCTGCGTAATAGTGTCTGAATATGGTCATTTTTCGTAATAAATATCTTGTCGCGTACATTACTGCGCGTTGCGGGCATGTAACATATGTTTACTACTTATCTACACAATAATATTCTTTAATAGACACTATTGAATTTCATTGCGGTAAAGTTATTTCTTTCACAGCAAATGTTCCATTTGTAAAATATTCGGATCTAGATGCAGAACGCACTAAAATATTTACCTCATATACAGTACTTGCTTTAAAAGCACTGGACTTTAGTGACATTCTTGAAGCACGAACGCCCCAAGGGTAGGAAGAATATATCTAATGTATTGTGAAATTATATAAAGGTTCACGAAATATCAAATAGTAGACATCAAAAGGCTCGCTCACTCAAGAGTCACAACTGTAACAATTTCTTACTTACTATCGGTTTAGTTAGCCAAGTAGCTTTATCAATCTCAGTAATTATTTTTCGTAAAGCCGAACATTGAAAAGCAACCCATATCAGTTAGCACATTAATATTAAACGATAGGAAAAAATAAGATCTAAGAGTCGAGTGCCGTAGCTATCGCTAGTGTATTCCTAGTGCGCCAACGGACTATAATGAATAAGAAGAAATAAGATATAAGATTCGAGTGCCGTAAGTATCGCGAGTGCACTTCCAATGCGCCAACTGACTATATTGAATACTTTAACAAGGAAAGGAACCCTACAGACACCGATTCTTGTCCATTCCTCGACTTTTTATATATTGCCTTTAGGACGGCGTACCAGAGGCCTCTTTTTCTTGGCACAAATTCCCATGGATTAATCCTGTCTTTTACCTACGTTAGCCATCGAGATGCTGAAAATAATGATCGAAAGTAATATTGGTGTAGATCTGATGGTACTACTATACGTGTCATACGAGTTATGCATAGTGAAGTAATTCTTCAGCACCTCTGCAATTTTCAGTGATTTTTAATACTCAAAACTGGAACAGTTGAAAATGGCTTAAATGACACAGTAATGCCATGCCAAACTTACTTTATGGTTAAGAACATTACAGTGAAGATTTTGACAAATTTTTTATAAATCAATTTGCATGAAGCTTACAATTGAGTAACGATGATGTCATGTCTCACTGATTTTGGATAACCACCGCTTTTATCTGCCTGTAATGATCTTCCCGACTATTTGCAAGTTAGTTTAACTTTGATATTCCCATTTCTAGGCACTCTAGTAGCAGACTAAACCCACTGGTTCAAACTACTGAGAAAGGAAGAAAATTACTGAAGGCTTATTATTTCATCAAATTAACAATACTAATGTCCCGAAATATTGGTAAAATTTGGAATGCGTATAGCCATCGACTTATCGACTGCTAGATGTTAGGTCTCAACGTCTAGCTATTGATTTATCGACGTGTAAATCAGAAACAATCTGCTAAGTACAGTGAAGCTTCAGCCTTGTTATCAATCTGTCTAATTCAATTCCTCAATTTACAGAATTATTCTTGGATCCTAATAAATCTCTCGCTAGTTTCAAAAGCAGGAAAGAGATGAGTCTGTGAGTGCTTACCAGAAATAATATGCTGATCCTAGACATAGAAATAGATTTTTCTCACGCGCTGAGAAGAGGGGTTTCGGTTTAACAATAACTAAAATTTAGAGCATTTTGAAGCCATAATAACAAATTATTCATCTAAAATTTGAAAGCTATATTTAGAGAGGAGTTCAGTAAGGAAAAATATCCCATTGCAGAAAAACCAACTATTGCAAGAGATAGAGGAACTCAGGGGAAAAATATGTAAATTTCGTATAGTATTCCAGATCAATCCTCCGAGATCAACAATTAAAGATGTAGAATGAAATAACGAGTACATAATCTCATTCATCACGCATATATATGAATAAACAGGAATATATTAATTACTCTTAGATTGAAAAAAATCGAATCTAATGATATTTCTAAATATTCATGGTAGACAACGGTTGCGCCAAAGGTTGCACAAAAGCACCTAGTATTTGACATAATGCAAGCAAGTGGGTTTGAATCCTTATATTGGCCGATTGAATAATGCTGAGATATCATTCGGAAATATATTAGCGCGATAGAGTGCTACTACAGTGACAAAATCCCTTTTATGAACTTCATTATATTTTATGTTGTCCGAATTGTTGATGCGGACCTTCTGTACTCCTTTCCTTATCAGCGCAGGACGGAAGGGGATTATTCCGCAATAGTATCGGTTACCACTTCGTGCAGAAGCCGTGGCATAATTACGGTTCTTCAGCGAACTGAGTCATGTCCTAAAAAGAATTATTTGCCGTCGTATAAGCTACGTTTCGTCTAGAATACATATTATTTTGCAGGGAGGTCTCCATTTACACTTTCCATGCCAATTTTTTATACCTCGGTAATCATTACGGGTGTAACTCCTAAATATCCCAAAGAAGTCTCATGCGTTAGCCTCTAAAACTCATATTCTTTCTATACATAGTCTTGTATCTACCGGAGGAGCGGGACATTTGTGCGGTTTTGCTGACGAAATGGGTGGTAAAGCCCCGTGACACCGTAAGCACGAAACGTTTTTGTATATGCAGAATCAAGTCAATCCTCCTAGCTCGAGTCAATCAGGGACTCAAGCCAAAACTGAATTGGTATAGCTGGGGAAAATCGTTTATGCTCAGCGGAAGTCCGAGAAAAAGCCACCAAGGTCTATTCGCAAGGACAAGAACACCTTTTTCGATAGAAAGGATCGACTTTGGATTCTGTGAGACGACGAACTCCTCATGCTCCGAGTGCTGGTGGCTGCACATACCGGATACGGCAGCCATCGGAGCTCGAGAGTAATCTCCGCTATAGTTAGAGCCCGTTTATTATGGGAGAACTTTACTCAGGACGTGGAGACATTAGTTCGATCCTGCATACACCGTCTCACTACGGAAGCCGAAGATATTGTATCGTACCCCCTAGGGCTTGGACTGTATGCCGTCGACCCAAAAAAGCACCTGCACTTCAACTTTTGCTATATATCACAGGCTGAAGACGTTTTTGTATGCGTACGTATCCTTAAAGACTACCACAGCGGTTACTTCTAGTTAATACCAACAAAGACGTATACAGACGGAGAGGCGACCGATAGACTGATCCCATGGTTCTCTACTTTCGTAATTGTCGCCGATTGGGTATCCGATCAGGGAAGCTATTTCAAGAATTAAATACTTCTTGAGATGACCCATTCAGTACATCACTTCTCCGTAGCATACTTTCCATGGTCTAACGGGAGCGTGGAAGTCGCCTACAGGGAGTTAGTTCGGGATACCTGAGCTTTATTCTTGGAGTACTAGCTTCCAGAGGATTCGTGGCCTTCTACCCTTCCTGTTATGCAAGCTGTACTCAGCAATACAGTACTTTGCCAACTCAGTAACCGATGCCCACTCACGGTATTCACAGGACTATCTCAAGACAGACCCCTACCCAAAATCAATCATGGAAGTAGCCAATCACCATCGACAGCATACAGGAAGTACAAGCCAGGCAGTTCATGGCCATCGACGGTCTCCGAGGATCCCTCGAAGGTATGCAGAAGGAGGTGTAGTGCAATAGCACTTTACTTTGTAATTTGATATCTATAACCTATTTTAGCACTCGTCTTTCGAGCCCCAAATGGAAGGTGGCAGGTGCCCCATTTTTTGTTAACACTTTACAGTTCACTGTAAAGTAAGCGCCCCCATTGGGCATGGCGCGGGACCACTAACTGATCATGATATTTATTTATGGCTAACTGGCTAATAGAGTGACACGTGTCCTAACTAGTGAGCTCGGCTAACAAGCTAACTTCTAACTTGGTATTTATCCCTATCACTTCGTGCCCACGCTTGTAGTAAAGGTACCGAAGGTACCAACGACTTTACCAGTTTTTGGTTCTGACCCTAGTTGTTGCTCCTGCAGCTCGCGCCCCTTTTAGCTAAGGCTCCCGCGCTTGCAGCTATAGTAGGTACTATCTCCTTCGGGTCCCGCCCCCCAGCTTGGCCTTCTAGCCTTTTCATTGTTTCAGGTTTGTACCTTTCTGGTGAGTATTGTCCCCATAGGGAGGACTTGTATCCCTTGTATCCCTGTTGGGAGTACGAGTATTCCTCTGTCCTGTTGCGCCGAGGACGAGTATCGGTGGCTATTACCTTTACTTTGTTTCCGCTCATAAGTCGCAGCCTCTTTTGTCTGCTGACATACTTTCTTCCCCTTGCTTCCGATAAGCCTCTACCACCCTGAGTTCTGATAACTCTCGAGCTACTACCCTGCAGAGGGATTAAAGAGAAAGCGGCGTCGAACTCTGAGTAGTCATTGCTTTACGCAATAATGAGCGTTACCTTTCTAGGTCCAGTTCAGTGCATTGAACTACGGGAGGTAGCCGCCAAGTCTGAGGAGAAGAGACAACAAGCCGTTGCCTCAAACAACCGTAAGGCTAACTTCCAGCCTATGGACTATACGGAAGTTGACTTCGTCTTGCGGAGCCTTCGCCAGCCCGAGCATTGTCGGAAGCCATCTTTTAAACGAAACGGACCGTTTCACGTCACCCAACATATTTTGTTCATTCAAAATCTGGTAACCGGGAAGACTGAAGAAACTCACGGCCGTCGCCTCAAGTTCTTCAGGAATAAGGACTACCAGTTCACGGAAGAGCTGTTCTACTACCTTTCCTATCAAGAAGGTGAGCTCCTCGCTTTAGAGCTTTTCAAAAATATACGCCACCGCAACGTGCAGGTGGAACTTACTAGTAAGCGTAACGTATTTCAGGAGGAGGAGAATGATTGGGTTCTTCTGCAATCCCTCAAGAAAGACGTCCCTGTCCTAGTCGAGGACTACCTAGTGACTATCCGAACACAAATACAAGGCAACAGCGACGCATTTTTCAACCCTGTAACACTCACCAACTACGTTGGTGTGCGTGGGGCGCTGTAGACACATAATGCTGTCGAGTACAGTACATCAGCCTGTAATAGACTGAGCTCGAATCCAATGTTTTCTAGATTTCGGGATACGAAATATCAATCGTTAACCTAAATTTTGCGTCGCCCTGTGGTATGGAGGGCAGCTCTTAAACCATTTTCCAGCGTTTCATGCCATCTAGTAAGCCACAACAAGGGAATTTGCCTATCGTTTCACATCGGCCTCCGTTATTCCGTTTCCTCTTGGCCTCCTGCTTTCCTGCGATTCATTGTGAGCATGTTCGACCTCCGACCGGACCGTACTGCGACTGCCAACACCTTCCTCCACGTAAATTAAGACCCTTCACTACCTCTAAAGTACTATAAACTTGAATTTGACTCTTCAAGATTGGAATTATAAATACTATGCAGACTCCTTGGAAAAAACAATTATAGCACGTCCAAAAGGCAATTATTGTTATTTCCGAGGACAAAACGAACGGATGCAATTAAATAAAATATTCAAGCGAAAAAGCGTAGTGTACCTAGGTCTTTCTTAGGCGCTGAGACTTACCTTTTCACTGATAAAATTTGGCGTAGCTCAAATAAAAAAGCATTATGCAGAGGATTAGATTCGAACAAAAATACCTATATCGAATTCACTGACTCGCAGAGCTTGTTCAATGCAATGATAAAATTCCCTTCGACTTTGGAAAAACGACTGACGGAAAACTTAAGCATCTTCTATCAAGCTTATCAACTGAATAAGATTTTGGTGTCGATTTTTTAAGATCCTCGAATAACCCCGCAGAAAGGTGTACGAAGATTAGTTAATTAGTGGATTCTAATATCTGAGTTCTCATAAAGGACAGATATACTAGAAAGAAAGGAGAGTTAAAAACGTAAAGCAAACGCAGGGGCGTTTCGCCTATAAAATCACACCTCAACGCTTTAACTTTCCTCACATTCCCCACTTTTCTCCTGCTTGGAGGATGTAGTTCTGCCCTGCATAGATCGTAAATATTTATTTGCACATAGTTTTTTGCCAGCTTTTTCTAGTCCAGTAGTATTGTAAATAATTATTATTGTAGATATTTATGCATACTATGCAGCGGTCTCTCTGATTTTATTGTAGTAGATACAAATCACCGAGCATGCTAGAGCTAGAGCACTTTACAGTGCTGGATTTCTGTACAAGTACTCTAGTGGGGTAAAGCCAAGGCCCAAGTAAGCTTTTTTATCAAAATACAACCAAAACCAACAAATTAAAGGCTTTACATTTTTCTCAGAGTAGCCCGTAAGTGAAAATCTGCTTTTAACAGCATTTACTTTGAAATTATTGACACCTGCTATGCAGTACATGAGGAAACTGGGACCTCCCCCAGCTTTGGTACTTTAATTAGAAAATTATGGGTGAATGTGAAAAGGGGTGTTTAACTTGGCTTTGATCTTCAAATCAGTGGCTCGTACAGATATCCAACGTCATGGAGACCCTGGCGCCCGCCTGACAGCGTTTTCAGCTTCTTCTCGAGATTCTCGAAAGCCTCCTGCATCTCTTCTGCCCATTTAAAGGCCTCCTTCACAGACCTAGCAGCATGCAAGACTGCCGAGTTTTCTGCGAAATTCCTTCTAAACCGGCAATTGTATCCAGCCAGACCGCGAAAACTCCTGAGCTCGGTTTGGTCCTCTGGTGCTGGAGCCTCCAAAATTTCCTTGATCTTATCTTCGTCCATTTTCACCCCAGCGTCATTGACGATTTGGCCGAGCAGTTCGTAACTCCGAACAAGTCAAGCGGTCACGGCTGCATCGACTGCATCGGTTTACTGTAAGCACTTCTCATTATTGCCACAAAAAGGCAAATTACCTTTCTACCCCGTACACTCGCTGCCGCGGCTTCATTTGCTTACTGTAAGCAACCGAGATGATGTCCACGTAGCATGCATACCGCTTGCGCAAGGGGACTTGGTTTACGATCTAAACCGCATCAATAGGTCCATATAATCGCCAACTTGGAAAAATCTAGCGCAAATCCTGAATCCTCAATTCCTCGCTTTTTCTCTCGCCTTCCGTCCTCCATTCATCCCTCATGGCCCAATCACAAGTCATCTTTGTTCTTTGTTTCATTTTCTTTATTTATTAAGTCTTTGTTATATTTTACTCTCGTCGAATCGAAATTGTGCGTCCTTCGGTCGCTCACTACATTGCGATTTGAATTATCTTTTTGTCAACTGGATATTTAGATTTCTCTTTCATCGCATATCATACTTCGCATCGTGACTGCTCTCAAGTTCCAAGTTCGCTTGCAGGATTATCTCTTTCGCAACATGTCAACTGGACAAACAGTAAGCTTTCACACGACATGTATCTCTTATGAAGATGCTGAATTAGTGGTCGACCGATTTATCTGTCCTCTAAACGAAAATCGCCATGAGAAGGCTTTGACGTGAATTTCATGTTACAGAGACGGACCGAACGGCCCGCGGCAGGTGAAAGCACTTACGCACCTCCCAATCCACACTCCATTAGAATTTTGGACACTTCAAGGCAACTGTCACATCTCATGAATATCTATAGTGACGATACCTCAATTTTTAGCTTAATTTGGGATCGGAACTTAGCACCCTGACCATCTCATGAAAATCGTCTGTTCCTAATGTTAACCCACCTAGGCCTCTAAGCGCCACTATCTCTGTCGAGGCGGCTACTGACGACGTATGCAAGCGAGAAAGCGGGATATGTTACTGTATATGTACGTCATGACTTAGCTGTTTTTTGTTTAGTTAATAGAGAGGAAAGGAGACCGCTTGTGTCATTGACTCTATTGGAAATGTGTTTGTGTAAAGGAGGGCCCTCCTTTACATCAATACTGTAAAGCAGGGAAGGCTACAAATGCAATACAGTACTGTACTGTACAGTACATCACCCCAGTAAAGAATCAAACGAAGCGTGGTCGTCATGCCCATCACAAACTTCATTCGCACATTTGAAACAAACAGTGCATCTAGACACAGTATTCTCATGGCAGCATTCCCCGCTATCCACAGAACAGCTACCTAGATTTCCAACTCGGCGGCTGATTGAATCTAGACATGAGCGACGGTGAGAATATCCCAAACCTCTACTGTTCTAATGCATCACGACAAAACCATCAGATTCCAGGCGGTATTGGGACGTGTTTCACGCAACGGTGCACGGATACACCGTACGCAATAGCCGCGCTGGTGTTGTTGACGTAGTAATTGGGGGTGACACGCGGCCCTTGCGTGATGGTTTCCTGTTCGGGGCACTGCCGCACTTGCTGCGTGACGAGACGGTGAGAGGATGGTATCTGAGGGTGTGTTGAGGTTTGCATGCGATTTACCTGGTTTGGGTATGTGCAATTGGTGAGAGCGGTGTTGGGCAGAATTTGTTTTTTTTGAGTTTGCGGTTGGAGTGCGGGTGGTTGGCATCATGCATCATGCGGCGTCGAGTTGTTTCTGTGGTTACACGTAGGTGCAATCTGTGTGCATGGAGATGCACTGGTATGTACAGTACAGTATAGTACACTGTAGTATGTACTGTACAGTACATGGAATGTTGTGATGTGTGTCACCGGATGGTGGCCAGTGGCTGGTTTGGTCTTGAGACCGGGATGTATCGAGCGAAGATGGCGGTTCACAGCGGTTCACCGACACCAAACCAGGCATTACAGTTGTAGAGGATTACTTCCCACACACCTGACTGTAAGGACATGGTGCGACTGGTATCACTCAACACGTATACAATAGTGTACTGTACAGCACCATGGATCGCATCGACAGCAATTACAGCATAACAGGATAATACAGTGCGTGAAAACAGCGGCAGCGTTTAAACGAGACCGACAATATCCTGCACCAACCAAAAACCACCGCCTTTCACTTTGGGTTCCACCCCATTTTTGCACGCAGCTCGAAATCAGCGCCAACCCCAAACCAAAAGAGTTAGACATCTGCCCTTTTACGCACATTTCCACCCACCACACGACAGCCGCATCATGCCTTCCACCGACCGACGTCCAACGCCCTTCCAGCCGCCTCTCTTCACCAATCAAATCCCCCCCGAAAAACCCAATATGACACTCCAGCCGTCCAACCACGTCACCGGCGAGCGTCCTCGAGAGTGCCATAAAATGTATAAACCGCCATACGCAGTGCACCGCCACTTCACAGCACACTGCAGCAAAAACAGCGTCTCCCCCAAGACTCCCTCCGTCTTGCAACACCCGTCAATTCATCCCCACGCCCTGCTCTCACGAAACCCCGCCTACGTCGCGCCGTTCTTGTACCCCTTTCTCAATTCAAAGCGCATCTACCTTACTCTTCTCCTCATTCACCGCACTTGCAATCAAGGGAACGCGAATCTGCCCTACTGCTGACACTGTTTTGTGCAAAGATGTAACCGAGTAGTAACCAGCAGTGTCTTTTTGTAAAAAAGATTGCACGCAGACAGGGCAGGGGTGGAGTGGTGGACGAGGGAGTGGTGGAATGGGGTGTTGTATCGTGTGTGTATGTTTTTTTTTTTTGAACAGTTTGAAGGGTTTGGAGATGACGTCAAGGAGGGACGGGTACACATGGAGTGGTTTGGTATGGTTGGTGGTTTTTGCGGGGGATGAAGAAAAGGGGTGTTGTTCGGGTACGAGAAAGTGCGGTTGAAATTTGGGGAAATACTACGTAGGTTGGGTTGGGGCTATGCGGCATGCGGTAGTTGGTGTGAAAAGGGAAAGGGTTGTGGAGAGGAGGAGGGGGATGGGATGACGAGGGTGGTATGAGTTTTGGACTGAATGAATCAGGCGTCGTGACGGTGCTTTTTGGTTGGGGTTTCGCGGGTCCACCAGGACGTGCCGTCCAACCATGATGATGGACTTGTTTGGATTTATTGGAGTGATCATACGAGATATGGACCGCATAGAAAATTTTGGTTTTTCATACCACTTCATCTATGATTTGATCGTGGCATTTGACATGTGATGTGACGTGCCCCCTCCCCCTCTCTCCCCCCTCCGCCTCTCTCAACCCATTTTTCATTCCTATTTTAAAAATAAAATAAAAAACCAAACCAAAACACTTCAGCACACCTCTCCCATTTCCATGTAACTTTACCAAATACCAAACCCCCGCCACGAAAAACTCGTGTCTACAAAAAATTTTTATTTTCCAACTGTAGTCGACTCCATTTGACACCGGCCACCCCCCCCCCCGCCGCTCCAATTTCCATATTAACATCCAAACACTCAACTCCCTCTCCCTCCATCCCCCCTCCCTCGACGTCAATCTCACCCACCCAACCCGACCACCCCCCCCCCCCCCCAAATGAAAAGAACACGTCACTATCCCAATGCTCTCCAAAAGGCCCACGAACTTCATCTCCTCGAACATCGTCTCCACGCCGCCTCCCAACGTGCCCATCGTTCCGGTTACCACACTCTCGCCGCCTCGTACCATCGCCAAACACTTGCCGTGCGTATCGAGCGTGAACGCTGGGTCGAGTTAGCCCACCAAAATCCGCACCCCCCCCGTGCGTTACTCCCCGCCCTCACACTTGCCGAACTTTTCTCCGCCGCCGGCGTCGCTGCAAAACGTGTCGGACGACTCGCCGTCTCCTTTGTTCTCATGCTATGTGCTCTTGTCATCACTGGAGCTATGGTCTCTAATTCTGCTGTTCTTACTCATGACGTCATACCACAGCCTTGGGTTGCCGAAATTGCAGAGGTTGAGTTGGGGAGAAAGCGTCGCCCCACTGTTTCCACTGCCACTCGTCGTCTCGTTACAAGAGCGCATCTTCAGCGATAGGCCTCTTGCTTATCCTCTCCAATTCTCTCCTCGTGTTACTGGCCCTTGTAACTTGCTATGTCACACCTTCTAGTCTAGATCCCGCTCAGCAACGTGCATGTGGAGCCCGCTGTCCCTTCGCTTGTGTCTTTGCAGTCATCCCGCGCTTGCACCTCTCAGGTAACCCTTGTCGTCTCAAAAAATTCCCTACAATAAAAGCTTCGTTTTAGATTCCACCATCGCGCCTCCCGCTTCTTTTTCACCAACTACTCGACCAAGCCCCTCTGCCTATTTTAGAGCTACCCAACACATCCACAGATTCCACCAAAAGCCCGGCACCCTCTTCCAACTCGCACTCTTTTCAAAAGCCAGCATCGAATGCAAGCCGCGTCGCCTCGTCGATTTCCTGCTGTCTTCTCGAGTCCTCCCCACGCATCCCGTCCCCACTCCCATTTCCACCCCTCTGCACACCACTCGCATAACCTCCACCACGCCCCTCCCCCTTCCCCCCCCCAAACGGCCGTTGAATCGCCGCCCGCCCAACACCCGCATTCTCCACACCCTGAACATTCGGCCGCCTCATCCCACCGCCATCCCGCGCTTGCCGACCCCCACTCACCGGCTCACCGGCCGGCGACACAGGCGAAGTCGAGGTTCCCTGTTGCATGGCGGCGGCATTGTTGACGCCATAACCTGCGTGTGACCCTGTTACGGAATTGGCGACTGGAAATGAAGACATGGACACTCCGTTCTGCGCGCGCAGGGCAGTGGGCGGACCACTGGCCCTTTGTATCTTGGCCTTTTCCTCTGCAGCCAGTGCTTTCAGGAAGGCGTGCTTTCGGGCTATGGCCTGCTCTCTCTGGGCGGCGAATTGACCGCCTTTGACATCGTTGGGGTTGTGTCGCGGTGAGGGGCCGTTCCGCGTGGCGGTGGGGGTGGTGGCGGCGATTGGTTGCGGGGAGTGGCGTTGCGCATGGCGAGTGGATTGGGGTTTGGTTTGCGGGGTGTGGGCGCCTGTTGGATTGTTGATTGCGTGTGTGGGTCTCGCCGGTTGGGCGGGTCTGTTCATATCGCGGACGTGCTGTCGGTCGTAAAGGGAGAGACCGAGACGTAAACCAAAGTTCTTGAGGGAGCGTTTGGTTGCATCGGTGACGGCCTCCTTTTCTGCTTTGAGGATGGCGTCTCCTTTGGAACGGAGGTTGTCTGCGGTGCCGCCGCCTCGGTCTTCTCGATAGGCGCCGTCGCGGAGTGTAATTCGGACGGTGGCGGATACGCATGCACTGAATCTTCCGGCGCGTTCGTCGATGTAACGGAGGTCGAGGGATATGATTTGGGAGGACCAGCCGTTGAAGCCGAAGATTTGATTGGCGTCGTGGATGACCTTCCAGCCTTCGATGTATGTGAGTTTGGAACCGCCGGGGCCGGGGCGTTGCATGGTTTCGTTGCGGGAGAGACCGACGTCGAGTTTCTGGCGGATGTTTCTTTGTTCTGATTCGGAGAAGGAGTGGTCTCCAAAGGCGCGTTTGTTGGATAAATCTACGGGTTTCACGTCATGGAAGGTATCCAGTGGTTCGAGTTTGACTGTTACATCTTCTTCGGCCTCGGCCTCGCCTTCGCTGTAACTGGCCATGGGGAGGAGGAGAAAAGTTTGTTGAGGGATACGGAGCGGGTGGATAGAGGAAGGGCGTGTGTTGATGGACGGAAAGAAGAATGCGCGGGAAGGAGCCTATTTGAAAAGTTGTTTTGAATGTCAACTGTGCGGCTTTTCAGTTTTTCGAAAAGTACACAATAGCGTGAATGGTTGATCCTACGATTGGACTGCACATTACAGTACGGATGACTAGCTCTAGTTTACAGTATCACAGTCTTGCAATTGGGAAGCTGTAAGCATGTTTTTAGGGTGCAAGTAGGGATTGAAAATCAAAGTGTCATGCTGATTATGCACAACAGTGCCCAGCAAGGATATTGGGTGCATGCCATGCATCCAAAAAGTCCCAAGGTAATGAGGTATAGTGCGGCGGTGGTAGGGCTCAACCGACTAATGTCCTCGCCCCCCCGCCGTCTGCTACCGCACGTATGCCTGCTGGCTCCGTTCTCCATGTTGAAGATGCATCGCGGAGTTTTTGTCTCTCTTTATCGCTATCAATAAAGACAGGAATTCACCGAGATACATTATCCAATTCTCCGCACAATCCGCCAACTCCCTCCATTCTACTTGTCTGTCAAGACTGCATAGGCCCACTCGATCCACGACGTGAGCGCCTGCACATCGGCTGCCTCCACAGTTGCTCCACACCAGATTCTAAGCCCTGCGGGCGCATCGCGATACGAATTGATATCGTAAGCCACCCCCTCAGCCGCCAACATGCCGCTCATCTCCTTAACCTTGTCCTTGTCCAAATCAAGCACCAAACACACCGACGTGTTAGACCTCGTGCTACGATCCTTGGCCAGGAAATGAGCCCACGGGTTCCGATCTACAAACGCCTCCAACACACCCAAATTATCCATGGACCTTTGAATCAGCGCATCCAATCCGCCCACACTCTCACACCACTTGAGCGCATCAATATAATCCTCTACGCACATCATAGACACGGTATTGATCACATTGCCTTCAAACAATTTCTCATCCAGCTTGCCCTTTTTTGTCATGCGAAACACCTTGGGCAACGGACGATCCGGCACAAAAGTCTCCAACCTTTCCACGGCCCTCGGCGACAACACAAGCATCCCCATGCGCAGCCTCCCCACCAAGCACCTTTTGCCACGAATACGTCAACACGTCCACTTTACTCCACGGTACCTCCATCGCAAACACTGCACTGGTTGCATCACAAATCGACAAACCCGTCCGATCCTCCGTGATAAATGGCAACCCTTCCTCAACCCTGACCCCCGACGTCGTCCCATTAAATGTAAACACCACATCATGATCCTTGTTGACACCACTCAAGTCCGGCAAAAGCCCATACTGGTCTGCCGCAAACTCGGTAACATCGTCCAACTTTAAATGCGACACAATATCAGTCATCCACCCCTTTCCAAAACTCTCCCAATGACAAACGTCCACAGGTCTCTCCCCAAGCATAGACCACATGGCCATTTCCACGGCCCCCGTATCACTCCCCGGAACAATAGCCACTCGATACGCCTCTGGAATCTTCAAAATCTCCTTGGTCCTCTGAATCGCCTCTGCAAGCTTCGCCTTGCCAACCTTACTCCGATGAGACCTTCCCAACGGTGCATCACACAACGCCTCAATCAAATCATAGCCCGGCCGTTTCTTACAAGGTCCAGACGAAAAGCACGGCGATTGCGGCTTTGTAATGGGCTGAACCGGTGCGATAACCATAGCGAAACGACGAGGTCGGCACACGCTCTGACACTGGACGAGGGGGAAGAACGTGGAAATAAAGGTGCGACAAGTGGGGGCTGTGAGAGGGGGTGGAAAGGCGGACGTACCCACCGGAACGGGGGCTACAAAGGCGCGCATGAGCACGGGTTTTGGCCCTTTGTGTGATACGAGGCAGCGGGGGGGGGGGGGGCGGGTGGTATGGTAGTGTGGGTTGGGGATAGTGCTGCGGGACAAATGCCTGCGTGGCTTGGGAGTGGTTGAGGGGGCGTGCGGGAAACGGGTTGCGGCGATTCAATTCAGATTTTGGGGTTTTTTGGGCCGTGGGGATGCCGCCGCTGCCACTGTGCCATACCCTCGGATTGGATGGTATGTATGGTGCTGGCCCGTGCGCGTGTGGTGTAACGTGGATTTATAGATATTTTAACGCTTTGCCGTGCCCAATGGCAACCAAGGTTGTCGGACTGTAAATTTGGCATACCTGGTGTCACTACTTGGTGCATACTACACAACTGTAGGGCCATATACTCCCAGCAGGCGGGGCTCAACACTTGTTGCCACGATGAAAACATGTCTGACGAAAAACCAAACGCGTCGGGCAATGGAGGCGTGCGCGTTGAAACGAGGGGATTCAACAGAGGTTGAAATCTTCGTCAGTGATCCAGTAAAACAAGCGAAACAGGCCAGTAGGCGACTCGGGATGCGCACACACAAAGTACTTCTGAGAAAAAGCGGCGCCCGGCAGATAGATGAGCTGTCTAGAGTAGGGGATTGTCGCTAGTCGCGGAGGAGGAATGCATGATAGACCTATGAATTGCGCACGAAATTATGTAATATCGCTGCCATTCGAGCAGGGGTAAAGGCCTGAGGAAACCGCGGTAGCGCGGAGGGCCGCGGAGGAGGCGTGCGAGTATTTTCTTGGGATGGGGCCCTTTACATGTTGTTTGCACTTGTTGCGAGAATGGTGATGACCCATTGTGATGACTACCCTTGAGTAAAACAGGTACCGCATCATCAGGGAGCGTGTCGTTGGGTTCCACTACATGTTTTATCGGGTTGCCCATTCTCGGAAAGCAGAGAGGAAAGGCTGCAAGAACGGGAGGCATGCGAAAAGTAACAGGACTTTGTTGCGCGGCACCGGATGTGAGTTCTTGTTTGGCGGCGCAACACAGTGCAACCTCCAGGCTATCTACGCTTGTTGTAAAAAAGGTCAGTGACTTGGGACAGCCTTGGACGAGGCCGAATCTCATCGTGACTTGCGACATACTTGCGTTTCGTTTGGTACAGGTAGTTTGAGGGAAGAGCGAGGTATAAACTATTTTGCGCGGGGTAGCGGCAGTAAGTAGCAGAACGAGGAAACTAGATGGCGGTCGATACGGTCATGTGCTTTTGATATACCCACAGCAGGGACCCTGTCGTGTCCAGATCGGGCGGCGACAGCTGCTGTGGTCAGGGACTAGGGGGGGCAGCTGTTGAGTTTGGAGCCGTGGTTACATAGATGAACGCGCAGTCTGTGGTACATGCATAGGGGTAGTGCGCTTCCGCAGTTTTCCGGTAGTGGGAGATGATGCAGTTGGCTTTATTTGGCGGGGTTACACTGTCTGCTCTCCGTATACGTGCGCTTTCAGGGCCCTTGGAACCATTGGTTGGGGAACCGAGTTTTCCGATCCACTGCCTCCCACTACCTTCCCCCATTGCAAGTCATCGCTTCCCGCTGACTCCGCCGACACAAGCTCCTCTAATCCCCTGCCGTGGATGAAATGCTGCAAAACCGCCAACCATCCTTCCCTGGCCTACCATACATTTCCCTGCCTCTCTCCCAACTTTCCACGTCCCTTCTCCCAGCCCTGAGGCTGTATTCGAAGGCATCGCGCGGAGCGTCTCGCGGGACATTGCTGCCGGGCCTGACCGCACCCCTTCGCGACAGTTCCATCTATGATCAAGAACCCCGTCAGCCCTGGAGCCGTTGTCAAGGGGCTCTTCGTGCTCATCAACCTGGAGAGTTGTTTCGCCACTTGAGACCTTTTTAGACTCGCTCCTTCCCCTAATTGCCGCTGCCACGCTACCACCCCTCCAACCCCGCAACCCAGCCCGGACAAGGTCCGGTACATCGCTGTGGGCTCAATTCTCCTCCGAATTGTGACCCGCCGCCTCGACGATTCGAGGGATTTTCTTTCCGCGTATCAAATGGCGCATGGCGTCAAGGCCCTCATGGATGCCACACCCCGCGATACCCGCGCGCTCCTTCAAACTGTCTCCTGCGTACCAAACATCGCAACTGTCTTGGTCTGTGGACAGAATGCTCTCATAAGTGTGAACCGACGGAGAATGCCCGACCTCCTCCCCGTCCGTATGCACAACCTGCTACACGGCTGTTCCCAACCACAGCTGTTGCTCCCGAACAGCCAGCGCACGCCGATTCCTAGCGCCCAGGGCACCAAACATGGCGACCCAGCTAGTGTGCTCCTCCCCTTAGTATCCAATCCCCTTTCCGGCGGATCGCGGACACAACCAACATCCTCGCCAATAAATGGTTCGCGGATAACCGTACTCTTATCGGGACCCTTGAAAATCTTGACAATGCGCCCCGGTTGATCCGAGCCCATGGCCCTACATTTGGCCTCCACCTCCACCAGTGTAAAACGAGGACCTCCTAGTCTTCAACCTCCCCGACAGCCGGCTCTGCTTATATCGTGAGTCCCAACCCTAAGAAGGCACCGACCGAGGCTTTGAACCCCTTGATGCTCCAAGCCTTGGCCGTCACTTCAATTCCATTTTTCTCAACGAATGACCCATGCTTTTCGCCTCTCTGACCAGCAGCATTATACAAGCGCTGCTCTACATACCAGCAGCAATATACAAGCGCTGCTCTGCATAATTTGACGACAGTATCTCAGAGGCGTCACCCTCACAGACCAAGTGAGGGTACAGGCCTACCTACCAGTCTGATTAGGCGGTAACGAATTCTCGGGGGAAAGGTTTGGGTGTTTTACTCTTGAAAAACATATTCGATCTATGCTAAAGTTTTCCAGACAACCACGGTCGACTCAAAAGGACATCCCAACACAGTAAAGTAAAGACCAACTTGGGGCCAGCCATCAAGCAAGCAGCATTGGACATGACGGCTGCTGCAGCGTGCCTTTGCATCAAAACCTCCCGAACCTTTCCACAGGTCTCCATTGCCCTCACGGCCACGTTCCTTGGTACGTCATTTAGCACCGCATATGGATTCTCTGCCGTTCATCCCTCAATAGATACCGCTGCTGCCAGAATCGTCGATGCAGCCCGCGCCCAAGCCCGCGAAGCCCAGTTCTCATCGCCTCGCACCACCCAGCTGCGCGGACGTTCATGCCATCTGATAATGTGTCCCTTCCCGCAAAAGCCGAACCATTCATTCGCCTTTTCCTGGGCAACGTCCTCGGCCACCGATCATCTCCCGACCTTGGCCTCTACGCCCCTAACGTCCTCGCTGCCTAACATGCAAATACTTCTCAATTAAAGGTGCAGCACGGCATAATGTCGGGCCCACCGGAAGGACGACCATTGGACCGCCACTGACACTCTCTACCAATTCAGTGACGACGACATATTTTTCTGCATACGCGGACTCGCATTTCACCACAGCCCTGCCGCAGCCTTTCATACTACCCGACCCACCAAGAAAAACACCATCCCCGCTACCCACTGGGCCGTTATGCTGCAGTGAGGCCCTGCCCTCCCTGTCTTCCCAGTATGGCCCACCACTAATCTACCACCTCTGCCACAGACAGATGGATGTGTTAGAGGACCAAAATGCTGATCTCTGCCCATAAGGTCTTGGCGGCCTTCATCGTCTCACCTTTATCCGCAACGCCCTTGCAAAGTTCGTCATCCGCGTTGTTGGACGTGAATGTGACTTATACGTCCCTTCTCCATGTCCCCGGAACTGATCTACGACCAGAGGAAGTCCTGTTGCAGCCCGTGGCCGCGTCCTGTACATCTGACTCTTGCCCGGTCGCACTTATACAGTACTGCGCCACCATCGTCCCCTTGTGCGAATCTACCACCCGCACCAAGGCTACCCAACTCGCTGGGGGCGCTGCCAAGATCGCACACTGGAGTAAAGTCCGCAACCCGGAGCGCAAGTCGGCCCGACGTCAACTTCCGAAAAGGCCCATCATCATTTGAACTATCAGTGATCGAGCTGTTAAAGTTTAATGCTGTTGCATCCCGCCATCTGAAACATTCCATTGCGGATAGTCGTGATCTCAGCAAGCCGGGAATTAAATTTGAAACCGACCAAATCAAACAGATTTCTTTAGTTGGTTAAATGTGCACCCAATGCCTTAAGTACAATCACTCAATAGAAATGTCTCGGTGCTGGAATATTGCAACATTGATCCTACTGATGGCAATGAAGGAGATAAGTGGGGTATGTTTGCTGCGAGCAAAATGTGGGTTGAATCATCTTAAACAAGAATTTCCATGCAAAAGAGAGGAGCCGTCATCCACCACTACGCTTGTGGCTGTCTGGAATGCTTTGGGATAGATCGAATATATCCTCCAAGAGTAAAACACCCAAACCTTTTCTCTACCACTACTGCCTATCCATCCACTACCTCTCCAGCAAGGTGAAGTATGAAACCTGTCGAGACAAACCAGTGGGTATCTCTGTGCTCGAAATAACCTCACCCGCGCGCCCAGTCGACGCCTTCCCATTGACGCCTGCGGGGATGTATATGATAGGGGCGGCTTCTGTAGAAGACAGGGGCTGCCTGTCACCCAATGGTTACGTACAGGAGGGTTTCTGTAGATAGGGAGAGTCGATCGTTGAGGTATGGTTGATGATGACGGCAGTTTAACGCTGCACGATTGCCGACAAAATAGTTCGAAGCACTCGAAACTCCGTGAACGCGAGCTTTTCCCACCTAGCGGCAGTGTAGTTGGCAATGTCCTGGAGGAGCTGGAGGCCGGAGATGTAGATCTGGCCACAAAAATCGATTGCCAAGGGGTTCAGTTCGATGCCATCGGAGCGGCATGGAGGGTAGTTGTGCTTCTTCAGGGTAGCCCGTTCGAGCACGGATGCCCCGCCATTAGCAAGGTATCGGGAAGGGCGTGAGTGGGGGCTGACGACGGTGAGTTCGATTCCCTGCGGGGAGGGAGCGAAGCGGTGGTTGTCTACGGCGAAGTCGGGTTTCCATTGTTCGGCTGGGCTTTTGCGGAGGCCAATCGCCAGGGTTCGTTCTCTTGAGACAGATGGGCATGGCAGGATTGGTGAGGTGCCGGTAGAGAGTGTGACTAAAGCGGTTGTGCCTCCTCACAGCGCCTACTGCGCTCTTGCAGACGAGGGCGAAGTGACCGGATGCGTCAATGACGCGGGGGTTCTAGGCGGAAGTTGTAGTGCACATCGGGCAGAGACGAGTGCCGTCGAATATGGGGTTACCAAGGCCGACGTCAACCATATTGCGCAAGACCTCGGCCTCGACGTAGAGGTGGTCGCTGGATAGCGGTAGAGTGTAAAAGGGAGCGGATGCGGCAGTTGAGGCAACGGCCCCCAGGCGGGCGCGGTGATATGTGGAGGATACGGGTGTTTGATGTTGTAGACGATGTAGTGTGTTGGTGTGGAGGTATGCGGTTATTTCTTCTTGCAGATGCCGGGAGTGACAGTAGTTCGGCCTCAACCATTTAATCAAGACAGATACTTTACTCCATCTTTATACTGTTGTGTAATCGTCACGCAGATGGATCCTGAATCAAACGAAAGCGTGAATATAGCCGTTTGGGGCAGCAGAAAAGCACTCGTAAAGAGGAACAAGATGAGCGAAACGCAGAAAATGGTGACCCAGTAAAACTCCACCGGGAAATAGCTTGCAGCACTGCGTATCCACGGCTTGATAAGGGAGGGCTCCTGCGCCTTGAGTACGAATCTGGGTGGGGAGCGCGACTGTGATGAAGCGAATCCTGGATAAGCAACCTTGACGAAATCGAAATGGTGTCGCTTGGGTCAAGAACAGAATACCTTTCGGAGTAGATAAACGCAGTGCAGGCTGGATACAACGAAAAATAGGGCAAGTAGGACACAATATTATCACACAAATGCAAGAATGATCAACAATTGTACGAGTTTCGAGTTTCTCAACTAATTTCTCGTCGTGCCTTTTCTCTCGCTTCACTTGATGCCCGAGAGGCCCAGCGGGGCTCAGTAACCAAGCAGAAATAGTGTGTTCTCTTCTTGTATTGAGTCGTCTTGAACCCTCGAAGGTTTTACGTATCAATGAAAAGGATGAGTACATAAATTCGATTTGAACAGACTACGCACAGGAATCAGTCTGATTTAGACGTGATTAATCCATTTCTGACTCCGTTTGAAGCGTTTGCCCTTGTTTAGTGGTTCAGTTTGTAAGGCATGGAAATGGCATCGCAGTCAGCTTTTTATGTAAAAGTAGGGGTTGTGCATATTTACAGCGGGACTCAGGAGGACTGAAAACCAGCAAAGTTTTAGAGGTGGGCGTTGTTTCACGAAGAGGACAGCAGACGCCTCCATTCCATCCAGAAAGATGTGGGGAGGCTAGACAACATACAAGTACTGGCGGCGATCGAGGAGACCATTTGTGCCTCATGCAGTTATGCAAGTACTGTAAACGGCAGAGACTTCCAAGTGCTCCACGATTTTGAGGTTGTCGGAGCGTCGGGTATCGATGACAACAACCTAAATTGCTTGACTATTTTCGGACTGCGTTCATTGCGGGCTGCGCCTGACCACGCAGCGCCTGCTCATTTGTCAGTGTTTAATGCATACGTACCGTATGAATTGGAATGATCGCATTATGGTCAAACTCAGAAGCTACAATTATTGGGACTGAACGTTATCCCACAGTGCCTACGAAGCACACTCCCTTATGTCTGCAGCGCCTTCCGAGATGAGCTCCTAAACCAGCCTCTCATCCTCCACAAAATGGATGCTGATGACCAACCTTTCTCTCCTCAACACGTCGCAGACCGATCTTCAAACAAAACTTCACGTATTCAGCTCTTCATTGCCGGACTTGCCGGCTTTTTTCTTGGGCCGATTGGCATCATACTTGTCATTCTTATGGCCCCTGCTCCCGCATCACAGTCCTCATCTGACCGTCGCTCATCCCTAATATTTGCTTGCTTCATCGGTATGTTTGCCCAGCTCTTCCTGCTGGCCACCGCTTTTGCAATATACAAACTCATTTGAAACTTTGCAAGACCTTCGAATTCGCCCTCGTTATCTTTTAGTTTCGTGGACTACCGTTGCATAGCAGCTTTCAATACTCTTTTCCCAGTACGGTGTCTCGAGGGTATAGTACAAGGGCCTGCACTGAGTTTTTGACAGCCTGAATGAATGAGGGGCCATTATTGGTAGTTGCCGTGACCCGACAGCCTTTCTGTTTTCCTGCTAAATCCCGCTAAATCCCACCCGTTCTACCGACATTCTCGAGATTCGGGAAATGCATATTCAGTATTAAATACGGACTCACTAGGTTAGAACGTTCTTCGTAAGAAATGATTCCCTACGCAAGAGAGAGGAGGGAAGGGAAGGAAGTCTACCGCGATGTTGAGTGCTGAAAATGTCGTTTGTCATACGGTGGAAAAACAGGCCAGTCGAGGCAATTCATTTACAGAAGTAAATGAAACTCTTTTAGCTTTTTAGAGTTGGTTTCGATGTAAACTTGCTTCATGGGCATGGCAGTCAATAGCGAACCAGTTGCGCAGTCGGCAGCATGCGTTTGGTGCCGAGACAAAGGGGCATTGCATTAAATATCTGCGTAACGGAGCTTGGCCATTAGCGGGCCCTTGGCAATACCACTGCGGTACCCGCGAAGGATCTGCGGCCAATGTGAGGGATGACCGCGTCAATAACACATCCTGTGACAAAGAACGGGGCGCTCAGTGAGGCGATGGACTGGAAAGTGAACCGAGTTGTGGTGGTAGAGGCGGTGGAAACCAGAGTTCGACAGATTGATCACCGAGCACATCCATTTTGTTGCAACATTGATGGCAGTTGAGCAGCGAGCGTCCAAGTAAAGACCTGCAGGCAATGGTGCCGTTGAATCGTGACTTGCTGGTGGTTGGCGGGGACAGCTGTGGAGTTGGTAAGGTTGACTGAAGTAGAAGCATGGTGCGGGGCCGGGGCAATCGAATTGGATCATGGCGTTGAATCAACCGGATTGCACCGCAAAGAAGGCATGAAGACGGCTGGAGTGGTAGGGCATTTCAATGTGAACGACTAACCAGGCGATTAGCCATGGGGTGATGACGGCACCCGGGGGCCGGGCACGGGCCGTGCCAGCCTTAACGACAAGAAGGCGCTCGACTCCTGCAAACAGGTTCGTGGGAATGGGAAAATTGAGGCGGTTGATGTGCGCAAATTCGCACACGAAAAAATCTAGATGAGGACCTTAATTGTATACAGTATTGGAACTGGGAAGATATTTTTACAGTTTTTGAATTTGCAAGATATTTTTAATTTGGGTGAGTGTGGCAAATTCATCGGTTGATTTTTTATTTTGGGACACGCTGTCATAGTGGATGTCAGTAGAGTTCTAGGTTGTGGGTGATACTACGAGTGACTCTGAAAGGTCTATATAATGGCTACATCAATTCCCACCCCTGGCCGACGGGTGGCTGGCATGGGTATGGCACCTAGATATTTACCTTGAGGAAATATCTTCTAATGGTCTCTCTGGTTCACACGATTCCCGTGAACGCATTTTATGGTTATTAGTCTGTTTGTTTGAAGACTTTTAGGGTAGCCAAAGGTCTATATAAGCCGAGTAAACTGCTTCCTTTAGTGGAGCTCAAGGAAGTTGGCAGACAACTTCAGGTCAAGCTCCGAGTAGTAGGAAGTTGAGAGTCAACTTCAGACCCAAGAAAAATTTTTCCTAAGCTGGTCGCAGAGCATCAGTGGTAGACGCTGCCCCTTTTATACTTGCTTGTAGCCCTCTCAACTCTCTCCCATATACACTGCTTTTTATTTGTTCAACTATACCACGGTAGCACTTTTGTCGCTCGCAACACCTCCGTCTTGGGATAGTTGGTTCTAAGTATCTCTTCTCCCGACGATTTACCCCTATCAGCGGTAACAGCGGAAGTGCACGACTTGGGCGTGGTCGTGGCAACCGTGCAGGGTTTAGGCAGATATCCCTTCTCCACGAGAACATGCACAGGGCGAATGCGTAGAGCCGCACAGGGTTGGGGTTAGGGTTATCAAAGGTGAGCGGGATAAAGTGCCCTGGGTGTGAGCAGTAGGGATAGGTCGGCATCCTCAGGGTCTCTAGGATGGGGTCGTAGTTTTCCTGTCCAGTGCATCTTCAGAAGATCTGGGGTATGATACAGTAGTGATGGCCAGGAATTAATGGTCATTGCATCTGGTGTAACCCTCTGCCTGTATGGTTCCGCTAACTGGATCAAAGATCCAATGATACGAAAAGATGAATGGCCAAATGCAAGCCGACATTGGCTTAAATACTCTGTCGTGGCTGCCCTGGCCGCTCTCCTCTGGTGAGCTCTGACCTTCGGTCGTCGCGACTTCCTGGTCGCGGAGAGCAACTCGAAGAACGCCTCGAGCGGGCATTTCGTTCCCCTAACACAGGGTAAGGAAGTTGCGTTCAACGAAGACCGTCACTGAAACGGTATACAGACATGGTATCGAACCACCGAACCGTGGAGCAACATCTCGCTGAGTTGGAACAAATGCTCAAGAATGAAAGTGCTGAAGAAGTAATAAGTGCAGAAAACCTTATCTCCAGGGTAGTCGGCGTGCGAGCAAAGCTGCAGGCGTCCGAACTAGTCGATAATGCTAGGCATGCAGCAGGAATGCGGGTGGCCACAATGTGTGTGGATGAAGACGATAATACAGATTATGCTAGATACGCTGCGTTTGAGTTCTCGACCAACGTTTCTACTAACCTACCTTCTACCTTTAATCCGAAAAATGTGAATTGGACGCAAGAATGGGCAAGGAAGGCTGTGTATAGCCCAAAGTACAGGTCAGAGTTTCAGGAAGCAAATATGCTCCTCAATGCAGCGGCATAGCACGACAGGGCTATGCTTGCATTTAGTTTGGCGAAGGAACTATGTCATGCGAGCGGCGTGGAAAAAAACCACACCGAACCAGTTGTTTGAAGTAACGGAGCTGTCTATGGAGGCTACGTATGAGGCGTTTCGAGAGCGACAAGACTATTAAGCTTACTGGGCAGTTGATGCAGCTGCAGCAGATCACATGGAGAGGGTGAATATCACTGAAAAAATATCTAGTAAGATGCGCCCTGCAGCACGTAAGCATCAGAAGGCCCTAATGTCTAAAGTCATTGAAGCCGAAAGGAAAATTATTGCCAGTCGAAAGGCGCGGCAAAACACATGAAAGAACTCTAGACACACAAGATCTGGGGCAAAGGCAGGCCCCAGCGCAGCTAACCCGAACAATCCTTAAAGGATTGATTCTAACAAGGATGCCAAGAGCAGAAAGAGTTTCGGAACCCCTACCGGGACACCACCGAAGGGTGGACACAAAGAGAACCCCAATGAAACTGGCGACAACGGGAGAACGGGCGCCGGCGAGGGGAAGTGATCCCCCATAACTGCAGTTTACGTGCCTACAGGGGCACTGATACTTGTGAGTGCGAACAAGTCTCACAAGAGGGGAATGGTAAAATTGCCATTGGTACATTGAAAAATCCTGCGTGTCATGGGAAGGCACGAGGGCAGCGGCGAATTTGTGGAGGGAGGAACTAAAATGCGACTAGAGAGAATGGGAATCTCTAAAATATAGTATATTCGATCCACCCGACATTCCGATACTTCCCTTCAGAGAGGTACCAAGATAACCTCTGAAATGGACTTTTCAACCGGAGCAGTTTTCATACGAGAAAATAACACAAAAAACTGAAGGAATCAGTGTGGAGAGAACTCTCACGAGAGGAGGCATCCACAGCTCCATGAATATCAACAGATTTTATCACACAAGGTTCCAGCGTAAAAATTAGGGCCGTTGCAGGCCTTCATCATCTCTCCACACATTGGCACGCCCGAAGTAAAAAGATCTCTACTCTAGAGTCATCTGCTTCCCAACTTTTGAAACGGGATCATATGCTAGCCTTCGACTTGAAGGGAGGCTACAACCATTTCCGTATACACCCATCACTGGGGAAATAATTTACAGTACAGTTTGGCGACCGCTATTTTCGGAACATTCCATTGCCCTTTGGGTGGCGCCTAAGCGACTACTGGTTCGTTCGCCTAACTACGAGACTGTGGGCTTACATGAGAAAGCAGCATGGGTGGCGGATTTTGGATTACATCGACGACATTTTAGTGTGCCCACGTGGCAGTAAGCATTCGCGAGCACGAGACTGTCGTCGGGCTAGGGATATTATCAAGATGCTACTGGAACGTTACGGACTGCGGCTCCAAGCGGAGAAAGGATGTCTTGGCAGTGGTACATGCCAGATAGAACATCTGGGGCTTGCGGTAGATACGGAGCGAATGAAGTCCTACTGGGAGAGGAAGAAAATGTGATGTTAGTGGCAATAATTTATTCTTCATGATGATGGCTGTTGCAAAGAATGGAGGCCAGTCGGATTTTCTGGCTCGTGTTTTTGGACGGAAAGGGCCATCATTCGAGGCAATGGTCAATAAGTTCGTTCGCATGGTAAGCGAGTTCATGTTTGAGGCAGCAGTTGTTGCTGTTGGTGCGCAGTACCCGATTGAAAAAATGCGGAACGAAAAGACGATTTTCAAAAACTACAGCTACGCGAGATATGCCACCGATGTGACTTTTCAACAGGCATGTAGGCCGAGTGGTTCTATGCAGGAGGGAAAAGTTTATTTTAGCGGAAAGCACAAACTTTATTGATACAAGACAGAGGTGTCAGTCTTGCCGAATGGGCTTGCGCTTGGTTGTTCGCAGCACTATCCAGGTTCTACAGCCGATATAACTATATTTCAAGACAACCGCCGGTTTAACGCCGAAAATTTGGAAAAGACGAGACGAGAGCAAGGTGGGGAAGACAGTAGGGAGTTGCCGGAAGATTATCCTTCTTCATGGGAAGTTTCAGCGGACAAAAGTTATCAGGAGATTGCGGAATTTTTGCGAGGAGTGCTGCCAAAAAAACTGCAGAATGGATTTCTAGCAAGGAATGAGCAATATTGCAACGACCGCATCTCCTCGGATCGGATCTTGGTCGAGAATTATTTCGGACGATTGTGGGGACTGTGGACTGTAATTTTATCGAAGTGGAGGAAGGGGGAATCTAGTTACGAGAGTAATTTTAAGGTTTGCGTCGCTTTGACAAACCTGCACGTTCGCATGCATCCTTTCAGGATTGACGATCTTGATGTCTATTGCCGCATGCGCGAACGCCTTTTCGACATCGGGGCGTCGACAGCCGAGAAACGATGGAAGGTACAGGAGAACTATCGCCGCAAGCGGAGAGCAAGAATGGACGTCCAGTTCCGTAGCTCATCAAGTTTGCGCATTGGGCGCCAGTCAAGTGGAGATACGTGACGTTCTGCTTGCATGGCACGAATTTTTGTAAACAGCAATGCAAGGTATGGTAAAGTGCTGTAGCATTTACTTGATTAAATAAGTACTGCATTTTCATTTGATAACTGCACTATGAATCATTGACCTAGCGATATTAGTTATTTTTTTATAATTTAATCAAATCAGGTCTCTGTAGACTCCGCTTCTGTAGTACTCGGCGGTATGATGGCATTTTCAAGAGATCTTTTTCGGGATGTTCTCATATTTTGCATACAGAGGACTATTTTGCGAAACATTCAATAACTGGCTTTGAGACCTAATTTTTATTACAAGGCACAGCGCTCATAGCTGCTGGTTTGGAGGATAACACTCATAGGTCTTATGAAGCAAAGTGGGCAAAATTCCTACGATTTTGTGACGAGGATGGGAGAGATCCTACTAACGCCACCGAATTAGATATAATAGCCTAAATGGGCTGGTTGTTTGGAGAAGTAAAGGTAGGAACGGGGTCTATCGCAAACTACTTTTCAGTCATCAACTCACGATACCGCACAGTAGGGCTACCAGTACGTGATACTAGTGCACAACTAACCCTGGCGCGGAAGGGGTACATCAGAAAGTGGGAAAAGAAAGATCTTCGTCTCTTGCGCGCGTCGATGCAGTTTTCACCCATGTAAACCATACTGTAATGTTGTGTTGCTGCCCTGGCAGAGCATGATGTAATATTTGCCAGGGCTTGTGCTGCAGTTGTACTGCAGTATTAAATTATAAGGTGGCCTAGATTAACCGCCGCTTTTAGGGTGTCATGGATTCGAAAAATAATGCCTGAGATATTGGTATATTCAATACCTAGTTTGGTTACCGGCAGCAAGAATAAGAATAGGGGCACAGTGCGCCTTGAACGGAGTCGAAACTGCATATTCTGCATCCACTAGATTTATTGCCTAGATGGTATGAAAGGCATATATCCGTGAGGGGACCACCCCCATACCTATTAGTTATTAATGGGCAAAGACTTGTCGCCTCTACTGCACAATCTCAAGAAGAATGGCTTGCAGTCTGCATAGACCGCTGCGGTATTACACCCCTCACGCGTCATCCTATTTGGCCCACAGTTGTAGTTAGGCGGCTTCATGTGATTTTGCAATTGGCGTTCCTCTGCCCACTATCGAACTTCACGTCGACTGGTCTCTAGAAGGGATGACTTTTGAATCCACACATTGGGCTCCCGATTACGCCATTTAAGACCAATTCCGTCGGTGGTTTGGGGACATGATCCCGAAACTAGTCGCCGAATGATTTGGAGCTTTTCAGACTACTTGGATAAAAGATCGGATGACATGAAAAGATGAATGGCCAAATGAAAGCCTAAAACGGCTTAAATACTCTGTCGTGGCTGCCCTGGCCGCTCTCCTCTGGTGGACTCTGACCCCTCCCTCCCCTCCCTACATTGAACATTCACAATATCATATATAAATCGGGCTGTAGTTCGAATTCTAGCGTAAATACCGACGAACATCGGAGCGTGTTCCGAATATGGCGATAATAAATGAATCTTTTCAATGGTTTTGAACAAATTAAAAGAACCCTCCCTATTTCATTAAAGATACATGAAAATTACCAAAATTTTCATTACTTCTCATGGAATTTTTTAAAATAATAAGCATTAAATTACCGCGGAAAAAAGAGAAGTTTCTTTATTGAGATGTATGGATTGGCTGGAACCCATTTGGAGTTGTAAATTCATGTACCGATGGTCAGAGCAATTAAATTACTGTGAAGTAAGTCATCAGCGGAAAATTTATTACTTATTACCAATTGATTATATAAAAGGAACAGTAAGTGTCGCTGTACTCCGGAGCGTGGTCTCCTAACCCTTCCAGGCGGCCAAGCACTTGCGAGGGAATAAGGGATATGGCAAAAAAAAGGCTTAGACTGGGGAGAGGAAGCCTTGCGCGGCGAAGCAGGCGGAACAGAGATAGCACAACGAACTTGTGTCGTACTTTACTCTGTGGCACCCTCTTATTACATTTTCGAGGGAGGAACACCACTAGATCGCGAGAGCATAAATATCCAGACGGTGCGGCGTCGCTCTGGAAAAGGCTGTAGCTCCGGCGCATTGTGAATTACAGTGCGAATGCCCTAGTGCATTGCTGTGACAAAATATCGACATGTTGATGGCGCAAGTGTTCTCATTGTAGATCAGGAGGAAGCTCAACGCCAACTCCAAGTTGGAGCGAGTCTGAGCGATTAATCTGCTAGGTAATGTCCTATGAGTAAATGAAAGATTCCGTTGTACCTTCTGATGTTACTGATAATGTGGTGGTAGAAAAAAAGTATTTTATTAAGGTAGGGAATCGTTTCTCGACTCTCCATGCTCTCGATGTCGCCCCTCATGCAACCAAAAATTTCAATTTAACATCAATTGTGTCGCCTCACGACTTACTGATGTCATGACACGATGCACGACTCAGCATTCCTATGGTACCAGTTACACTGGGATACAGGTGGGATAATGTTTCACGTGCATCCCAACAGTCATCCCCCGACCCATTGCTGGCTTATGTTCGTGACTCGGTGCACAGGGGCACCTTCTTAGGCACTCCTAGGGTAGAACTCTCCATTTTTCAATCCACCTACTCTGGAAAAGCTTTTATGACGGTTTTTTGCGCATATGAACACGCCTGTGAAGCTCACAGGATGTGTTTCTCTTTATGACTGCAATCGAAGATTATTCAGTTTAGTGAACAGAACAAGATTGCGTCATTTGAGCATAAAATAATATTAGTGCTTGCTGACAATGGCATTATTTACTGCTCAAATAACAGAATATTGGATGATGCAATATATGATTCAAATAAGGAGCAAATACCCCTGGTAAATATCAAGAAGAAGCATTTGGCACCTCTAATATTCCTATTCTACAGAACTTTGGACATCCATGGGTAAAATATCACTTACAAGTCCCCTACTTGCCAGCCGACATCCCATGCGCTAGAATAAAAGTACTTGAAGCGCTCGAGTACTTGCGAAATGTGGCTCGCCATCAACTTTTGGAACTGCGTCATAGTGTACATCGTAATACGTACTACAAAACCAAATATCTGTGCCAGAAAAGCACTGGAGGGACAGATTTCTTTGATATCACCTTCGTTAACCCACTGGGTGTACTAAGGTGATATTGAAGGCTCTCGCACCTTGCAATAGGAGTACACGAACCTTCAATACGCTGAGGTTGCTAAATACAGCAAAAACTGCTATGCATAGACGAAAATAGTCTTTTACTGAAAGTCATCCGAGGGTGAGACTTGTCCCCGTCCCAATATCTATTCCACAAGATTTCCAAACTAGGAAGGCGACGATTAACACTAGTAAATATGTATAGGAAGATAATTCTATCGAATCGTATGAGTAGGCCATGTTTCTCAGCGGCAACAGAGGTACCACGCTTGCAGGCGAGAAGTGGGCGACCTGTTGCAGGGCTTGATCAAAACCAGGCCCAAGGCAACCATAGACATTAAGGAAGATAGGATGACATTCCATGCTGCAGTACTTGCATAAGGTATGGTGATGTCGTCGACGACATTACCTTACTTTTTGCCAGTACGATCGCTTTTACTGTTATATACTGGAGATGAGTCCATGTAGAGAACAAAAAAGCAATCCACCTCTCTCAAAAATTCTATAGAATGCTCCATCCCCTCCCTCTCTGGGCCCCTATTTGCATATCAAGAACCAAAAAAGCCTGATGTATTTAGAATGAAAACAGGGAGGCGCTCTGCTATTTCACCAGAAATCAAGAGGGCGCCATTTATAAGACTTACAGATTTAATATGTCTATTTCTCCTCCAGTATTGCCCAAAAGTGATGGGAGAGCTTATCAAAAAGCTCTCTACGCATTAAAGAATTCTTAACCAGGTCCGATTGCTCCAGAAGCACACATAAGCCATCCGCGTGAATAATATTGTCCTCGGATTCATGCATAAAATTCAAGAAGGAATCTGCGGAGGCCGACAACTCTATTGTATGCAGAAAATCATTGACGACGTCAACTGTATTTACTTTTTCATCAATCTCTTTATCCAGTTCTCCCTTTCTTTTCATGTCAGCTATCATGTTATGAAGAATAAAACAGAGATAAATTATTTATATTAGCATACCACCATGAATTCAGGGACGAGCCCGCTACGAAGAACCCAGATGACGCTGTACCTCGAGAATTTTGTTGCCGCTAATACTGAAAATAAATTGATTCCTTTCTTTTGTCTGTCCGCACTTACTCCTTACACTCTAAACTATCCGACTGTAGAAACGATTCGTGCTTACCAGCACGAAATTTAGATGACATAATGCGCACACGCGTGGTATTCCATAATATAAAACATAATATCTGACCCTCATATACGCAAAAGATATGTAATAGTGCTTAGAGCGTGCTGTTCAAAGCAAAACAGAATTGTATTTACCTGACCCCAGTTGGCTTTCTAAATTGTTAATAATTGAAATTGCAGTTCACTACTTGATGGGAAAAATGCGAAAATTATGTTATGTTATTTCGCACATGCTTTTCGAATGACGGATGCCACATAGTTTTGTCAAACAGATGCTTTGAAACTGAATTGCTTTAAGCGTTTATCGGAAGTGACGTATTACGTCCTAAAAACCTCAACAGATCTTAAGCCATCGTTATCGGTGGTTTCATGGTATGTGGAGATGGTCGCAAACTAAACTTGGGAGCCACGGCAATCCAGTGTTTGAGCTTGCAGGGGAGCTCGATTATTTTGTAAATTTTGAATGGTCTGAATTGAGGGGAGACTGGGAGGAACATTATTATGTCAGTATTGTAATGGATACTTCTGTGGCTGTCTAAACGGCTGTAAAATGATTCTATATCCCCATTCAAGTATAACTGTAACAACAAGGGGAGCGATACGCTTGAAAATATATGGAAATTTCTTCTTTATACTTTCGTAGGGATCTAAAAACTCGGCCGCCGGACCGAAAGTTTGATTGTATGGTACTTTTTGTGCAAAAGCGAAATATAATGGCTATTACAGAGTCATCTTATTTCGCCCTTGCACTTTTAGCGCGTTCGATAAATTTTCGTTCGCAGATGGAAACGAGTTATTTTTTCATCAAAAGCTGAGAAATGATTACAATGGAAGAAATAGAAGGCAAAACTCAACTATTTTTCCAGTCGGAAACTGGCCCCTTCTAGTATACGATATTACGGAAAGATTGCAGTTTGGGACCAGACTCTTAAATATTCAAATTCGTGAATAAGGCCATATGCGAGCACTTCGAATAAAATGTAGGACCGTAAAAATTTATTACGGAGGCTGCATCTGCGAGCATTGAACATAAAATATGGTTTAATGACTTCAAGTGTTGTGCAAAGCCTTCGAGAAAGCACAGCTCTATGAAATGGATAAGCTCAAGATACTTATTGATTCTTTCTTTTTTTCATCTACCACGGTGAATTTCATTGCGACATATCAAAGAAAGCCCTACTCGATTTCGGAACGGATCGCCCGATTTTTTTCTCGAAAGTCAAGAATTATGAAAGGTGCTCCTTTGAGAAACACTTACGGTTGAAACAGAATTTTTAACAGAGACAAGATGTACTTGAATTCGAAATAGAATAAAGATTGGACACAGTGGCAATCAGTCTGGCATATTTGAATCTGTGATGAAAAAACAGCCAAAGCAGACCAAATTAATCCTCAGCATGGCAGAAAAGGAGATTTCATATGCGAATTTCGTAAAGGAAAGGAACTATCTGCAAAAAAGGGCCACAAGAGCACCAATAGCGATCACATATGCGAGATATGTGGTTAAGTACCTCACTTGGACGACAGATTCTGGAATAGGATTGATAATTTTTGATAAATCTCATCAATGAAGCCGAGATTCCGACAGGCAAAAGATGTGAAGGGAAATAGGTAAGCTTGGAAAAGGTCATAAAAATAAAAATGTGTTTATTTAATATAGTCCGGACCTGGTAGAAGCGACTAAGCGCAATGAAGTAGGTAAGTAACTCCCGTAACAAAATTGATCAAACTAAATAAGAACAAAAGCCAACTTGACAGTTGAATTCTGCTAAGAGAACCTCAACGCATCTTAATCCAGAAAATGTTAAAATGAGAAAAACAAAAAGGGTGGACAGATGGAGAAATTAAAGCAGCATGTGGATATACGTTATTTATTTGATTCTTTCTCAACTGCACCTGTCAGCATCAAAATTGAACCTCCCATGCTCTTTTCACCTCTTCGGGCTCATAAATGTACTAAGAAATCTCCATCTCTAGCTCAATGGAAGGAAAGGCTACTAGAGGTAATTCCTGCTAAAATGTTTGCGTCTGACGCACTAAAACTTATGGGGACTGGGGAGGATTTCTGAAATAATTGCTACAGAGCTAGTAAAGTTAATCATTTTGGCGCGTAAAGCAAAATAGAGGACTTTAACGGTAGAAAAATGGTCAAATTGTGGCTTCACTGGCTGTCTTGGCCTCGTACCGATTAAAATGGGAACATGGCGTTTGCAGTGTTTTTTTCTCTGAAGATTGCTTCCATAGGCATGATCATGGTTCTTCTTGAGCTTAGATTCATAAAAGGAGTAATAAGGTTGGGTGTTCTCTAGGCAAAGATAACATAAAGAGATAACATAATGCGCACCATGTTGGAGAAATAAACGAGACTGCCTTTGTAAAGCCCTGGAACGGTTACTTCTGGGATACAGCAGGGGTATTTTAGCCGATTTATGGGCACAGTAGTCACAGTACCCTATAGTTTCGATCTTGTGTACAATAATTCCACATATCATGTACTCATACCACATTTCGCACCCACACAATCAAATTTTGGGTTAGGAAATCGATCTAATGTTTAAAGTTCGCATTTTTAAAGCTTCTTATTCATAATGTTATTTCTTGGTTTCAATTGCATGCAAAATGGACGATGAGAATAAATTTAGAGGGTGCTAAAGGACCTTCAACCAAAGATTCAAACAAATCGCTGGATGATCACGCAAATAGAAGAAATTTATTGACGGACTCAAGGACTGTAGACTATTTTCGACCCTGGAACTCTGTCTAGGTAATTGAAAATTAAGGTTGAAGAAGATTTGAAACAAAACGCTCTAGTTTTATTACCGGGTACGGAATGTCTTTTAATTTTGTTGTTAAGTATAATAAAAGCTCACTCTGTTATCCAAAGAATGATGTAAGTAATTATTAGGGCCTTGGCTTCTTTACGAGAGCCTACATAGACGACTTTAAATATTTTCCCGCACCAAGAACCAGTACTCAGAAACCTTTCTGCTGTGTTTGATATCATTTCATCCCATCACTGATAACAAACGATCAAGAGGTACAATTTTTTATGTCAATAATCCCTCTGATTGGTCACTTTCATCGGAGCTGGTGTAATGAAAACAAACTTCAGTAAGATGTCGGACATGGGAGGTAGTCCTGTTCCAACTGCGATGTTAGAAAGGCCCAAAATTTCATGGGGATTCTTCGACAGCTAAATGCGCGTTAGTAAGGGTTTCATCGGAATATCTTCCCCTATGAAATAATTTAATTCACCAATAGTATTAATATTTGTTTGTTGACCGAAGTTCAAGGTGATTTTGAAACTTTGGAGGAGCCTAGAATTCTGTACCTCTGTTGAGTTATCCTACCTCTGAAAAGAATTTCTTAGTCGGGACTTAATCTTCCTCCAAGGGAATCGGTGCCGTGCTCGCGAAATTAAAACAGCAACCTTTTCAGTATATGGGCCGCAACTTCGATTCTACAGAGAAAAATTACTCTTTTTGCAAACAGGTTGCCCTCCCAGTGATATTGACACTTCCTAACCTCCTTATGTACCTCCTGTGACACAAAAGGTTCGAGCAGATGACAGATCACCATTATTTACGATACAATTTCGCATAGAGAATGAGCAAGGCCGGTTGGCAAGCCGGTTAGACCATTTTGCAGAATATGAGTTCAAATTGACACGAAGATCCGGTAGTGGAAACCAGCCCGCGGACTTTCTCTCTCAAGATTCATGTAGAAAGCAACCTCTTTTAATATATAAGGACAACAGGAAGTTCGCAGAGGTCAAGAAAAGGGATGTAGATGGACCGTAATTAGATTTCGAGTATATTATGCGACACATCTTCTCCAATGTTATCATGGAAACATATGGGACAACACGATGCCCCGCACTGTGCCCTGCTTTCTTTTATTTTTCGTAGCCAAAAAATCCAGCGTACTACTCTTAAGCCTAACATTTGATACTAAAGGGCTCTCTGGTCCATACCGGAGCTTTAACGATGACATTGGCCTTTCTAGTGCCGAGAAGTCTCTTTACATTGTCATGGAAATATATTTGTGGCCAGAGGTCACATAAAACGTCTATATTCATGTCAAAACTTGTTTTTGCTCTCAAAAAAGTGCCTGTAATTACGTACCACGCTTTATTTACCTATTTTCCGAATTTCCTTCTTCTATACATTCTCTATTGAATTCTGTGTCACATTTCCGAGTCCTAGGCGTTTCGCTCTTATTTAACGGAATCACTAAGCACCTTAGCCTATTTTTCCTGATAAAAAACTTTCAAGGCGGATGTTGTCCCCAAGTTCTTAGTGGAGTACATAAAAAAGCCTTTCGAGCCATCTGCAGTTCTGGATATTGGCTATATCCCAGGCTTCTATGGATGTTTAATCAAGGAGATGATTAGATACTGTTTAAATTGAAGAAAAAGTTGCAGAGCAGTCATTTATGTGTAGAGAAAGACTAGAGCGTATGTTTGTATCCATCGAGAAGGATATCATTAACAAAACTCTAAGCGGCCAGTATGGATGGGTCGAAATTACACCGAATCTTCTGTTAGAGTACCGCAGGCGCCCCACCTCCAGTATTCTCTGCCCTTACTCATCAATAAATGGGTTGGGCTTCATTTTTTCAGCCACGAATACAGCTCTTCTCCTAAAATGACCTGACAAAGCGGATTTAATAATACTAGAATTGGTAGCGATCGAGTAAATTCATACCGGGAGCCCCAAACTGTCGAGCCTGGAAGTGAAAGAAGAGATTACTACTTACAAAAAAAAGAGAAGTCGTATCAGTAGCCAAGGCACGTGCCCTGGGGTCTTATAATTTGCAAACTTTCGAGTACCTTCTTCATTGCGCAGGCTCTTCACCCATCCAATACGCTAAGGATTATCGTCGTAATTTTGTCAAGAAATATCATCTCGGACGCCGCCTACGTCGCTTTAAGTTTAGTGCAAAAATAGAGAATAAGTCAAAATACCGCCAGTGTATATCTGTGGCCAATGAATGCTTCCAAAGTCGATTCACTACGCACTGGTAGAGTTGCACATTTGCATAAAGTATTACTTACCATTAAAATTTCATCTCTTGAGATGCTGACTTATCTCTTTCAATTTATTTTGAATTTTAAAATGGTTTTATTCATTGATTCTAATGAGTCCTCAACAAACGTTTAATGCACCCGCTTCCACGGATGTAACTTCTCGGACAGAAGTAATCTAGTATGTACCCCGCACCCTGCGCAAATTCTCAACAATAAATTTGATATATATTACGATTCCCCACGATCAGTCATCCGCTGGGCCACAAAATATACCGCTAAGACATGGCCCAAGTTGTTTGCACCCCTGTGATGCATCACTAAAACGCGTGCCTTAGGGCTGTCGTAGCGCAAGTTAATCTACGATAACAGTTACCTTTGAGGACTCCTGTAAAGGTAATCAAATCACCCGGAGATGAAGCTTGTTACAATTAATGTCCTGGCTATACCGCGAGAAGCCTTACCCCATTCTACCGTGGAATTGTTGAGAGAACATGATGTTTCGACATAATTTACCCCCCTCTCAAGAATGAAACGGCTCTTCAACCAACTGCAAGACCGAATTAGGCATTTTCAACCGAAGATGAGGAGCGATTAATGTTTGTAACACTGATAAGGTGAGAGAAGTTGAAAAAATGTTGCATATTCAGCTCGAGATGAATATTTTGGAATTTGCACGCATGTATGAGAGTTTAGCGACAATAGTGCGAGGATGGCAACGCATTGCGTCGTAAATGAAATTAAGCGCATAATGAGATGGCGGTATGGAGATTTTAAGAATTACGATGGGACTTTATGGGAATATCAGTGCTCATGCACTTTTTTGCGAATTTTCTGTGTATATTGATTACGTTAACTGTATTCGTAATCTGGATTTAGTAGAATGCGTATATAACGTCACCTACCTACCCGACTTGGGATTTTAAAAGTATTATTTGAAGGACAAGATACAGTACTAGCAGCTGAATCTCTTAGTCGTCGAGAAGGTCTGAGACAGACCCAATCGGGCGTCGATGTGTACTGTTCTTTGAAGTAATTCTACCAGTGAAAGTACATTGCGCAATAGCTCTGGTACTATCTTTTCTCTCAAACTATTTTCTGAACGATCAAAAACACCACCAAATTGCCCCAATTTTGCAACACAGAACACTTCCACTCAAACTCCTTTTTTCCACGCAAACTGCAATTCTGTGAGAAGTATGACCTGCCCCCTCACCGTCGAAAATTACGTTCTTACGGCCGCATAAGATTTCGAGAATTCAGTCTTATTTGTTCAACCACATTCAGCCGAAGTATAACTTAGCCCTTGTGTCCCTCGGGCGAGGTTCACGTGGGCTTCGTCAACTAATTAGTCACAAACTGCATCTTTTACATACACGCACTGTAATGTGTTACCGGATCTTCATTTTGATCTCAAACTCTCGAGTCTGAACTTTTCTTCATTAACTCAAGTTGAATGCTGATGCTGAAGATGGATCCGTGCAAGGTTCCCCACCTCCGGATACATTTTGAACTCTTCCTCCTCCATGTCATATTTATCGCCCGAGGCTACTTCTCAGATGCATGACGTCCGGAATGGATTCATCACATTAATCATAATGCTTGAAAACGATGAAGCTATGGTGTGGTCCATGTCAGTTCGCACTTTCGGAGATATGTTCCCCCCGCTGTTCGTTTTATGTGATGTTAGGGCAATGTATGCTCCCCATACTGAAGTACGCAACTTTCTTGACAGCAAAGGTGAAAACCTGACCCCTCACTCCTCCCATCTTATCATGATGACTTTATCCACAAACATTTATGAGGATGCAGAGGATACAAAAGCGGCTGAGAACATTTTGAGAGACATTATAGTCGCTGGGCGTCAGGCTTCGATTGCATCCATACACCAACAACAGAATTCCTCTACGACTGGAAATATCGCTGCAGCTAGTGCACCCATTCGTTCCATTCGTGTAACCTCCACGGACAAGGTTGCTCAAAATGTTTCTATTCGTTTCAAATACCTGGAAAAGAAATTAACTGGTGATATTGATGAATTTTGGCAAGAGTTCGTGGATGAGTATAGACAGATGGCAAGAGAATATGGACTTTCGTATAAGCAGAAGCTACATTACCTCCAAAAAATGCTGCGAGGGGATGCCAAGAGCTTTTATCTTGATTTTTTTTGACTGCTACGCTGCATCTTTTCAGCAGGCAGTTAACATGGTTGAAAGGGGTACAACTTCCATGTCAGACAAAGCAAATCTATAAAATACCTAAAGTACCTGCGTATTAGTAGATTTGTTTATGATGGTACGTGTATGTCTGCCGCAATGGAAAAAATCTACAAGACCATAAGCAAGCTTGCGAGGCAGGCCTCCGTCACCCACCGTGGGGATAAGCACAAAGTCGAATTTATTTCGTCTGGTGTCGCAGGATATGACTGGGCTAAGGAACCCCTCACCCGTATTGCTACCATTAGATTGAATTTTTAGCAACTCTATGGAGAGCTTGAATCTCAGTTGCAGTTGACGAGGGAAGCTGAAGTTTCACGTCTCAAGGATGAGATATTCTCCCGTTCAAAGCGCAAAAGCGTTTCTTTTGACAGAGAAGTTCCGTGCATTCTCTTCCCTGGAAAACAGATGTAGGCAAAAAATCCTAACCATCGTCGATTCTCTAAGCACCACAGGACAAAAGAAACGAAAGTGCCGATTCTAATCGGAAAGTTCGATCCTCTGTCTATCGCAGGATTTTTCAACTGCAGTAAACCCTACCACCCCCTCAAAGGCTGCCCCACTCTGCTGAATTTCGCACGTATCGTAGCGAAAAAGCTAGTATATTACGCGAAAAGGAACGCATCGAATGATTAAAACACACACCTAGTTCTTTTCGAGCTTTGCTACCAACTCTACATCACTGGCCGGAATGGAGACAATGATGATCCTCAGAACTTAATTTGCAACCGACCAGATGATCATTCAGATCGCAAGATAGTCGAGAAAATGATACCAGAGTTCGAAGTTAACATGTCTCTAACTCCAGAACGGGATTCCCCATGCGACTCTACCCCATCTCTTCGATCTGACGATGTCAAGGACGAATATTTTGACAAAGATTACATGTATGAACCGCATCGTTTCGATCAGTACGGTTCCTCTGTTAATGAACAAGATTCGTTCACAACTGTAATTGACGGTGATGGTGACAGCAATGTGTTAGAGGCTTCTTCACAGGTGGAAAGCAAATTTCAAGGAGCCTGCGTGAAAACTGGGGCACAAAAGTCTGTCGTTGGGATAATCCCGGTTGAAGCCTAGTGTGATTTTGTCTGCATTCCATTCTAAATCAAGTACGCCAAAAGTAACAATCTTCAGCTTTACTAGTTTGGAGAACAAAATTACGGATTCATTGGCTTTATCGACATTCGTATCCCGATTGTTGACGACTTTTTCATTTCTTTCGATGTTGAAATCGTCGACTTGAACGTCCCGCTCCTCCTTGGTATCTAGTTCATGTATGAAATTTCAATTACAATTGACGTGGATGCAGAAATCTGATGGATGGTGATAGTCAATGGGAAGTTGACTTTATGAGGAATAGGGGCCACCTTTATATTTTATGGAAACAGTGCGAAATTCTATACTCGAAGAATGAGTTACACAAAGACCACAACAGTTTCTTCTACCTTGAGTCTCAAACCCTCTATTCGATCCTTTGCGAAGCCAAACCAAATGAATAAGGCCATGGTACACTGAAATCCCTCGAAGAAATTTGAAAGAATTGTGACGTTTGCCAGCACCTCAATAATGGCCCCGGGCGTTTCCGCGTCAGTCTGCCTGACACTGATATTTTCTTCAACCGCACTCTTTCTTGCAATTTGCTGTTGATTGACGGTAATAAAGTCTTCCATTGTGCTGCTGCGTTTACTGAACGCGAGATAGCTGAATATCTATGTAAATTATATGACCGCATATGTGCCCTTCGATACGTTGCCGAACTCATCCGGATTCTCGCGGATTCTGGAACAAAATTAAGAGCACTAATTTTTAGGAATCTTTGTAGGTAGATCTGTGCCAAGTTGACAATATCAGGAGTCGAAAACCATACATTCATTGGCGTAAGCGAACGCCATCATTCCTTTCTGCGCAACAACCACCAAAATTCAAAGGTAGAACTACCTGCTATTAACAAACAATTGATCCTTGAGATGGCCACTAAGACCCTGAGAGCAACTTTTTCTTCTCGATCCTCAGCTTTTTACAATCATCCGACTTTCCTCCCCCAGTCGTCAACCATCGCGAGGTTGACTACCCCGGAGGGACGCCACCTCTGTGCTACTTCTCCTTCTACCAACTTTCTTCCTCAATCCTCCCTTCCTTTATTTAGTCTCACCCTGTGGACCGACTCCCTTCATGACTCCCTTATTATCCCTCCGACCGCTCTTTCGTCGCAGAAGGCTGAAGAGCAGTTTTGTTACAGAGACAACACTTTGAACTCAAATGACGCAACATGATGCACCTACCACTCAGGATATGATAACGCAATGTCCTGCCACGCAATTGTTCCAATCGAAACCTGTAACTAGTACACGCCGCGCATCTCGCTATTCACATGACTGCGTTTGCGACAGCGACGACGCTTTCTGTAAGCACATCGCGTACACCCGGAGTTTTTCAAACCGTTACTCTCTCGGCTTACCGAGATTTCAATAGGGGAATTTTCCTCCGTCCCCTTTGCTGGAGGATATTCCGGGCCACAACCGACCATATCTTTCAAATATGAAATCACCCCACATTTTCCCCCCTTGCTGGGGTAGGCATCGGTCAAGCCCTTGCCAGGTTGTGTCTGTTTAGCAGGCCCATTTTAATCTTTAAATAAAGGTCTCAGTTCCCTCATTATTGCAATTATTCGAGGATAAATTACTAAATAAAAATCTAGTGACATTTATTCTGGAAATCTGTTCTCGTTACCTCCAAATTTTCTTTAATCGCCAAGAAGTGCTTGCAGCCGGATTCCCGATCTGGCCACCTAGAACCCGGTTAGCGTCGAAGAGACGGCGTCGCTATGGCAAGTCATGTATGAGTGGGTGAGGTGAGGGAGAGGGCCACAAAGCCAATGCTTTTCGGGGGTTGAGGTTAATATCGAAGCCGAGGTTCGGGTCGGTCATGCGCAGATACTGGAGAACAGCGCAATACTGGAGAACGGCGGGTCTCGCGGAGAACAGCGGGACCCGCGAAGAACGTCGCGATGCTGAGAATGGGCGACCGGCGCCGTCCTCCAGTATCTGCGCCTGACCGGCCCGAATCTTTGCTTCGAGATCAACCTCACCCCACAAACCATCTGTTTGGTAGCTCTCTGTTCGTCACCTTACCCCTGCATGACCTGCCATGCGACGACTTTTCTTCGGATGCTATCAAGGTTCTTGATAGCCTGATAGGCTCCCCGACTGCATGTACTTTCTTGGTCTTCAAAGCCCTGCAGAAGGCGAAGTCACTGTGGACATCCCTCTCCTCCATGAAAGAGCCTGAGCCTCCGATCTCTCACCATATTCTCCGGTTCTGTGCCTCCTCGTGTCTGGTTATGTACTTGTTGCGCTAAACCCCACTGCACATTACCTTGCCACTTGCCAAAGTTTTGACAAGGGGTTGCGAAGGGCTCTCGAGAAAGTTCACCGGAACATGTCCGACATCGTATGGCTTTAGGTCACACTGCCTTTCCGCCATGGGGCCTCGGCCTCACCCCGTGCATCACTGTCTCCAACGTCACAGACATGCCCCTCATTCGACGATGTGTGCACACAACCCTCACGCATGTCGGCTTTCTGGCCCTTTCTTGCGACACCCTGGCCATGAGTTTAGACCTCCCTGCAGAACTACGATTAGAGGCACTCTTATCACGCTCCCACCACGTCGACCACACCGCCGCCCGTCCGCTCCAGGAAGAGATCACCCATCTCTTCCATCTCTCCCACCCTCTCCCTGCCACACTCATCGGTCTCTACCGGACTTCAGGCTCTTCATGACCTTAGCAACCTTACAGCTGATCGTCGAGCAAGGTACCCCCTCTCGGAATTCAAGAGTCTCAGGACACGTATCTCGGCGTTTGTTTTACAAGGGATATACGGTGTGTGTTTTCTGTGGGGGCTCGGAAGGCTGAGAACCAGGGGACTTTATGAGGAAGGCGTTTTGTAAAAAAAGAAGATAGCAGACGTCTTCATTCTATCTAGGAAGATGTGAGGAGGCCAGATAACAAACAGGAAGTGTTAGAGGAGACCACTTTTGCGGGGTGCCGTGGCATTGGTCTCGCCCTCGAGAAATCCTCCATGGCTCTACTTGCGACAGCTCTTGCCAGCCCCGTGACAACGGAGAAGCTTCCGGATGCCATCCTCCCAGAGTGGAAATTGGAATGGGGGAGAACCTGGGCCTCTCGGGCGATACAGAAATGGAACCTTGGTACCTTCTGTGCTTGTCTGACATGACGGTGTGAAGACCAGTGAGAGGGTTAAGTTTCAAATCCTGCAGTGGGAGAGGGCTAGTGGGTTGACGAGCGTAACATCGAAATAGTCCTTGCCACCTGTCGCTCCTGTTGCTTTGATGTCGTGCCTTGTCCTGTGGAATGTTGGCAGGTCGAGGCTCTATGGAGGGATGCCTTGCCGCGCTGGCGAGGTCGCTTCCTAACAGGGCAACCTGGTTGTCATGCCGGACAATGCGCTCTCTTCCATACCGACTATGCATATGGTGATCCTCGTGAATGTCCAAAGTTTCGCGCGTGATTGTCTCGGGCACGGGGTCCCTGGTGCGAATTTAGGCACCCGGCAGAAGTACTGCAGCCAGATCGAAAACTGCTTGTTCGCGATTCGCGTTTTCAAACCTGAAAAGGGGGCGCAGTGGGTCCATCCTTTCGAGCAGTGTAGTTTCACTGATGGCCGGAGGGCTCGCGTACGATTGTCACTATGGGGTAATTGCTCCATGAGAGCCACGTGAGCAGCGTTTGTCACGGTACTCTGCGTGGGAGGATTATTGCAGAGGCTGCTGGAGTCTGTCTGATGGGCGGTAACGTTCTACAGTACACCGCGGTAATGCTGAATCACCGAGAACAGCGCACATACCCCAGCACCTGACCTCCAGACGGGGCTCATGCGGTGATCCCCCACTAAACTCTATGAAGCAAAAGGTCCCTCTTCCTCTCTTTGACAATAACCTCTGCGTTCTCGTTGACAAGGACCACATGAACCACGACAATTTCGTTGCTTCGCTTGTGGGCCGGGTTGCATCCTTCGCCAGTTATCCCCGCGATCCCGTTGTGCGATCAAGTCAATTTCACTCCTCGACACGCTCGCTCTCAACCTCCCACCTGTCCGTTCTCCTCGTCGCATTTTGTAACACCCTTTCCCTAACGTCTTCTTGTAATTCTTCCGGCCACCACACCCCACTCTGAAGTCCTTCTTGCAATAACTCTGTCACAAATGCCGCAGCTGCCTCCCCAACACAGTGATCCAGTCGTTCATGTTCATAAATCATTCTCACTTCCCTTCCGTCGACACCCTTCCCCACTGCCACTATCCCCGTCCGAGCCCCACTGAGTTTATCAACAGCCCGTACCACAGGAATGCTCACCCTGGCTAACGCCAACATCCCCTTCCGGTCTTGCAAAACCTCCGCAGGTATCCATCGAGCCATCGCCCGCAGCAACCAGTTCCAAAATCCCGGCGCAGTACTAAATTTTGCGCTAACACCCCCACGACCGTCTCGAAACAGGCATGAATGTAATGACTCGACTTCAGGAAGGTTCAATAGGTATACCGCGCGTTTCCCGATCTTTCCACCAAAATCCACAAGCTCTACCTCACCGCCCGGTTTGCCCTTTCGCTTCCCCTTGTTGGCATCGTACACAACAGCTTGCTCGCTTAATAAAAGGAAAGTACTCGCGAGAACAGTAGCACCAATACCTCCACTTCCAGCCGTGTGATAAAATAACTGGACTTGGTGTGGACGGTCGGGTCGAAGACGATGGACGGCCTCCGCGGCCATGAGATTGCTAACTCCCGGATATATCCCAGTGGAAATGAGACAAGCCGAGCCCGCTTGCACCGCTTCTGCATGCAATGCCTTGCACGCGGTAGCATGAGTAGCATCATCGCAAACGTCAACGTAATGAACCCCGGCACGTATGGCTTCCGCGAGCACGAGTGTCGGATCTGGAACACGTTGAAAGGGACCAGCGGTATGAAGCACGACGTCGTGTTGAGGCACGAGTTTGCGCAGGTGAGAAGGATTTTGAATGTCAGCCACGGCGGGGACGAGCCTGTGGTGCTTTGGGGAGGGGCTGATGGGTATGAGGGAGGGTGGATTTTGAGAGAGAATGGAGGAAATGTGGGCTTGAGCGTTGGGGAGGGAGCGAGACACAACGGTGGTATGGAGCGGGATTGCAGATGTCGCCAGGAGGGAAAGAAGCGTCGAGGTTCCTACGCGACCGGTACCGCCAAGTAGAAGGATGCGAGGTGGGAGCTTAGAAGCGGGAGTTGTTGGCAGTGTTGACGAAGCGGTGCAGAGGGCAGCGCGGCGTCGGGAATAGTGAGGCGAATCAGAAAGGGGTGAGGCATAGGGACGGATGATGAGGCGGGAGGGAGCGATGAAGGCACACATAATGGGTCAGGAGTGTGTGCGAAAATAGTTCCTTAGCATGCTCGTCACTTTAAGTCAGGAATTGATTACGGCTTTTTACAAGATACCGGATCTGTTTTAGTCTGTAGCATATAACAGGACTAGGTTTGCGCGTGGAAGCACGCCTGTGATGTTTATTTCCAGTTGAACTCAATTGGCGTCATGCTACCCTGCAAGATTGAGACGGCCCATGAAGACGGAACAATCTACCCATGAAGACGGCACAATCTATGTGCTACAAGCTTTCTGCAACGATACGGCGGTTTGATTTTGGCAAATGATATCTGAGCAACCCTCTCTGCCAGGTTCTCGGAAGAAAACCCCTTGTAGGAAATGGGAGCTTATAGTGCATTTTACTGTACTGTACAGTACAGTAACATTACTGTAGCTCGAGATCATCCAAGTGGTAATGAACTGCAATGTACTGTACAGTACAGTACTGTTGCGGAAAGTTGTACAGGGGGGAAAATTGGTTTTGTTTTGGTACTTTAATTGGAAAATTATGGGTGAATATGAGAAGGGGGGTTGAACGTGGCCTTGATCTGCCACTCCGGATAAGTCACGCGGTCACGGTTGCATCAATTGACTGTAAGCACCTTTTATGATGGCCACGTAGGCAGCTTACCGTTGTACACCCTACACTCGCTGCCGCGGCCGCATATGCTTCCTGGTTTCTACGTAGCAGCCGTACCGCTTGCGCAAGGGGACTTGGACCACGATCAAGACCGGTTCAACAGGGCTATATAACCGCCAACTTGAAAACCTCTAGCGCAACTTCTGGTTCCTCAAGTCGTCGCTTGTTCTCATCCCTCGAACCAGCTCCAGACGAATCTGTCTAGGTCGACTATCACACTTGCACATCAACCATGTCCCATGCCACCTCCTCTGAATCTTCGCAGTCCGACGCTTCTCGCCTCCATACCCTCGAGAACAAGGTCACCGGCATCGAAACCCAGCTCTCGCAGATTGTCAACTTGCTCCAAGCTTCCGCTGGACCGTCGAACCCTCCTGCCGCAGAGCCGCCGCCGCCGCCGATTCAGATCCACCGGTATCTGATCCTACCGTCAAGCCCTCAACTGCCGCTGAGGCTTACAAAACGGGCGTTCTTCAGTTCACACTGCCCACGCCCTCTGCAACCGCAGTTGCCGACACACTCGCTACCCGCCAGGAATACGCTGAGGTCGGCAAACTCAACAAGTACCAGCGTCCTAGCTCCGTCGCTCCCTATCCCGCCAAGAGGTTCATTCCGGAACCAGAAGGTCTTTTCGGTCGCATCAAGGCCGCTGACGTTCGTGACGGGTGGGAAGCGGAAGTACTCTGGAACGTTGGGCACAACTGTGAGACCGCCATCGCCTGCGCTCACCGGGTCACCGAGGCCCTCCAGAAAAAGACATATCAGCCGCTACTGAGTTCTTCTCTGTTCTACACCACTACTTGGAGGCCACTTACAGCCGCGTTCTGGAACGGACCGACTTCTTCACTGACTCTGTCGAGTCCGGAAAGTCCGAAGCATCCTGCTCCAGCGCTACCTTCGTGAAGACGACTACCCGTATTCTTCTGAGCTCTATCGCTCAACTAAGGCCAAGTTCGCTGAATTGCGCTCCCAGGCATACGAAGGAGTTCAACAAACAGGCCGCTCAAGGCTCTCGACCTCGCAAGAATCAGTCCGGAAAAGGTTCCAAGGACTCTAAGTCCAACTAAAGCCGTCGCCTCCGCGACTCTTTTTTCTGTCCCTATGTCCCACGTCCTCTGGCGCAATACCCAGTGCGCCGCTCCTTCTGGGCCGAAACCCTCGGCGCCTCGAAATTCCTCGTCCGCGCTTACGGTTTGGGGTCTACGAAAAACCCATCACAACCTCCCTTTCACGCACAAAATTCCAACTCCCTCAAATCCCCATCGATCCCCAAGACCGGGAATTCTTCGATTCAGCAATATCGGATGCGCTCCACCGTCGCAGTTACGAAGAAATTCCGAGTCGACCGCTCTTTCCTTACACCAAGCTGGCTTCCCTATCTCCAACGCCTTTGTGACAACTTCAGCGGAAAAGAAGCGGCTCGTGGTCAATCTTTCTCGGCAATCTACCCTATTTCGGGATATCCCGTTCGCATGGAAACATTAGAAGGATTCGCACTGGACCTCCAGAATCCGACATGATGTTTTCTTTCGATATCGCCAAAGGTTACCACCATTTCGTCTACACCCCGATATTCGAAATTGGTTCGTGTTCAAAGTAGACCATCGCTACTTTCGCTGCGTTGCCCTCCCTTTCGGTGGAAACTCTCTCCCGCCTACTTCATCAAGTTCATGCGACCTTTCGTTCAATATGTCCGGGAAACCTTACGTCTCCGAATCCATCCCTACATGGACGACTTCTTGGTGGCTCTAAACCGTCCTTCACGCCTCAACAAGGCCCGCCGACAGATCGATTCTCTGCTCCGCTCGTGTGGACTTCAGAGAAAGGAGGACAAAGGTCACTGGGAAGGAACGAGGCAGATCGAGCATTTGGGATTTCTAATCGATACAGACCGTCTAGTTTTGGGATTACGGCTCGAAGGATGGAAAAGTTGCGAGGTATTGCCCGGCAACTATTACGCCAAGCACGCCGCAATCGCCGACTAGTCGACGTATCACTGCTACGCCACTTCGCAGGCGTCGCTATCTCATGCTCGCTCGCTATGCCCCTCGCCCGGTTCTACACCGATCAATTTACGATCTCTCAAGACGAATCTGAGCAAGACGGGGAAACGCGTGAGGCTTCTACACGCCGCTCTTCGGGACCTGCGCTTCTGGAGGGACCTCACTACCAATCCTCCAGAAAGGCCTATCGCTACCCACAGCCAACATTGGCCTACACTCAGACGCGTCGACGGGAGTCGGACAGGGAGGAACATTGGGATCGGATCTGAGGCCAGGGTACAGGGTTGTTGGGAGGCTCGCGGACTCTGGGACCCCGTACTGCGAGTCAAGCCAATAACTTTCTTGGAACTACGGGCCGTCACGGACAATATTCGGGCCTTCGCGTCGTTGCTGAAGAACGGGACTCATCTCAAGATTTGGGAGGACAATCAGGCGGTGGTATCGATACTCAATGCGATGACCACCAAGTCACGGCCCTTAATGAGAGAGCTCCGTTCGCTACACCGCTTGCTTCTCAACTCGGGATCACCATCGAATCACAGTATCTGCCCTCGGCAGTCAACCGTTTCGCCGACCGACTGTCACGCCTTCAGACACTCGACGATTGGAGGATCAATACCAAGCCCCTTCAGCCTCTACTCGAATCTTTCCCGCCAACAATCGACAGATTCGCAGACAACACCAATCGGATCTGCAGATACAACAGCGAGTTTGCGTCTCCTGGCTCCCTCGCCGTAGACGCGCTCTCCCAGGATTGGCAATCGAAGTCAATTTTTGGAACCCGCCTCTCAAGTTGATACCACTCGTCGTAGCCAAGATCATCAAGGAACAGGCCGCAGGAATCTTGGTCACGCCGTATTGGCCCGCTCAATCATGGTTTCTCAACCTGCGCCAACTGTCACGGCCACACGTATTCGCCGCCGACAACCTCTACCTACCGCCTCTGTGGGCTCCGCCGTCGATGCCCGTCCCGCCGTGGAATATCGCCGTCTGGAAAATCTCGCAGAAGAAGCACGATCGCTACCGCTCGCAGTGACTCTCCAGCAATCTGTGCTTACAGCGGCCGGTTAGGGAATACTTCGGGGGGGAATACTATTGCACGGATCATGCCAAAGGCACGTACCCCAAACACCTGGCGCTCGAATGAGATACTATGGAAGAAATGGGTTACTTTTTGCTCCAGGATGGAATCGACCCACTGGAGGGCTCCGAAGGTCCTTTACTTCGCTATCTGGGTTGGCTCTTTGATGAATCTCGCGTAAGTGCTGGATCAGTTCGTAACTATCTCTCCGCGGTTACAACTGCTCACACCAGGATTGGTCGCCCCCTCACTCTCACCCTTTGATACAGCTCGCAGTAACTGCATATCAGCAAGCCGATTTGGAACGCAAAATCATAACCGACCCGGAAGCCTCTAAGGAACGTCGCGCTTTGCCAAGCTCGGTGGCCCGCCAAATCTTCCAAGCCGCCATGACTTCTCCAACGACAGATTTGGAATTTCTACGAAATTCTTGCGCAATACTCGTGAGCTACGTGTTCTTCGAGCGGGGTGAAGCTGGGATATCTTGCTACTGGACAACATTGCTGTCAACGCTCAATCTATCGATATCGCAATAGCGCTCCGCAAGAACAAGCAACGGGTTTCGCACACGCTCTCCTACCGTCGGAATTCAAACTGTTCGGAAAGTCTGATTGATTTGGTGCTTCGTTATGATGTTCTACGCCGTGGGAATACTTCTAAATCGCGCTATTATTGGCTTTACCGGGTACTCGCTTGTCTACTAGCGCACGCACCCTATCTATCTGGATTTCTTCTACGCTCTCTCGTCTGAAAATTAACCCCACCACCGCAGGTTACTTGGTCCTCACACTCTCTACGTATGGGCTCTGCATCTGAAAGCGCAGCAATCGGGGTCCAAGAATACCGTATCCTCATCTGGGGTGATTGGTCAGCCGGCAGAACGTTTCGAGAGTCTTATTTGGATGGAAGAGTGCAACCGTGTGAAGATTCGTATTTCTTCTTCGGCCACTTGTTGTAACCGCAGTCTCGAAGCAAATCCTTTGAATTTGTTTTTTCTCTATGTTTAATTCGGTACTTTAATTGGAAAATTATGAGTGAATATGAGAAGGGGGGTTGAACGTGGCCTTGATCTGCCACTCCTGATAAGTCACGCGGTCACGGTTGCATCAATTGACTGTAAGCACCTTTTATGATGGCCACGTAGGCAGCTTACCGTTGTACACCCTACAATCGCTGCCGCGGCCGCATATGCTTCCTGGTTTCTACGTAGCAGCCGTACCGCTTGCGCAAGGGGACTTGGACCACGATCAAGACCGGTTCAACAGGGCTATATAACCGCCAACTTGAAAAACCTCTAGCGCAACTTCTGGTTCCTCAAGTCGTCGCTTGTTCTCCCGCCTCCCGCCCTCCATTCATCCTTCATGGCCCAATCACAAGTCATCGTTGTTCTTTGTTTCATTTGTTTGAATCCTTTGAGTATTGTTTGTTTTCTTTACACGTTTCGAATCAAAATTTTGCGTCCTTCATTGCATTGTGAATTGAAATATCGTGTCATTTTGATATTATGGTTTGTTTCATTTCGATATCATACCTCGCATCATTAATCGCTCTCAAGTTCGCTTGCAGGAGTATCGCTTTCGCAACACGTCAACTGAACAAGTCGTAAGCTTCCGCAAGACAGAAATCTTCTATGAGGGTGCTAAATTAGTGGTCAACCGATTTCTCGGTTCTCTGAACGAAGATCGCCACGAGAAGGCTTTAGCGTGAAATTCATGTTACAGAGACGGGCCGATCGGCCCGCGACAGATGAAGGCACTTGCGTACCTCCGATCCACCCTCGTGAGAGAATGGACACCTCAAGATGACTGTCACATCTCATGAAATCTGGGACTGACGATACCTCAATTTCTAGCGTGATTTGGGATGGGACGCTAGCACCCTAACCATCTCATGGAAATCGTCTTTTCCAAAATTTGACTCACCTGACCCTCTTAGTTTCGCCATCCCTGTCGAGACGGCTACTGACGACGTATGCGACGAGAACGCGGGGTATGTTATACGTCATGTTTTAGCTATTTTACCTTTAGTGAATCTAGTAAATGTGTTTGTGTTTCTCTATGTTTAATTCACTGCGAGTAATGGAACGGTTGGGAGTCCTCTGTATTTGCTCTCCAGAATAAAGGGGGAAAAATGGTTCTCTGGAATACACTGTATACACAATTTCAAGTTGTAGCCTAAGTGTCGCTCAAGACTCCTTCCAACAAACAACTGGCGTTATTCTGGACGAGTCTCGCCGCGTGACGAGCGAACAATGTTCGCTGCGCATCAGCAATCGGAACGGCTGCCCGTGCGGCAATGCCATTCGCAACCCGGTTGGCGAAGTCCCGAGCGGAAGGGTGCCAGCCCCCAACGTGGAGAGTGGAAGGCAATGAAGCGATGCCCAGGACCCTTGGAACGTATTAACTCGGCAAAGCGAGTGTCCTTGCCCAGGCGAGCATGGTTAAGGGGCTTGAGTGGGCATCGCGCCAGGGAGGGAAGGCGGGCGGGGTCAGGGGATGGATAACGGTTACGTAATAGTCCGTGCCCCCGTTCTCTCCAAGCGCCTTGATGTCCGGGCGAACTGCATGGCCGGGTTGTGGCGGCTCGAGGACAGGGTGTCGGGCAGCTTTGGAGAGATCTGCAGCAAACAAACGTGTCTGCGAGTCATGCCGCCACCCGCGTGTGGATCCATAGGCACAGCACAGCGCGTGGTCACCATACTGATCCATGAGGGTCGTGCATCCCCCTTTGTGGCATTTCGAAGCTGGAGGAAACAGTGGCACCTGCAATAGAACTGCAACCACGTCTTGTAATTGCGGTCCGGGATGTAGGTACCCAACCCCGGAGCCGGTTGGCATGACAGCCAGTCCTTGCAACCCTCCACTGACAACGAGGCTCGGAATGCAACAGTCCTCTCATCCCCTTCGGCATGTCATCAAAGGCCTTTTCCTCAACTGGGCGGACGAGTTGCCCTGCCCAAACCTCTGCACTGAGTCGATAGCCGTGAAATGGACCACCTTCTCGGGTGCCACTTGTGTCTTCCAGTCGTCGTGCGCCCGAACTGCGGATTTGTATGAATGAAGAGCAGTGTTCGGTAGCACAGCCAGAAGGGTAGAGCAAAGGGCACGCGTGAGGGACACGGAGGAAAGGAACGCAGCCGCCGCAGAGCTTCGCAGAGCGAAGCCCAATGCCAAAAGTTGGCTTGAGGGGGCCGAAGGGCGCCACAGGGAGTTGCAATTCCCGAAAAGTATTGCTGTCCAGAACCCCGCCCATCAACCCCGCAGTGTAGCTCAACAGCGGAATCGAATTCCGCGCCCCTTTAGCAGTGGAATGAGGGGGAACTACACGTAGGAGGTAGTTAATGCGACATACGCCGAAGCAGGTCCGTAGTAGATGGAGAGCTACTTGAGTGTCCTCCAGGGTTACCAAAGCGCTGAGGAGAGGCTTCAGCGAAGCGACATGCTTTGAGAACTCCGCTCCACGAATAGGTCCGATCCGATTGGGGCGCGGAGCACTTTGTCCCTTCACTATAGTCCTGGCGAAGGTCGGCTGGGAAGGACTGCTGAACAGACGGGGGGGAGCGGTTGGCCACCAGACGGCACACTTATCCATGCGGAGGTGCAAACCCAAAGCGCGCACCTCCGCGGAAGAGAGGAATTGTGTGCCGTCGAATGGCTTCATGGGTGCCCACTATATACCCATCGTCCAAGTACCATAGCTGAAGGAGTGAGAAGGCCTGCCTGTGGTGTCGCCACATTTTCCAGGCGGGTTTTCAGTTCCCGCGTCACTTTTTGCAGCACAAGGGAGAATAAAAGTGGACCCAGGGATCCCCTTGCTGCACGCCTACCACGCTCCGGAGCATATCATCCCCACACCTCAGATGACCCAGGTTTACCGCGTACGTGTAATTGACCCAAGGTAAGAGCTCCGGGAACCTCTCTCGACCTCCTTCAAAAACGCACTTCGGCTGACCAGGTTGAATGCGTTTTGAAGGTCAACGGTTAACAGTGCATACTCTGCCGATTCGCCATGCTCCTCATAAAGTCGCCGTACAGCGTGGACAACTGCCTCAGATCCTCCTGACGTTGCTACTCCCAACTGTAGTGGCTGAAGTATTCGGAAGCCTTCTCGGAAATGCGAGTCAGCAAACATCTTCCCACCAAGCGACGTAAGGTCTCGCCCACGGCGATCGGCTGATTCCCCGTCTGGTTTTAGGAGTGCCGTAAGCGGCGCACCTGCGATCCATGCCGATATAGCCGCAGGGGCCTTCCCGTTGGCTAGCAAGTTGACCACACTAGTTAGAGAGCTAGCAAGCTTCGTCCACCATTGACAACTGGTGGGACCTGTAAAAGCTCAACAGGTGGTTTGGGCGGAGTCCGGATCCCCCTGCGGCGCTACCCCTTGGAAAGCTCCGAACGCACGGAGAACAAGTTCTGGAGTGAAGTGGGGGCAAGCCGGCAACGAGTCAGGGGAAGCGGGTTGGTACGATCCGTAGTCGGAGAGCGCTGTGGGTGTTTCTCCCGAAGAATGGAAACCACCTCTGCGAGGGGCATGCGATCCCCGAAGATCCCAGCGCCGCGCTGCCTTGCCGTAAGCGCCCTCCTTTGCAAGCCTCAGGGCGCGCCGTTTGTTGATCCGCTTGTTCCTCTTCCGTTGCCTTATGCAACGGGCGCGACGTTGCCAAGGCGTTTGCCCTTCGCATCAAAGTTTCGTACTGTCCATCACGCCACAGTTGAATGCGTTCAGCAAAAATACGGGAATTTGATGCTGTGCCCGGAACGAGGGTTGAGAGGGTGGAGGGCTTGGGATTGGCAAGGATCGCGGACGGGAATAGGAACAACTTGGTGAATGCCTCCACAGCTTGAGGAGAACCATGTGGTGCGTCCGCGCATTCCAAGGACAAGAGCTAGCTCCCTTGAAATCCGCTGACGTTCACGTCGCGGTATGTGTTGCGCTAGCGGGACGTGAGTAGTGCAGATTGTGTGCAAGGGGGAAGCGGCTGTCTCCTCGTGCCGTTCAAGGAGGGAGCCGTGGTGCGGCAAAGGCGGAGGAGGAGTGGCATCCGGATGGGCTGTGGTTCGGTGGATTGGTTGAGGCTGAAGCTGCCTCAGGGGGTGTAACCTCGTTCGGTACACGAGATGCAGATGGTGCTCGAGGAGTGGAGCGAAGCTGCGTGGGTAAGAGCGGAGTGTACCGAGGAGGGGTTGAGAACCTGTCGCCGCACTCCGGGCATGGCCGATATGTGTAGGAATGAAGGCCATTTTGAAGCTTACGCCCAACCGTTGAGGTCATGTACGTTTGTGGCATAACAGTACCAGTATCCATAAGAAGATAAGCAGGCCTGCAGGCTTGGAACCTGCGTGCGCTTGGGGTGGTTACTGGTGGAGCTCTTGCCGGGTTTGTGCATTTGGCGGAGATGTGAAACCAACCCATGCACGGTAGTTGCCGTGATGGATGCACAACCCAAGGGACAGTGGTGAGGGCGCTGTAGGGGGCGCTCTGACGCCGGACGAAGTGGTTTGGGGCATAACCATGTTCGGGGATCACCTGGTTTGTGATGGGCCACTGCGTCTGCACTTGTACTGGCAGAGGGCATTCTTGGTAACAAATTTTCCCTTCCCTGAGGCCCTAAAAGCAGTGCACCCTACTAAGCGATTGGAGTTACTACAATACTGTATGCCAATCCTCGGGACTTCCTGTCCTGTACGGTCGGTATGCACTTCAGACCTCCCTTTCCGATACTGTAAATGTCACCAAGGCCTCTTGATACCAGGTGGCCACGTGGCGCTAATGAATGACCAGCAATGCAGGACTAGGAAAAAGTGACCGTTTGAAGTATTGAACTTGCCAACGGAGTTCAGACCTTGAGAACTGCGGATTTGTATAGTTTACTGCGAGCAAGCTGTACAGTATTGTACGACTGGGCTACTGCAGTACTGTACTACTGTTGGACGGATCTCACCACAGTCCTGAACTGTAAGGTTGTTAGCCTAACTGAGTCTCCAATGCTTACGGAAGAAACGCGCACTACTGAACTGCCCCGGGAAGTAGCCGCTCTACATCCCTAATCACTAAAATTCCCAAAATTTCCCCCTGCACTACACTGTACAGTATACGTACAGTCGTACCTGTACCAACTACAGTAAGACATTCTTACTGTACGACACTGTAATTAAAGGGGGGAAATGTGGGGCGCTCTAATATTTGAAAGATATGGTCGGTTGTGTAAATAAAGTACAGTACGGAATTTTTGCTCTCGATTGCGTTACAAGTTTTCTCGAGAGCCGCCTTTTTGTTATTATTTGTACTGGGCAAACGCTCGCGATTTGAGCAGACCTCTTTTTGCGGCAGCGAGCCGTTCGTTCTCTTCCGAGGCGCGCGGTGAGCACCTGACAAGTTTCTTCAATTTCTCACCTCATCGCCTGTCCTGGCGCGCTAGTGCGCCGGACAAGGATTTCTCAACCAAGCAGCCTCTTTTCCGGCAGCTTATGCCAACCTTCTCAATACAAACCATACCTCCGCAAGCATCATGGATCCGGCATGGGTTTCCGTTTGTTCGGGCAACATGTTGCCCGGATGCCGCTGTCATTAAAGCCAAATTATATGGAGAGGCCTTGTGTCCCCGAGTGTTTTTTCCAGAAACCCAAAGATCGTCTCAAGGGGTCCCCCGAACTCACGGTTCCGGTGCTAACTGCCGCGCTCGGAAATGTATGAGCCCAGACACTGCTTCCTGTCTGCCCGTGGAACCAATAGATGGAGCAGGAACGCGACTTCACTGCTCTTATTTCCTGGCGATAAATGTTCTTCAACTGTGAGCCTCTAAAATACCTGCTCCCCATATCCGTGCGGAACATGTACGCCCTCTTCCTCCCCCCCCGACCTCCGATGCGGTAATCATTCAACAAGATCCTTATGCGGCATGGCCATGCCTTATTGCACTGAAGCGCGCCGGTTGCCTCTTCGCTCACGAGACCTCCTGTCACTGTAGACAATGCTACCACCCACTGCATACTTCCATGCATTCTCCACGGATGGAACAACCTATAACTTCCGTTCTGACACGACCCCACGGAATTGTATCGCGAACCTCATCTCCTCGAGCTTCTCATGGAAATGTCACTTTGTGTTCTGACACCTCTCACGGAGGTTAAAGCGTTTGGCGCAAGTAATGTGTTCAAACCGCTGTGTGGCATGTGGCAGGTTTGCGTCGCATTATAGTCCACCAAACATTCATGGAAGTCCTGCAGGGGTTCGCCTTAAGTCGTACTGCGCCATCGCACATCAAGTGATTCATGTCTGCATTAAATGTTGCTCTCAGCCGGTCAGGACATTTTCTCACGAGACGGAATAAGTCTCGAGTTGCGCATATCGCATAACCAAGTGAGCCGTTCGATCATATAAGCGCAACAGTTTTGATGGTAAGCCCGTCAGTATCTCTCGTGCAAGGCTTCTAAATCATTCAATGAGATACCCCATTCCTGCTTTTTTCAGAGTCCCTACGAAAAGAGCGATAGCGGCAGACAAAATTGGGTTAGCGCCTGCGGAGGTGTGTCGGAAATGTTTCCATCTAAGGTCACTGAGGCTTTGGTACAGCCGTCGCTGCAGACCGCTCAGGGGAGGTTCCGCCCGTGAGCAATGACGGAAGAGATGTAGCCAGGAGAACTGAATGGATGTGGAGTCTGCAACGATGTAAACTACGGCACTCCCTGCAACCTTTTGGAGGGATGGCCGTCGCCACTAGTAGCCGTGTTAAGGTGTTGAGAGTTAGCGAATGTCGAGTTGGTGTTTTGATACGTAAATGGTCTCACATGGGATGTATCTCTAGAGCGGAGGTGAGGAAAACGGTATTTCGTTCATCCGAAAGCTGGAAGCTCCAGTCTTCAGCACTATCTACCTCGTCAGCATTAGCATAAATCCACTAGCAAGATACTGCTACTGCCATAACCTCATTGCTCACGACTGATCCGCCTTTCGATAACTGTAGTGTAACCTAACACCGACAGGCTAATCGTCAAACGCGTCAAGAGCTAGCACGGCGCCAAAGTCAAATATCTCGAGCCAATTGTTTCACGGCAGACACCCCACACCGATTGACGTCCAAGCCAATATCTTTCGTCCGTAAATAGAAGGCCATGTCCACCTGATATTGTGGTCTGCGGTGGAGTCTATTGGTGTGCCGGTGACCTTGCTATCCTAAATTGCTCCCAGCTTTAACATTTATAAAATGGCGTTTACTGCAAAGCACTTCACCGTGGGCTGACCTTGCCTTGCCAGGCTCTTTGGCTCTTCATCCGCTTCAGAGGTGACTCTAAGCATAGATGATACAAGTTCGACTGTCGAAATTCCCCGTCAAGTTCATCTTGACGCATTCTCGTTCAATGTGCTTGCTCACATAGGATCTGAAGAGCCATCCCGTCTTTAAAGTTGATCATCTTCAATTGAACTTGCACACCAAACAATTGCAATGATATTCCCTGTTGTCCATCTTTTGCTGAGCGCTATCAGTTGTAATCAAGGTAACGTTAACCGCTTATTCCACGGGTAGTGTTGACCTCCCACAAGATACAGCGGAATCGTGTGAGCCGCACAGAATGACAGAGTTGCACCCAGAAGCCACAGCCATAGAGCACAGAAGCGTCGCGGGAGATCATTTTGTGCGTAGGTTGCATTTGCTATCCAAAAGCGGAAACGCAGGATAGAATAGCAACCAGAACTAGAAACAGCCACTCAATGACGCGCAAATGCGTGCTTTAGAATTGCGGTTTTCTGGAAACGAGCCACCCAGGAGCGTATTCGAGCAGCGAAGACTGCTAAATAGAGCAAAACCAGACTTCAAGAGAGGAAGTCTGGGGACATCCGCCGAAGCGCGAAATAGGCTGGTGCTCATTATTTGTGTGTAGCAATGTCTCTGTTACATAGCTGCGTAGTAGACTTGTTCGCTTTTGTTATTTCAGTTCTCCATTACACAGTGGTGTAGCAGAGAAACTGCATCATCTTGAATGAATTTAGAAGCTCAGTGTAACCGGAAAGCGGCTCTGTTTTCCTTCGATGTTTTTATTTGACGTGGAGCCCCCCGTCATTGTTTTATTTACTTAGTTATTTTCTAGATAGTACTGTTCTATATTTATACCTCTACTTTCCAGAAAGTTCTACTGAGTTAAAACAATTACAGAAGTTCTAGAGTAGAGATAAGTACTGTCTATGAAATAGGGGCTCATCTGGATTCTGGCGGGAATCCAGGTACACTCCACTGGCCCTTTGTCCCTAACTTTCTGAAATCCACACCTATCGTGTCCACTGCTACTTTAGCAGCGCCCCGGCTGCCTACCTCTCTGTTTCACTGTGCCTCTTTTCGCTCTGAGCGCGCAAGTCACAACGAGTCAACAGGTAGTATCTTGTCAATGTCATTGCCCTAAAACCTCTCCCTCGTCAATGATTTTAGCAAACTCAAGAAATACTGTGCATCTTTCTCCGTAATGTAAACATATTTTGTATTTGCGATCGTTGATTTGGATTTATGTACCAGTTCGTGATACCGGAGTCGAGTTCAAAAAGAGCGAAAATTTTAAGCAACAGGACCGTGGAACGCCGTTATTCCAGGCACCAAACGCCAAGTATACGGTAAGTAGCGTTATCCGTGCCCTTATCTCTGTGATAAGCCTCTGATTGGGGCCCTTCTCTCAGTCAGAGCAAGCGAAAGAGGATCAGTTGGGGCGTTTTACTCTAGAAAGATATAGCCTACTCTCTTCAAATACGAAGAGTTCAAAAAATTTCCTCCTCAACGGTGCCATGCTTTCTTTCAATCGTTTGTAAATCATGAATGCTGCATGGGGTGAGCTTCATCGCCCGCCTATGAAATCATCGATTTTCCCATGTTTTGTAGGACTCTGGCTCGGGGGGGGCAAAAAAATTAAATTTCACTTTCGGTAGACTATTTATACTTTTCAAGAAAAGGAGTACATTTACCGAACATAAACTTGTAAATTTTGGAATCACAGACTTTCTTTGCAGCTTCATCAGTGCAGCATGTACTTACTTTAACAGCTTCGACAAACAGAATCGAGCTAGAATAAAAAAGCAGACAAGGAGCTGCTCTGCTACGCTCTATTATTTTCTTTTTGTTTAAAATATTCTAAATTATATTAGAATCGTTATCTCCAGTAAAAAGCCAGAATTATCCAATTCAGAAAGTTGATTGACGCAAATATTGAGAATCTGGTACAATGTTCGGTATTTACGCGGTTTGGACTCAAGGGGATCGCTGACCACTACCACGCGAGGAACAGTTTTGAGTATTGTGCCACAAAATAACTGTCCAGTGCTCTCCAGACTCGATACAAACCGTCTGATGTGTACTAAAAATGTATACTGTATTCAGAAAAAATATAAGAATTGAGGACCAACTATGAGTAAACTAGAGGTTTTTAAATATAAATCTTGCTAGAGCCCTCTAGACACGTTCTTGAGACAGAGAAAATCAACAATTTCAGGATTACAAGCCATAGTATTTTGGGGGCTGCTCCCAATTGCGGCATTTCTGGCAAAACATGGCACTTGCTTCTACGATTTTGTAGCACTGTTTTCCAGCGTTTTTTGAACGACAAATATCTGCCTTCACTGCTAGCCAGGTCTATGAGATCGTTTTTGCTATGGATAGCAACTTGGTAGCTGTGGCAAAGGCCGCTTAGATGTCCATGCAAGAGGATACTTGTGCCTTTGTTGCTCTTGTCACGGATGGCGAGCATGCAAGTCGCGCTGAAACGGCTATTGAGCCAGATATCCCTGCGGGACGAGGCAATTCACGTCTCGGAATTAAGGGGATGTATGAGCGATCGCCGGGCAAAGGAAGTGCATTTGTCCTACCGTTGTCGAGCATCATGAGCGGAGAATGTTTTTAGCCATGACGGGGCATACTTATGATGAATTTATAGACTTTTCCTCGCTGTTGAAGACTCTGTTAGATCAGCCGATAAACCCCAGAATGGAATTTGATACCGACCTAAATGATAAAAGCCGCAAACGAGTGCTATCCAGTTTTGAAATGCTTTTTTTGTTCACCTATCTGTTGCGTTCTGGCGACGAGGGGAGCCTTGGGCTTCAGATGTTTGCGTTGCTTTACGGCATTAGTACTAGTACTGTTAGCAACTACGTAAGGTATGTGATCTGGGGCACTTCTAACATGCCTAAAAAACGATGATTGGTCCCCCATAGAGTGGCCGGACGCAGCGCCCTGAATGTCAATGAGAGGTCTTGTGTATGTCTTCCTAATTTTGTAGCATTTTTTGACGGTACTAAGCAGATGATATGGCGGCCAGGAAACCCACAAACGCAGGAAGAACGTTACGATGAGCAACTTTATTTCCATTGCTTCGCTAGGTTGGTGTGTACTGACATCTATGGTGTTACAATTCGGTTGGACACAACGCTAACGCGGGCGAGACACGACAGGGGTGTTTTTAATGAAAGTTCACCGCAAACGGACACATCTGAATTCTTTAGTGAGAACGAGCATGCTATAGCCGATAAAGGGTTCCAAGGCCAAGAATACCACGTAGTTTGCCCTTCAAAAGCAAACCAGGCACTGAATTTTCCGTTCAAACAACAGATGAACCGGGATATACGGGGAAAAAAATTCGAAACGAATGGAGCGTGGGGCTGGTCAGTAATCGATTTAGACTCTTTTTAGGGAGATGGTCGTTGGAAGATAGCCTGTTCCCCGCTATGTACGAGGTAGCTGCACGTCTTTTCAACAGGCGAATTCGAAGATCTAGAGTGCCACCAGTCTCACCTGAGAGGATGTTGGAACGGCTTGAGTCGTACATGGACGACATTTAAAAAATATCGTCGATTTCTTCATCTTCATCGTCGCCATCCGCCTCATGCCCTTTACTGTCGAAAGAACTTTCTCCAGCGGTGGCACTCTCGCCTTCTCCTTCGGTGTCAGGCCCATTTATCTGTTCATTTGTACCTGGCGCTTCTGGTTCGCTGTCGTCCGGTTCAAGGACAGGGATAGACGGGACATCAGGCACTTCAAGAAATGGGAGGAGCGATTGCTGGCCGTTGATAGCACATATAGCTGCAGTAAGAGCATGAAAGTAAGCTGCATTTTGCTTTTGAATTCGCAAGCTCGCGTTCAGAGCTTTAAGTTTGAAGTCCTTTGCGGCAAAATCTCTGTGTTCCTTCTTCTTCTTCTCAGCGATTACCAACAAAATATGCATCTTGGGGTAGATAAGCACGATTTACAACTTCGAAACCACCTTTGACAACAATTCCATCATACTATTTCTGTTTTATTTACACAAAACGATAGTCATTCTCATAATGTACCATTTCAACCAGATTGGCATTGATTTATTTTGGGGAGCATTGGAGGAATCTCCGACCGGGTTGAATAAGTCTTTGACCGGGATGTATGGTCGTGTGTATGGTCTGAACTTGGCATTTTGGTAGAAATGTTCGATAACTTCGCTGTTCATTACAACAAATAGTCGACGGTCACAGTAGAAATAGGTGTATGGACCACACCAGCCTTTTTTTGCTCTAGACCAAGCCTTCATCGCCAGGGTTGATGTCCGCAACAATCTTCTCCGTTCTGGCTGTGTTCAATGCACAGTTAGCTCCGATACTAGCGACAATAGATTTATAATAATGACTCGCAATAGTCATGCGTCCATGCGGCTAAATGAGGCTTGAGGCTGCTGCTCATAGTTGCCGATAGGTAGTCGAGGTTAGGCACCAAAAGCGAGAATAGCAGGAGTGAATCCTTCACTACAAACACTGTGCGAAACAAATAGGCTAGCCTAGTCGACTATGAGATGGAGTGGAGCCGCAGGATGATCAAGGATGATTTTGTTCACAATAAGACGTAATGGTTCATGGTGATGTTCAACAGTGAGATACCAGTGAGCTTCGACAGCAATAGGAACGTTGTACAACCAAGAACGTTAACAAGAGTAGTGAACTGAGTGGAAAGGAATGCTTCAATCTTTTCAAACCAAAGGTTTTGTGAAGCGTCAAGGTAGTTGATTACCCATATGGTCATAAAAGTAGTCCATATCGTGTAGGAGTCTTGCTTCGAGAGAATTGTAGCACGAGCGAAGTGCGTCTGTTTGCAAACAGCATGTAGGATAAGAAATTTCCGTATAAACATGACATCTACAGCTACATCGAATTTTAATACAAATTGCTCAAGTTAAACTGCACGATACATGTTCGGTAGTTTGTTGAGCAACCGAACATCTTTGTATTGCTTCGTTACTTCAACAAGCTTTTCCAGATCTGAGGAACCAGTTTCAATATGATACGTACACCGCAATGCACTGTAGACAGATCGAGCTGGAGCATGTCCAAGGTTAAAGCCAGTTATGGAATAGATAGAGAAGAGGTACTCGGAATTGGCCATGTTGTGTGTATGTTTGAGGATATCTTCGTAGTGCAGATGTTCAAACTTCACGGTGATTGGAATCGTGATATAATCTCTGAGTAAAGATAAATGACGTCCTTCTGGGTTACCAGGCCAAGTCTCATCTGTGTTTGAAGTCCGACTACCATAGGAAAAATCATTTGAGACGAGTAACGATCGGTAGTCAACAAAGATTTCTACTAGTACAGGGGATCGAATGACAACAGTTCCAAGGCTTTGCACTTTTAACTTGTTACCACCCGTTCCACTAAGGGTGATAGTAGTCCAAAAAGGTGACAAGTCCTTGAAGTGTGGGGGTAAGTGGTACTTTCAATGGTACGCTAAGAATTGATTGACACCTGTGATAGACTGGGGGTCTCCTGCATCAAGACAGAAGCCGTAGTAGTGAAAGTCAGTGTTGTAGGAAATACCAGTGGTACGTTCCTTGTGGACTGGGGGATCGGGTGCAATTTATGTTCTTTCACGGTAGCAGTCCTCGTTGTGAGTTTTTTTAAATTCCTGATGTTTTATGCATGGGAGAGAAAAAAGGTTTGTTAAATACTTTCAACGTTATAGTACCGTGGGATTACTCGTCAATTGACATTTCCATCAATAGAGCCTGATAGGGATCTTCGTTGTGGCGTTGGTCTCTGTAGGGTCCAAAAATTCATCAGCTTCGAAGTAGTTCAAGTTGAACTTAGCACGTTCGTGGCGGTCTCTGATATGGTAGGACCAACAATTACACCAACTGCACGACGTTACTCTTCCTGAGGCATCATCAGGGTTCTTTTTCAGACTTGCACGGAGCGGGCGCGATGAATTACGATCGTTGAATCTTAAACCAAGTGCACCTCGATAGAATCGAAGACTTCCGCGGGGCATGTAGTTTTGATGATAGTCCGAGCTAGGGAAAGATTAAGATACAAACATGATCCTACGTTTGAATATCGGTGCGCCATTACCCTCGTAGCACAGTTCAAACTCAGCGTCATTATTATTTTGTTCATTGTCTATTTGATAGACCTTAGCAGGAGAAGAGGAAGATGTGCTAGTGTTTTACTAACGTTAACGGATACATTGATGAAGTCTTGTGTCGAGTGCGTCAGGGTCAGTAGGAACAACAACAGTGATCAGTGGAACGTAAAAGTCTTCTACCTTGACAGCCCCTATAATGCAGTCGCGGAATAGGATAGGTGAATATTAATCTTCGTTCAGCATAGACCGGAAGTCCTTAGCACGTTGGAAGAGTAGGTCGAGAACTTGAGATTTAGGCTTATCCGGGTACTTAACCTTCTTTGCACTAAACTTCGATGTGTTCCACTCGGGGAGAAATTTGGGTTGATTTAATATCTGAAAGATACGGTCGGTTGTGGCCCGTAATATCCTACAGGGTGGGGGGTTCCACTCGGTAGTTGTGAAAATTGAAAACTATTTTTGCAAGTAGTGGAAAACTATTTAATTAGTTTTCCACATCGAATAAAGTGATGAAAATTGTGGAACAATGTTTTACGAGGGGCGCACAATTTTTTTATTGTGAATTATCGAAAAATAATTTTATCTTTTTCACTGGCCCATTTTTATACTGTATTACACTTGAAGCATTTTTATGCCTGTCAGTTGTTTTTAAAAGTTCTACAGTTATAAGTACTGGAATTATACTGTCAGAAAATTATTATTTGCATTAATGCTCACCGGGATGAATATTCTCTAATTATTGCTGAGCCTGAATTTGGTCTACGAAAATTATTATACTGCTGTAATCATCTTTGTAGCTTTTATACTCTGATCTACACTATGAATAATCTTAGGTTGTTAGAAAATTTTAGCAAGCTTCGGGTCATCGAACTATCCCCGTCGATCAGCTGTCACTAAATTTTGGGTTTTTTATTATATTCCTCAGTCCTGTTTAGGTAATTTTATTATTCATTTTTTTGGAGTTATCTATTTTAGATATACGCGTTTCATTTAATTTTTACAGTAGTGTTCATTTCCATGTTGGTCGGTCTCATGAAGTGTTCTTCCAGCTTGTGGGATCCGTCATCAACAGATAGGACAGAGCGCCGAATATTTTCAGTGAAGGAGCCTAGAGCTTCGTCATGTAGTAGATATTGCATCACATTCGGACGTTGCAACTTGGATAATTCGAATGTATCACACTTTTGGACAAAAATTGCGCTTGAAAATGGAGAGTATAGGTCCTCAATAATGTACGGAGTATTGATCATCCTTGTGCAAGGTTATTTTAAGGAAGTCCCTCTTGGCGGTGTTCGAAGTTGCAGAAGAGGCATTGCTATGAACATCTCGCACTGACAAAGAGCTTGACTTGGGTAGTATGCAAGTGGTAAGGTTAAGTAGTATCAGTAGGTTGTTCTGAATAGACTATCCAGTGCCTCGTCCGTTGGCAAAATTGTGATTCTCCAAGTGGTCTCGTAGATTATAACGTTGAGTTGTTTTTTTATGAGTAAGGCTAGCCACAGTTATGTCTTCTCAGTACCTTATGCGTAGGTGATTGCCATTGATTTTTTCCTCCGAGGTCCTCTCAATAAAGGCTTTGAGTTCACCGTCATGTAAGCCCGGATCGGTCATCGTGAAGTGTGGTATTGTTTATTCAAGTGATGCAGTGGTAACTAGGTAATTCAAGATAGATGTCGAGATGTCGCAGCCAAGGCACAACGAAGGTTGAATGTGAAAGAAAAATCCGCACGCTCGCTACCCGAGTAGCCACCTGTAGTAGTAAAAGGTCAGAATGAATCGCTCGCGAGTTGAACGTTTTTTGCGAAAATAAACAGAAAAGTGACACTCGCAATGCTTTTTGGGAAGGGAAGTAAAGAGAAAGAAATAAAAGTGAAAGAATGAAAGAGGAGACGGGGACAGGACAATGTTAGGGAGTCGCAAACCGGTATGCCTTACCTCTAGACTGATCCTCAGAGTAGCGCCACTGACCGTGAAGCCTTACTTCTAACAGTACGCGATACGCTAAGCATTCCAGCAGAATTTAGCTCGCCGTTCGAGTCGCTTCGATTAGTTCGCCTATTAGCTAATGAGTCAGAAAAGACGCGCTTTACTTCGGGTTGAAGAAAACGAGAAAATAGATGATGATGGATGGGAGAGAAGCAGGGCGAAAAGCGGCTAGCAGAGACGACAGACATAGTGGAAATATCTCGATCTCGCTCATACCTATGTTAGCACACGTGTGTTTCTGTAGCTTTAATAAATAGTAAATCATATAATTCACAACTTCTACTGTAGAGCCCGGAGTGGTTTCCGTGAAAGCTGCCGCAGAGGATGTCAAAATATCATTCAAATAGATCCTGCACTGGAACAGCAAGATGCACCACTATTGTTGCAGAACCAACAACGCTTTGGCAAGCATATCAGTTACGGAAGTCCTTCAGGGGAAAGTTTAGGGTACTTTACTCTTGGAAGACATATTCGATATATCCTAAAGGTCTCCTGACAACCAGCAAAGCTGTAATTGCAAGGACTTGTGCAGAGTCCTATCGTAGCCTGGCAGCTTGGACCACGCGCAATAACGAGCAGCCAAGCACTTGTGAACTAGGGGTTTCACTCTCGTTATTCTTCTCATCTTGATGTTATACAGTAGTGTGTAAGTGTCGCGCACGTTGCCCTTGACACTGTAAGGTGTCCAGGGCAGACATTTCAAAGTGCTATATTTTCGACTACTATAGTACACTCACCGCCGTCCCTCCGAAGAAAAAAAAAGAGAGGTACAACCGAGTGAGTTATAACTACCCGTCAACGACGAGTTCGTAGTAAGCCGCAGGTCGCTGCCCTGGGCAACTCTCTCTCTCTCACTAGTAAACTTAATTTATTACCTCACCCTCCTTTTCATCTACCCCTCCTATTGAATAACGTCGCTGATTGTACACCGACGCGAAAAGGACAGTGAAGAAGGCACGACGACACGGCTATATCACTCTTGGTTTTAAATTACATGGGTTTCCCCTCCAATGCATTATGAGTTCGTAAGAGATATATGCCTCCTTCCTCTCCGGAAATGGCCTATAATTTCTCAAATCAGTATACCGTAGTGTCGCACGACGTCACTCTATTTTCGGCAACTCAGTCAGACCACGTACTGTCGCAATCTCTTTGGACCAGGTTGTTGAGCATGCAGATTAAAACAAATAAAATATTTGCTGAAGAGATACATGGGAAGATGACCGTACTGCTGTGCAGTCGCTGATTCTGTATCAAGACTTCTTTAATTCCCATCTTGCTTGTTTTCTACTTGTCGCTCTCCTCCTGGAGGGAGTGAGCGCAGCTTAAGTTCTGAAACGCTGCGGGTTGCAACATTGGTGCTTACAGAGCTCACTGTACAGTTACACCGCATGGCGAAACTTGTCAAGTTGCAGTACACTATTATGCTCCTATGGCGCTAGATTGCAATCTGCATCACAGTAGTGGCGCTCATGGCGCAAAAGAGATTGAAAAAATGTTATTACTGATTTAAATGTTGTCGGCAATGGATGCAAGAAAACGGGATTAGCGCACACTGCCCGGAAACTCTGGTATTACATAACATACCCTGCTTGTTTCTCTTACGCTTCGCCACACAGTGCCATGGTAAAAATCATGTATGCACATGGTTGTATCGGAGAGGGGGGAGGCCGCCCACGCGAAGGCATAACACGAGCATGATGGCTGGAGCAACTGTGGTTCCTTCAGGAAAGGTTATGCGCTTCGGCCGCAAACTGCTGTCAAGGAACCCCGGCATTCGGAAAGAAACAAAGTTGGCAATGAGGGCCCGATATCGTGCTCAGGCGGGAGGCAGATATGAGGGAGCGGGCTGGTAGGGGAACGATGATGAAGAGGTGCAGTTTTTGAGGGTGGCGAAAGAGGAAAGCAGTGAAGGAAGTTAGTCAATGCGCCGCGCCCGGACGGCATGTATAGAAAACGACAGTAAAGAGTGGGCCACAGCTGCCATGTGCTTTGGCCATGGGAAAAGAGGATAGATTGGAACTTGAGGACAGGAAGGTGGTACGCCACCGACAGTAACCCCGCGATTTGATCCGAGCAGTGTCACTACGCCCGCTTATGGGCGTCGTCTCGTTAAATTCCCCATGGTTCGCGTTGGGGTGGATCGCCGTTCAGGGAGTGCCCCTCCTTGTCGCATTCCGGACCAAGGGGTCTGGATCAGGTGACGGGGGAAGGCAGCTGCTAATGGGAGTCATGAATTATTGCAAAGGGAATCCCGGTGTTGCTGTTGTGACGTCTGGTCCTGGAGCTCCAGCATCGTTTGTATTTCTTTAGAAATTTTTCGTGGTTAGTGCTATCACTCCTGTAGCTAGTGCCAAGAATCTCGATTGCTCACTTGCATGGATTTTCAGGGTATCACATGTAATATAAAATTTTCAGGGTGCAGCTCGCGTGTGTCAAGATTTGTTGTCATCAAGTATTCATTTCAGTAGCTTAAAACAAAAAATGCCCATCATTCAAAACTTAGATATTGGATTTGGTTGCCGTCTTAGCCAGGACAGGAATTAAATACATTGGCATAGGAGAAATAAGGCTTTCTTTTTTGTTGCATGCTTCAAAAAATATGTTTGGATGGTTAGACTGCTGTCGAACATGCTATCTTCTTGGATTCCTCTCGACAGATCACTGTAGATCCTACTGAGTCTGTTTTCACAAGGAAATCTGCGGACACTCTTCGCGCTTGTGCAGGTCCAAAAATTCATGGGCTTTAGTTGGCTTATTTTATTGAAATCTTCAAATATAAAAATCCTTGATTTATTTTGCTCCAAAACCAATTATCCATTCCCTCATTCATTTCCCTCAAATTAACTTAATCACTACGCAATATCCAGTGCTCTGGATGAAATTGAAGTTGAACAGTCTGAAGTATCGTTTTTAATACAGTGTGTGACATCTGGTTTTGTGTGTCCGTCGGAGACGTCCGTCGAACTCCGAATAAAACCAATATCAGAAATGTCGCTAAAACCCTCCATTGCTACAAACACATCTAACATAATTCGATTCTCATATCTTCGAGAAACATCTGAAATAATATCAAATAAATTCTTAATATCTGTAAAGGGTCGAATACGGATCCTTTCACAGAGCATCATTGATGATTCTTGTGCTATCGCAATTGCATAATCGATAATGTCAGGTGAAGTAAGATAATGTCACTGAATTCTCTTACTTCACCTGACATAGCAGATATTTTAATCCTTCTAGCCTTGTACGAGCGAAAAATAATGGTATTACGGTATTACTTTTGTCTCCAAGAAAGCTGACATATCCGAGTTGTGAGGACAGATCATGGTTGTTTGCGAAGGAAGCATCTAAAAATCCAATGATCTTAAGTGGTTCTCCATCAAGCTTCGGGTACTTGATAGACACTAGATTATCGGTTGCGTACTTAATAGCCTTAACGAGTTTCTTGATATAGGCAGCTGATTGCTTGGTAAACCTGTCTTCCGTGACCTGGGCCAACTTTCTGGCCCAGAGTTTGATAGCCATGCTAACTTCATTCTCATTTATATAAAACGCTTTGGGAAAGAATCCAGTGGTATACATTCAAGCTTGCGTAGATATTAGTTTTCATCTGTGGTAACATTCCCGTCATTGTCACGTGAAAGTGCGAAGCACGTATATTCAAATGGAAAAGGATAGTCATCAGTACTATCAAACTTCCCTTTCGTAACTGTAGTAACTCGTTTCCAGCTCGTGGGATATCATCGACGTAAGCATTACTTAATACAATAATCACGTTCTTCTCTATAATTTAGTACAAGAAAGAATCTAATTTGTTCTCTTTCATTCCTATATCCTGTGGGTGATATCGATCTAACGTTATATGCCATAAGTCACCTACGTGACAGAGGCCATACAATGGACGTAGTAATTTCAGAGATTCACCAGGGATTAGTTCAAATTTGGAAGCAGGGGTCTTCAGATATATGCCTCTACCAAGCGGTTCTGCTGCTTATTGGTATGCTTGAAGAATATCAGAAGACCATACGTCGAAACCGAATATGGTAGCTAGAGCTTGTAAGAGACGAGCTGATGGTGAACTTAATGCGTTACTAGTAACTATTACGCACCCTGATATCCTTCCATTTTTCTCGGAGCCCACTCATTACATATCTTGCCTTGAACTTACTTTTTTCTTCTAAAGTGGACTTAATGGCTAATTGAAAACGGCCAGGGTTCATGTTTGCATCGATAATAACTAATTAAATACGACTTTGAATTTACCCCTGTATAAGAGATTACGGATTTCCGCCAGCTTGGCATTATGCATTTGCTTACTCACCGCGCACATATCCTCAGGCTGCATCACCTCAGTAACTCATACTTTTTCCTCTTTTTGATTTCTGAAAGGTGACATTGTCCCTTCTGGATCCACTATTAAGGAATACGAGAGAGATTCCGGGGAGTAGTACCGTTTCATTTGCGCTAAATTAAACGGAATTGCTGCACCAATTTAGGCATCAAAGCAAATTCACAAGTTTCTTAGAATCGTCAATCGACACTACAATGAAGCCCTCCAGGCACTCCCCTACTCTGCTGCTCACGAGATTTTCCCTCCAAACGAAAACTCTGTCGCCAGAAGAATACGTTTGGTCACTCTCAGGGCGCACAGAATGGTGTAGAGCCGCTTAAATTTTTAAAGAGCCATATTCCTTTCCATCTCGAAGCGTGCTTCCTCGGCACGCTTCGCGCGTTCATCGATAGATGGATGATAGCTTAAAGGATCATATCTTGTCGATACACGAGGAAAACCACCGGATAACAGAGCGGATGGGATTAAACCTCCTGGCCCAAGAGTATCATTCATCGCTCTAACCGCACAAGCCAGGGCTTTTTATATGCTTGATTCAGGCCTAGAAAATATGATATTGCGGTAATTATTGAGAAATGGGCCGTTGTAAAATTCCCCGAGGCCTAGGCTTGAGTGAGCCTCAACGCCTGTTCGGTCCACCTGAACAGATATTCGCGCAAGGCGTATGAACCTTTCTCGGAAGTTTTAACCTTGATCAGTCAAGATCAAAATGGTTCCATTCATTTAAATCAATGTCCAACATCTTATGAAAGCTTCCCACATTGCATCAGTGCTGGTACTCTTCAAGAAGCAGGCAGCGCAGTCGTTAGTCCCATTATAAACAATATGTAGAAAAGTCGAGTCAGTGCTGATGTACATGATGTCGATCAGGACTCTCCCATTTAACCTTAGATGCTCACTACCCACGGTCACTCGGAAGCGAAAAGGTACGAGTTTCATAAACTGGCATGGATCACAGCGCTTTAATATCTCTTGCAGTATTAAAAGCGTTTCATAAGCCGTATTTTCAGTCCTCGCCTTCTTTTTGAGGTTAAAAATCTTCGATGCGCTCTTGTGGAAAAACTGTCGATGAAAATTCATCAACTGGGACCTGGTAAAATGCACGTGTATTGAAAATAGCATTTTCAGGTATATAATGATTTATGCGAGAGCGTATAATAGTATAGAACCAATCATCCACGAAGACCTCCTGACTATTCTTGTTTTGCACCCTTCGCTTTTTTTCTAGGCGATTGGAGGTTATAAACGGTGTAAGTCCTTAATTTTCCATACCATTTATACATAAGTGCTAGTATATCAGCCTGTACGAAACCTATGCCGACTTAGAAAGCCGGGCCACCCGGAGGCCTGTTTAACTCAACGAATGTCTTGCCGAGGGTCTTGAAAACGGTGCATGCAAATCTGAATGAAACGAATGTAATGGGGCCAGGATCAGTGCGCCAGTAGTAGTGGGCTGTGGATGAAGTAGAATACTCCCCGTAGCACTGTAGACCCGATCCTCTGCCCCCTTTATTTCCCAGAGCCGGTTCTCACTCCTTCCTTATATAGAGTTGGGAACCCCTCTAAACAGTTCTAAAAAACACACTACATTCTAGATACGTCTAGTGACATCTAGAGGACTCTACTAGCCATGCCACGTCAGCTTAGCTGGCACTCCGAGCCAATAGCATAACTACAGCTGCGCGACACCAATGTCACTAACATAAGACTTACAATTTAAATGTGCCAGCTGCGCTAATCCGCTGGCACTCTGCGCTGTAATATTCATCCCGGGCAGGCCTGGAACCCTCTAGTGCAGTTCCAGCACATTGCTTTCCTGCACTATTACCACCTCCTCCTATTGACGTCCACGTCAATGATACTGAGGCAATATCTTCTTCTTCACGATATACTTGTTCCAAACTTCCGTGACTGTTCCATCCTTGTCCACAAAGTCTTTCAGCGGTTTCCACGTAGCTTCATACGTCGGCTCTCCTTTCATCTTCGTCAAGAACTGAAAGCCATTTCCTAGCTTCTGATGCTTCAAGGTTTCTTCAACGACATACTCATCCCCTTCGATCGCAGGCACAGGCTCAGTTCGAGACTCCACAGGTTGTGAAAAGTCCACTGGCTGCTCTTTGAATGGAGTTTTATGGATCACATGAATTACATCATGAATCCTGAAATGACTCGACAGCTCCAGCTTCACAGCATTCTTTCCCACCAACCTCTTGACAACAAATGGGCCAAAACGCCTAGCCGTCAACTTGTCTGACTCCTACGACTTCGAGTATGCATCCTTGAAGAGGGACTTGTTAAGCCATAGTTTGTCACCAACCTTATAGGGATGGGGCTTCGTAGACTTTCCGGACTGTGCACTCTGACGAGCCTTCGACACTTGGTACGAAAACTTCGCGTCGTCTAAAGCGTCCTTCAGTCTTGCTTTAAAATCAGCAACACTCTCAACAGGACATTCCCTTCTTGTCAACATATCCAGCGGAGACTTGGGTTTCCAGCCAAGATCCACCTCAAACGGAGACATTCCGAGATCATCGCTGATGGAGGAGTTATACGCAAACTCAGCTGAAGGAAGCAACTCATCCCAGTCTTCCTGATGATAAGAACAGTAAAATCTCAACTAGTTCTCATTCATCCTGTTCATCACTTCCGATGAACCGTCCGTCTGCTGGTGACGGGTCGACAACATCTTCAGCTTCACTCCACAAATTTCCATAAAGCGACTCCAGAACTTGGACGTAAACTTAGGATCTAGATCTGATGCGATACTATCCGGCAAGCCTTGCAGCTTGAACAGATTTTTGAAGAAGGCATTTGCAACGTCAACGGCAGTATCCGTTTCCCTGAGTGGAATGAAATGAACTCATCTTGACAAACGATCCACCCATTTCATGATAATTTCAAAGCCATTCTTCGTTTTGGGGAGACTAACAATGAATTAAGTCGCAAGCGATCCCCTTCGTCTCTCTGGAAACTCGAGCGCACTCGGCTCCGTAAGTTTCTGTCCTCCGTGATCCTTCTTCTGTTGACATTTCATGAATCCTTGAACATACCGCTTCACACCTCTTCCTTTGTGCTTCCAATGGTAGTTCTCCAGCGTGTACATCGTCTTCGAAAACCAAAAGTGACCAGCGATCTTGGAATCATGTGCCATTTGCATGATAGTAGCGATAGACTTTAGAGGTACACACAGCTTCCCTCGATACAACAGTCTACTACCATCTCTCTGAAACAAAGGCAACAACCTATCAATCTGGTTCCTTTTCACCGGATCCTCAATCACTTTGTTGTTCATTTACCTGATCACTGGACCAAAGAACTGATCGTCCTCATAACTCCCGATGGCAGCATCAAGTTCGATATACAGAATCTCCACCGAGTTGAACGAGATATGTGGCGATCTTGACAACGCATATCCCAAAACATGTATCTTTCCAGGTTTCGAAGTAATGGGGGAAATGCCGCAGTTACCGAGCGTCTCAAGCCACCTCGCCTCTTTTCGACTCAACTTGGGTTTGGACAAGAAGTGCTTCAGCACTTGATTGTCCGTAAATATCTCGAAACTTGATCCTTCAAGATAGCATCTGAATCTTTGCAAGAAGTATATCAGAGCCAGCAATTCACGATCATTCGCTGTACAGTCCTCCTCTGTCGGCGTCAACTTCTTCGAAAAGAATGCAATCACCCGATCTCTTCCATGCTCATCTAGCTGTGTCACCGTACCACCGACAGCCAACTGGGACGCATCAACATGTCCACGCAGCGGCTTCTTCCAGTCGGGTGACACTAAGATCGGAGCACTTGTTATTGATTCCTTCACCGACTCAAATGCATCTGCACATCGTCCGTCCCAACTGTGGATACCGCGGTCCTTCTTAGTCAGATCAGTCAGCGGCGCCACAGTTTCTGAGAACCTCTTGATAAATCGACGAAAAATTGAATCAGACCCAGGAAAATGCGAATCTCAGTCAAAGTATCTGCCTTCGGCCATGTCTTCAATACTTCAACCTTCTTTGGGTCAACTCGAATCCCTTCCTTTCCGAAGACCAACCACAAGAAGTCAATCTCATCTCGCACAAATTCACACTTCTTCGGCGAAGCGTAAAGCTGATGATTCTTGAGGCAGGATAAAACCGTTTCAACATCCTTCAGATGGGACTCCTCATCCTCACTGAATATCAACAGATCGTCCTTGTACACAACCAGAAATTCGTCGAGGCAGTCGTAAAAGATATGTTTCATGAGCGACTGAAAGGTAGCCGGGGCATTGCACAAACCCATAGGAATAACCAAGCACTCATACTTCCCATGCTTCGTATTGAAAGCCGTCTTCTCGACATCCTCCGGTCGGACACGTATATGATAACATCCAGTCTTGAGATCGAGCTTCGAAAAACATCTAGCTCCTCCCAATCTGTCAAACATCTCGTCCGAACGCGGCAAAGGTGTGTTTTTTCTCTTCGTGATACGATTCAATGCTCGATAGTCAACAAAATCTCGCAGCAGTTTATCTTTCTCCTTGAAAAAGAACAGTGAATCCCCGTATGGGGATTTGCTGGGACGAATCTTCCCTTTCTTCAACATCACCTCAACGTACTTCTTCGCCGCTTCCAACTCTACAAGCGACAACTGGAAAAGTGGGCGATTGGGCGACTTCACGTTCTTGTCAACCTCAGTGGCATGATCAAAGGACCTCTTCGGCGGTAATCAATCCGGGATTTCATCCTATAACACCGTTTCATACTTGCACAAAAGTCTCTTCAATCTGGGATATGAGCGCTCAAGAATTTCATGCTTACTTCCACCCTTTCCCTAGGTCTCCAATGAATACAACTGCATCACTTGGAAAACATGGAAATAATTCAGGGCTTCACGTCTCTTCAGTATACGTCTGAATTTCTTCACACCAAGGTTCATCACTTGAACCTCCTCTTCATCTTCATGTGGAGTGGATTCCACTGGTAAGGGCTCAGAGTCAAGCTTGAAAATCCTTTTCTGACAGTCTGTTTTTGGATTTTTGGCGACATGCAACGGCATTACAAAGAGAACATCGTATCTGCAACTCGCAACAACCCAGTTCGATTTGTAAATATGTGTCTCGATACGCAGTTTTCTTCCTTGAATGACTTCTGGGGCCTTTACCAGTGTCTTCTGCTCTGACTGTTTGACGTAAACATCACAATTAACAACGTCAAATAACCCCCGGTTCTTCTTGAGAAACTCTAGAGATACTACGTTCGTATTACACCCGTCATCCTTCAGTACTAGAACACTGTTTCCTCCGAGTGAACCAGTGAGTACAACCAACTGATCGACTGGAACGTCGAAATTAGTTCGGATGTAATCATTCACACGAACCGTATCATTCATCTCAGTGGCGTCACAAGAGACATTCTTCACATATTGTCTCAAGCTACGAATCTCATCACGCAACTGTTTCACTTCAGTTGCGAGAGTTCCCAATGCACTCGAATCTTCAGGTCTAATCAGAGTGCTATATCTTCCTTTCGGCGGACCAGCTAGTTTTCCGACCTAGATTCCGCAGCATTCGGACCCGAAGACACCGCATCCACATTGTTCATCCCAGCTTTCCCTTTCCTGTCAGTTCCCTTTTGATTAGAGCGACACTTCCAAGGACGACATCCAACCTTATGGCATCTGAAGCAAGCGTTTTTCCTCAGGTCATCACTGAACTATGAGTCGTGACCTCGTTTATACATACGCTGCTCAACGTTTCCAAGCTCCATAGGTCGAGGTCCGGCCATGTTCGATCACGAACTATTCTGACCATGACTACTGAATGAAATCATCCCGGCTCCAAATAGGGCACTGTCCACATTCAAGGCTACCCTCGCAGCTGCATCTAGCGTGTTCACTCCTGCTTTCAACACCTCGAGCCTTACTTGCGGCTTAAATCCACAGCAGAAGCGATCCAGCTTCTCTCCCTCATTGATGTCTGGGATCATGAGAATGACATTCCGAAACTCTGACAGATACGCTGCCACAGATGTGCGCTGGCTAAGCTTGCGGAACTTGTCTCTCGAACGCTGCTTACTGTCAAACGGAATGAACTCAATTTTCACGGCAAGCTCGAATGCATCCCAGTTCTGCGGAATCCGGTTTGTCTGCACGACATTGAACCACCAGTTTGCCGAATTCTCAGTGAAGAAAGACGATGCGAAGGATACCTTAGTGGAGTCATCGAGAAGCACAGGGTTACCAACCTGGACAAGTGACAAGTACTGCCTCACTTGATACAGCCAGGAATTGACAACGACCTGGTCCCTGGTGCCATCGAACTTAACTGCCTTATTCTGTTTCAAAAAAGCCATCCTCCTCTCCTCCTCTTGTCTCTTGACCTTCTAATTCTTTCTTGAACCTTGTCTACTGGTCGGCTTCTACCAGGGGAGAGAGGATTTCAGCGAACTCTTTCCACACCCTACCCCCGGGTATACTAACAGCTAATCCGTTCGGGATATCCCCACCAGTCTACAATGAAGACCTTGCTTGTCACTGCCGACACTCGGTTAGTGTGACCTTCACCACCAAAAGCGACCTGGCCCCGCGATGCTAGTAGTGAAACGAATGTAGTGGGGCCACGATCGGTGCGCCCCACGTAGTGGGCTGTGGATAAAGTAGAATACTCCCCGTGGCACTGTAGACCCGATCCTCTGCCCCCTTTATTTCCCAGAGCCGGTTCTCACTCCTTCCTTATATAGAGTTGGGACACCTCTAAACAGTACTAAAACACACACTACATTCTAGATACGTCTAGTGACATCTAGAGGACTCTACTAGCCATGCCACGTCAGCTTAGCTGGCACTCCGAGCCAATTGCATAACTACAGCTGCGCGACACCAATGTCACTTACATAAGACTTACAATTTAAATGTGCCAGCTGCGCTAATCCGCTGGCACTCTGCGCTGTAATATTCATCCAAGGCAGGCCTGGAACCCTCTAGTCCGGTTCCAGCACAGCGCTTTGCTGCAGTAGCACCAAATTTATTCATCTGGCGATATGTCAGTTTTCAGATGCGCCCAATATTCTAATGCAATTCCCTATCCCCGGCCAATGTTCTGTTTCTGGAAACGTTCATTCCGCGGATTGCGACCAGATATCACACCTCGGACGCCACCATTCGGTCGCGAATCTATCAGCGCTTCACCTGTGTTCTATAATCTTCGGTGGCTTGGCCATCATTTCTCGCGCCCCACTGCACATGACCGATGTTGACAACCAGAGAGTTCCTTACTAAATGGTCAGTCGGTGAGTGTACACTCTAGAAACATAATGAATAAAACTTGATTCATGCTTCACACAGTATATAAAGGGCACTTTAGTCCACTCTGCAGGATCCGAGAAAACTTCAACTAGCTACTTTGCAAATTTCCTTCAGAGTGAGGCAAGACAGTCATTCAATTCAAAAGGGGGGCATATTTGCGTCAAATGCGGTGGTTTACTTCAGTATTTGGGTAAACGGGGTGTTACCGTATACCTATTTTTCTTGATTAAGGCAACAGAGGCCTAATTTGGGTAGCCACTGACATACCCTAAGAACAAAGATTCTCTGGAATACAATACTTTCAAGTTGTGGCCTTAGTCGCTCAAAACCCCTCCCAACAAGCAACTGGAGTTATTCTGAACGAGTCTCGCCGCCTGACGGGCGAACAATGTTTGCCGCGCATCAGCAATCGGAACGGCTGCCCGTGCGGCAATGCCAGTCGCAACCCGGTTGGCGAAGTCCCGAGCAGTCGGGTGCTAGCCGCTCAACGTGGAGAGTGGAAGGGTAATGAAGCGATGCTCAGGACCCTTTGAACGTATCAATCCGGCAAAGCGAGTGTCCTTGCAAAGGCGAGCATGGTTCAGGGGCCTGAGTGGGCATCGCGCCAGAGAGGGGAGATGTGAATGGGGTGGTTTACTTAATTTTCCTGTTGGTAAGGGTTAAATGGGTTGATTTGCTTAAGTTTCCTGATAACAGCAATCGCAGACGAGGTCTAATTTGAGTAGCCACTTTCTGTACATGCCCTGAGAACGGAGTTAAGTTACTGCGAGTGGAACATAGGGTTTAAAATGCTTTCTAGTGGTGTCTGTTGCAATATTTAGTCCTGCGGCCAAGATGATCACATTCTACTTTCTGCAGCCGCCATCTCAAAACACAATACGCAGTTGCGGGAATCAAAGGGCCTCGATTTCTACACCTGCATCCTCTTTTAGTCACTTTTTAATCATCATGGGGTCGAAGTGACGACTGCACAATAGGACTTTGCTAAAGATGATTTGGGCAGAAAATGTGGTACATGGCCTTCTTTCACTCATTTATTTTCCACTGTTCAAGGAAACTAAATGTGCCATGAACAGTAATTAGGTGATGCTCTGTCGGGTAAGCCTTGTTGCACAGAAGCGTGCCGAGGGTATTCATAAATCAACAATTGACAATTGTACGTACTGTACGTGGTACACTAAATGGCTGAGGTTGAGAAGATGAGGATCTACCGTCTTTTTCTCGTATCAAAATCAGGACATGTATGGGCCTCATCAGTGCATGTTGGTCGTATCAATTATGTTGAGTTATTTTGAGAATATGCTCGCGCAAATCGTTCGACCCATTAGATCGTCCAATTGCGTGCGATAATTCTCAGCATTGAATTGGACGCGCATTTGCAGCTCGCAAATTGCAGGCCGTTCTTTCCAAATGGAGCTCTGGGATGAAACTTGCAGGGCGCAGTATGTTCAGTATATGTAGTCCTTCCTGGTACAGTATTGTATTATTGTTGAATAGATTATCTTGCTATGAAAGGCTCATTCCAGACGCTAAGTGTCCACAATGGTGGATTGGAGCTATTCAAGTAAGGCTCAAAGGGTTGCAAATCAGCCCAAGTGTAAAACTAAAGGCATGAGTGCTTTGGATGTTTAGGAGTGTACTGTACAGTATGCCTTTTACTCGAAGAGTTCTACAATCCGGCTTCAGTAGAATTCTGTTGCACTTATCGCGACCTCTAGAAGCCTACATGAAAAAAAACGTATCCCCTTGCTGCAGTAGTGTATTTGCAAAGTAAGCACTTAAATCGTCGGCGTCAAAGTCTATTGGTCCCAGGAGCACGTACACATTTCTGAGGTACAGCAGGACTGTGGAGTTTTTTCAGAGTGGGCATCGAAACTCGAAAACTGCGGTGCTGCACTGAAGGAATTCTGTACTCCCTCGCATGACATCGTGTGACGATCGCCCAATACTGAAATAAAAAAAATCTAACTGTACTACTTCGTTCACAAAAAACGCTGCTGTACTTCTGTAAGGAATGGCCCCAACCCGTACAATACTGTACTGTACTGTACTGTACATTACCTTACAAACATTGGACAATGCGCTCCAATACGGTACGTATCCTACACATGAATGGGAGTTGATCAAAGTCTTCGGCTTACTCTTCGTACTGTAGAGTACGCACCAGTACAGTAGTGATACGAAAATCTTAATTTACTCGATGATATTAATTAGCCCTAAAGTTGGGATAGTTGTCGTACAGTAGTTTTTACGTTTGACTTTTCGATTTCTGAAAAATACCGACAATGTAGGATTATTCCCAGTCCTTTTCCCAACGGGACAGGCTGTCCATCAGTAGAGTAAAGCACTTAACTGTGCACATGGTGAATTAGAATCTTTAATTTTACGACGATTTTGATTGGAGGTTAGGCTGCCGGGAAAACCGGCCACGTATCATCATAAGTAAAAATCATTCTTTTTTCAAAGGGTACTTTGAGTTTTGTGTGGAGTTGGTATGGGTTGACACGTATTAGTAGTGTACTTGAGAGTTTTAGATCTCGGCAAAAAGTAATTTCTACTGGATAGACCCACTGTTGACCGCTATGTCGAGGATATTATCAAAAAACAGTACCCACGATGTCGGTGACAACCATGTGTAGTAAAAATCTGTAAATGATGGATCATCTACTTCCAACAGCTTTTTGAGTGAATGAGCACAGTACAGTACTGTGTATGGTGCACCGTACAGTTTATGATGCAATTAATTTACTTTTGAGATGGGGGGTTAATTTACCCTGGTATTTATTTACTTAAGACTGCTGTACAGCGCGGGAAGGAGTGTACAGCAATTGTTTCCGGATCATCGGGTCTTAAATTTTGAAAATAATTACGGGGTAATGGTACCTCTATTCAACATACTGTACTGTACTGTACAGTACTGTACTGTTATACTAATGCCATACAGTAAAAGTGTACTGTACTTCAAACGTGGCTGATGATGACACCTTTCTTACCCATTTTACTCAATGAAGTAAAGTTTCTACATTCTCATCAACTTGATGCACTTTTTATCCCAGCGGCGTGGATACAACCGGCCACATCCTCCATACATTAAAGTAACCCAAAAATTCCCCTCCTTTTTCTCCCTCACAGAAATAAATGCATTACACTTCATTTGGTCATCCATTCAGCGCTGAATTCTATCCAAAATTAAATTCATGAACTGTTGCAGAAAACGAGAACTGCAGTACAGGATTGAAATTCGTTACTTCATTTAGCCGGGTAAGATTACGACACCTTGACCCTGTTCACTGACATCAGTTGCCAAAAATGAGCAACTCACATGGAGCTGATCATATCCTATTTCAGCCACTCTAAATCATGCAATAATGGACAGTACTGTACTACGACATACTGCACGTATGAGTAAAGTCTCGAGGTAATCTCCATTCCCAAGCTGCTGAAGTCAATAACATTGATCCATCAAGGTCCGACTACGTGTTAAACATCCAACCACCAGCTTCAACTGATACAGCATTACACAGCGGTACACCGTCAGCTAACCCCGCAGTGCCGTAGCACGTGGTCATCGCCAGATGTTGTTTCATGTTTTTCTTTAAACCACCGCATGTTTTTCCTGGATCCCATTCACCGCTCCCCACCTCCATTGCGGCCAATATTTACACGCTCTTGTATCATCTTGCCTATCCACCCTCTGTTTACGGCCCAATGTCATACCTACTTTGACATTGCGGCCTGTCATGCAAAAATTGATACTACACGCGAATCTTCTTGCAAGAAAACGTTTTTGCGATGTTTCGGGTGACTTTCTTTGGGCACTACAACCAAGTTTCTCGTCCTTCAAGGCTCATATTGCAATCCGTTCTAGCCCCCTGTCTATCCGCTCTCTCATTTAAGATTAATAGCCCTCAAAACCTCCCAGCGTTCTTTCAAATAAACGAAACCTTTGAGCCTTTCCGCTGAACCGTTCTCCGCTTCCCAGCAGACCCCAGCTCTCCGCGAATGTTATGTCTTCGTCCGCTCTCTACAATTCAATTCACTACTGCCCTTTGATCTTTCACGTTTGCTTCAAAAATAGGTCAACCTGTCCTTGCGCCAAATTTCAACCCACCCCCATGCTATATAAATCATTTACACCTGTTTCTCACATCACCAATGTTTTTCGTCGCGTCATAGCGGAACTTTTGTTGCCTTCCCCTCTCCCTCTCTCTGGATACACCTCCCAACATGGCATTCCTCACACAACGCGTTTTCATTCTCTTTCTCTTTTTTTTATCCCCTCCACCATCTCTCACAACTGGCTAACCGTCCCCCTAACATACAACACTCGCTATCCCACAGGCGACTGCAAAGGGATGGAATGCGTCAACGCCTGCCCGGAGATTCTTGAGCCAGAAGACATGACCCACACCTACGACCGTCCAGTAGTCACTTGGCAACGCAACCAGCGAGTCAAAGTCGCATGGGCGAAGAATAACCATCACGGCGGACTCTTTCGCCTATCCCTTGTCCCAGTACCTCTCATGCACGACAAAGCAGCACATGCGAAATTCGCGTTTGAATACGGCTGTTGGGAATCTGGCTTGTACGACTGTCGGGCTGCAGGAGATGATTGCGGAACGGATTCTAGCGGTGCGTACAAGAGGACGGTAACTGTACCGGATATATATGAGGATGATGTATACGTATTGGGGTACGTGTGGTACGGAGGCTTGCACTTCAAAAAGAACCATGGACAGTTTCCAGATTTTTACTCCTGTTCTTTTGTCAGAATTCAGGGCGGTGGCCCCGTCGCTAGCAGGTATGCTGCCCAATGGATCCCAGGAAAAGACTCCGATGTGGAGAATGGCCTTTGTGAAACATCAGCGGCGCGAGTCGGGGTTTGTGATAATGATGGGTGTAACTCACGTAGCAGTTTTCGTGCATGGGCGCCAGAATTTTGGTATGGTCGACGTCCGATAGTCACACGGACTATGGTGGAACAAGGAAAACGTGTACAGACCAATGTGGCTGCGCAGCTGAAAGGAATTTGCAAGGGAGAGGCTTGCTGCCCAAAGCAATGTGGGCAGTGTGGTGGACCGGGATGCAGTAGCAAGCCTGGAGGAGGAGAGAGCTGCTGCAATTCAGCAGTTGAAAGTGCTCGTAAGTTGTGTGGACCGAACATGCCTCCATGTGTCAGGGACGGACTGCCAGGGATGGGACTAAATAAGTATCGCGTGGAAAAAATTGATCCTGGCAAAATGCCCTCTTCACCGGGTCCGGACGGGATTACGAATACGGGTTATAAATTACCTGTTGAAGATTCGAACCCAGGTGATACAGAGGAGCCGAAGAGTCGGAGTGGATCTGGAAGGAGTGAGGGAGGAACTGATGGATCGGGCGACGGTGAAGTTGATACAAAAGAAGAAGAGACGAAAGTGCCCATCCCACCAAGAAGTTTAGGCCAAGATAGAAGTGCGGGTGCTGTTTGCAGCGGAGACGTTTGTTGTCCAGCTAGTTGTGGGCGTTGTGGGGGATCAGGATGCCACAAGCGTCCAGGTGGGGCAAATTGTTGCACTGGGCAGGTGCGCAGGATGGGAAGGAGATGTGAAAAGGATCCCCCTCCATGTGTAGGTGAGTTTAGCGGTAGCGGTGAGGTTGCGCGTCCACCAGAAATCTGCTCCAGCAATGTCTGTTGCCCCACGACTTGTGGACAATGTGGGGGCGGTGACTGTCACAAGAGGCCAGGGGGTGGAGAATCCTGTTGTTCGTCAATTATCCGAAAGGCCGGGAGGAGTTGCGAAAATTATCCGGCGCCGTGTGTGAGATGAGAAAATAGTCAGGGCAACTGGGTTTGTATAGTCTGGTAATCTGCGGCAGAGGTGTGAATAGTTAGCTTAAAAATGCAGTGCCGATGAGAAGTCAGCCTGGAATATCTGGCGACCTTTTTCTGACTGAGGATACAGTAGCAAGACCATTGACAATGTGGTCCCGCCTCAAAACGTAGAAATAGCGAAAAAGGCGAGTGGAGCAATCTCCAGTTTGAACCTCTCCACGCATGAATTCACCGAGCAGCTGTAATCTCTTTAAAACAGCTGGTAGTATTGCTGTTGAAAACACTGCTGTCATGGACTGGACGTGAACATACCAAATGCGATGGTTGACTGCGCATGTTGCGGATATAGATGTGTGTCGCGACGCATAAAGATTCTACATGAGACTACTCGAGGAATTCCCGTTTACCCAAAATTCTTTTAAGGTGCAGACTTTGCCGCGCACCTGTGTACTCAACGCTAGTAATTAATGCATTGGAACCAACTTAGATACGAATGGCGAATGGTACCACGTAATGCAATTTCAGGGGCCAGTGCCAACGAACCCGAGTCAATGTCACTCCACAGACAGCGCGCGGTTGAAACATAGAGTTTGTGCTACGGGCGATCTATTTTGGGTTTCAACCAATGAGGTGCACGAAAAACACACCTGAGATCTTTTCGAGTTATTTAATGTGGCTTTAAATAGCTAGGATGTCAGGAATGGAATGTTTGGCCTTACATGACAAGCAAATCATTAGCAACGAAGTAAATGACCTACTGTAGAACAGCCGTGGGCGTTAGAATGCGCGAAGCGTATTTGACGGCGGAAGACTATGCAGTTTTGATCGATACCAAGAAGACTTGAGGTGTGCGGTACTGCGCAGTTCTTTACAACAAGTGTTATTATTAGGGTTACGTTGTGATAGCGATATTTATCAGTTACCTTCTCACGAGAGACTACGTATTTTCGGGAACTCGCCATAATATGCGGCAGGGTGCCTAAATGACGTTAGGAATCTTGAATTTTGACGAGTTTTTTGTTGACATTCTTTTGAGCATTTGCGGCTAGTAAGATGAGGCAAAGCTTGACAATTTTTATGGCTCACTGCAACGGACATGCGCGCTTGGCAAGATGCACTTAGCGGAGGACTTGTTCAGTTGCGGCGACGATTTCGTCCAACGCAGCTTGTCTTGTGGCTGGTCTTACACCAGCCTAAAGAGATAGTCTCGCTTGACTCTGTCTGCTTTGCAGGCCCTTTAATACACAGACCTGCCCCCCGTCTCTAGAAATGACCGTCCTATTTTTCTTATCAGTAAAGCACCCTAAATTGAGTTTATCTTCCAGGAGTAAAACACCCAAACCTTTCTCTTTCCCCCAAATTCCCTCCCTTGTTCAGAGTAAAGGATTCTGGCATGTTGCAGTCTTTATGCCCATAGGATTCGACATTCCTGATGAATAATAGTTCGACAAAAGATGCTAAAGCCCTTCGAACATAACGCACCTGAGTCGGTGAAATAGTAGAGAGCCTTGCTGAAAGTCCCTTTACGAATTCTTTTTTCTTATGGAGCAAGAGGACTACGGAAACGACCAAGGGCCTCCCTCGACGAAGAGAACATCTAAATGGGGCTGGTTTACTGCGAGTCTGGCGAAGGTTGGGAGTCATCTGTGCTTGCTTTCAAACGATGATTCAGGATCTTGTAGCAGGCTTCCGAGGGGGGAAGACGCGAGAGATGAATGGGCAATGATGTTGCGGCTGTTTTGTGTGAGGCTGAATTCCTACCTTTTGTGGTTTTACTGCTGGAAGGGTTAGAGCAGAGCAGAGCAGAATCGCACCCTGCTGTGCTAACCGTAGTCAGGGGAGCACATCACTGAAGTCCGCTGGGTATGTTGGCAGCCGAGGAAAGGGCCACCCAAACAGGGACACACCATATAAAAACCTGGCTTGAAAAGGGATACACCTAAAAGTGGCATCTAAGGGAAGAATAGTGCCCTACAGTGCTGCACAACCCTCTCCCCTGAGCGACGCAAGGAGTGAGGAGCCCATTAAAACTTTCCTTTGTCAGCGTAGTTTTCAAGGAAATCCTGCAGCATATGTGGAATGTCCTCGTAACTGTTCTGAAGCAGTTCCCACGTCGTTTCCTCATGATTGAAACCGCGGCACTTAGCTTGAGCCTTCCACGTGCGATCGGACAGGTCGTAGTTAAGATCGGGGAGCCTCGTGACGACTTTGTAATGAGGCTGATCAATATCGATGGTACGGAGGAGATCCTAAGTGACATGCAGTTGAGAGTCAGCGTAGAACTTTAGAAGGTTGGCATGAATCAAGAAACGGGTTTCGTTGATGAGTTCCTCTACCTTGTAGATCCAGTCCGATTCTGTGCGGACGACACGTAACTGCATCGAACGCTTTGCTGTGCACAATGTTCCACCCAACCTCAGAAAGCGATATCTTGGCGTCTGCCTTTTTAGTTCGCCATACAACGAAGTCATAAAACTTCTCCATCAGTCCAGTCAGCGGTGCAGTGACGGAAGTGAAATCCAGGACAGAGGAACGCATCCAGTTTGCAGCACACAAGATTGTTGCAACTGGTCACCGAATGTGGGATATTCCATGTTAGCCAAGGAGTCAAGTCTAGATGGATCCATCCTACTCTCCTGACCGCTAATGAGTAGTCTACACCAGCGCAACTCCTGGGGAAAGAGTTTGCATTTGAAAACATATAGTGAGGCATAAATTGGTACAGAGAGCGGAAAATCCTGAAGGGAATCTAGCAATTCTGAAAGACTCTGTGCATAAAAGGGGATTTCATCCAACCAATGAAAGAACTTTTCGAGCATTGACTTGAACATGTTCCATATGGCACTTTGGCAGAAATAAACTGCACTTCGGTGCCTTTGTTCGGACCATTGACTCCATCTGGAGTCACGGAGTTCTAGAATTCCTGCGATCCCACCAGTAAAAGGAGTTTCTAGGACCCTTGACAGAGACAGATGATCGCAAATGCACTCATTTCTCCAAAGCTACCTAGAAAAGATTCCAAATCCGGGAGTGGCCATATCTGAGGAACGGTGACCTTGTTAACGGGACGATAGTCCGTCGTAGAACGAAATTTCTCCGGGCCTGGCTTGGAGATAATCATGGGAAGGCAAGCCTAGGAACTTTGTTTGACGATACTGAGACGTTCCAACCCCTCACCCTTGTCCAGATGAAAGCGCTTTGCCGAGGGCTGTAACAGCGTGCTTTGAAGCTCACTGGTTTGGCCTTTGGAATAGGATTGATTTCTATTGGTGCGATGTGGACATGAGAGTAAGACCTAGGCTTTTTTCGAAAAGGGTCACAGTAATCCCCGAAGATTGCTTGAAGATTATGATGAAGGGATCTAGGCAATCCGTTATTGACGGCTTCTGTAAGCATTCGGTCGAGATGTGGCTTTACTTCCGTAGGGATATGCTCCCAAAGAATGAATTCCGTCACCTCTGTAGGGCCAGTATTTTAGTTCTCGAATGCCCTATGCTCTGCGTCAAGGTAGTCCACTGGCTGGTCTAACACAGGGGAGTTGCACATTCGTCTAGAGATATGAAAAGATTCAAGATTACCGATGGATCGGTCAGGGTCGAATCTCACGAAGGTAAAGTCCTTATCGTGGAATTTATCCCGTACCCTGGCAAGATGTGCATCAAGGTCAAACCTCGTAGAAATGAGAAACTGCTTCGAAAGCAATACTTCCCGCATATTCTCCGGGAAAAAGATGAACTCTGCATTCTTCATTCGCATAGGTCCTTCGGGGAGTTGTAGAGTGAGAGAGACTCGTGCTTTTTTGGTCGCGATAGCCTTAAAATTGGCATCGAAACCTTCGATTGTTAGGCCCACGACAACCGGCTTAGGTAGCTGGAGAATGGGGACAAATATATTGGCCGCAGCGGGCTTTGCAAAGTAATCCTCGCACATGCCGGTATGGTCTGCACCGTAGTCACCACAAAAAGTTACGTCCACTACGTCTGAGAGCTTCACAAAAATCTTCACCTGAGTGCCACGGCGTGTAAGATCCACTTTCAATGCTGGAAAATCACCGGAAATGCGGACTTTCTTTAAATCATCTCGCGAACCAGGCGCTTACTCTCGCAGATTGATGTTTCCGCAAACTCGCTCATGTAGTAAAGCTTACCGTCGCATTTTTTCTTGTTCAAACAGAAATGGGGCGGGGCCTGATTAGTTGAGTGATCCGTCTTATCCGTATACTCCTCGATGGTAGCGTGGCTTTTTGATGACTCTGTGCGAGTAGGCGGCGTCGGGACTGAACCTGAACCTGATTCTGATCTAGACCCTCTATTGGTACGACTGCTCCGATTTTTTGGAGCCTTCCTCCTTTTTTGTATGATGCGTTGTCTATAGAACTCTCAGAGGAAACCTTCTCAATAGCGGGAGAAACTAATCCAACACCACAGCCTTAGCAATGAAGTACTCGTAAAACTTGTACCAATATTTTCCCAAAATGGCTTTGTGAAGGACGAGATAGTTCTGAATTTTTTCTCGCGAAGAGGAACCGTATGAATAACGGTGCTCGGTCGACATATTGGCGCCTTTTCTACCATCTTCTTTTTGCAGAGTAGCATGAGAGAGTCCGCGAAGAGATTCATGACTCGCATGATCGGATCTGACTCTTTCATTTGCATGAAAAACTTCTACTTGACTTCCACTCCGAGTATTTCGATGCTTTGTCCACCTCTTGTTCGTCCTGAAACTTGAGCAATGTGCAAAGAGCTTCATAGGTCAATTTTTTGATGTCTTGAACTCCACACAACGTTCGAAGAGAGACGGGAGCTTTAAGGTATCCAAACTTCACCGAATATAATAATGAGAACGGTTGAGGAGAACTTAACTGAGGTTGAACATCCTTTAAAAGCCTCAAGTAATGCTCTCTCTCAGTGATGAAACTGCGGATGGCTTTTCGGCCAAGATTCTTCAGTTGGTAGTTTTTGGTTATAGCGAACTCGGGAAGGCCATCGGGGCGATAACTAATGGCTGAAATGGCGGTCCGGTGTTTGAGTTGGATACGCGGTAGCGTAGTGATAACTATAGGAGGCTTGTAAGTGGGGAAGAAGCGAAAGAAGAATGGACAATCATGTTTCCGGTGTATTGTGTGAGGTTGATATCCTACCTTCTGTTATTTTACTGCTGAAAGTGTTTGAATAGAGTTGCAGAGTAGAATATCACCCTGCTGTGATAACCGCAGTTAGGGGAGCACATCATTGAAGTCCGCTGGGTAAGGTGACAGACCAGGAAAGGGCTACCTTATAAAGACCTTATTTGAAAAAGGACACACCATATAAAGACCTTATTTGAAAAGGGATACACTCAAAAGTGGCACCTAAGGGAATAATTGTACCCTACAGTGCTACAATCTGCAGTGCAAATAACGAGGCATTTGTACGAAATAAAAGATAGGTGGTAGCCAAGTCAACAAGCAGGCCATGTTGGAGGTGACTATCACCGCATAGTGTCGTTGACGACTTTTTTACGCTTAGAATTCCGTAAACTTTTGATTTTATGTGTAACTGTGATCGCTCAATTTAAACTGTTTCCATCGAATCCACTAAAATTATCCATGAGCATGCATTTGCTGAATAAACGATGGACAAATCAAAAAGGTAAAATGATAGAGTAGTCGCTAAGGAGCAGTCGGTAGGAAAAGAGATTAAGCGAAGGATAACCAGATGCTTTTGCTGAACTGAATGACCTTCTCCCTTTTCTCCTTACGGATAGGGGATACGACGCATATATTATTAGAGTGGGGAAAACTTACAATATCGCTTCCAGAGGTCTTGAAATCTTACTATCCTAAATGCGGTTCAATCCAAAGACTGGAAATTGGTCGATCTACCTAAACCTGATGCAGAGTTGCTAGAATCTATGGCAAGGGGCCTAGTAGATGTTAAAAAATTGAGTCATGGAAAGGGTTTCAGAATAAGTTGGACATAGCTGCTCAATATCACCTTATCGGGATCAGGCATCGGAATATGCGCGGCACTGTAGAAGTATCTTACCAAGGGGTGAAATTCGAAGCTAGTTCGGATTTGATGTAAGCGGAGAAGCGAGGGAACTCTCAAATAGAGAGGGAGGCAGCCAGAGCGCTGGTAGATTAGTAGTGGAGGTAGTGGTAGTGGCTTTCAGAAAGATGGGGCAAAGGTTAATGGAGTGTGGCTGCATCTTCCCAAGAATACAGATGATCCACTTTTATGTAGACATTATTATAGCTATTGCATAGAGTTTACAGACTTGTTCCAAAGGAATCCAAAGGACTGGAGAGTACAGTATCATAACTAGAAAATAGTACTGTCTGGAAAAAACTCCGTAAAGAAAACGATCAAATACCCCTCAAGTCAAATAAAACGCTTTAGATGAAACAAAAAATCAGCAATACAACTGCTGAACACTTGAAAAGAGTTTCTAGATTCATCCATGACGATAAATTTTCTCTGTTACACCTTTTTGCAACAGAAAACTGTTATAAAATAGCGAAAAAGTCTCTATGAAACATTAATTTAACAGGTAAATTGTTTCGATCTTCGTGGAATCAAATAGAATGGAATGAAACGCTTTACACTGAAAATTGGAGTAGATAACGTATCGTGTGTCATACGTGAGATCCAGATACTGGATTGCTATTCCGAGCTCATAGACTGGCGATTTATAGGTGTTATAAGTATCACAAGCACCCATTATGGAAAATAGGAACCAATTTCATCCAGAGATACCTTACAAAAATATTAGTACGAAGTGGAACATCCTTTTCAAACAGAAAACAAGCAAAAGTTGCTCCTTTTTCTTATTCCTTTCGAATTACAATTTTTTTGTGAGGCATCATCTTTTGTACTCGCTCCTTTATTGGGGTCTTTGTGCTCAATTATCGAGGTTCAAAGTAAAACGAAATGGAGGTGCAATAGGTATGAGCTTCAAAAATTTTTTTGTAGATGGTAAATTTTTTTTGCTGCGAGTGATTCGAAATTTGGGAGTCGAATTAATTTAGGTACTGCTTATTCTATGGAACTGATATCCTGTATGAGTGGAAACTTGGAGTTGCTTCGATGCGATGGGAAAGTAGGTTAAAGCTTTGGGAAGCTGTATGGTAAAGCGATATCGAGGAATCGAATGTAAAACGACGATTGAAGCTAGCATGGACCAGGTACTAAGAATTGGTTAGAAATCTACAGTATAAATTCCCATGTTGAGCTGCCAGCTACTCTTTAGCACAACATTTTATGTACATGCACACTGCCGTACAGTTTGACTAGGTATCATCCATCATATCTGTCATAGTAAATGAACCCGTTATTTAACCCTTTTAGGTGGCATAAATACTCATATTTTCGTAATTTGGATCCTGAAACATCACTTGAATGCAATTTTATATACTTCTAACCTTCGCACGACTCAAAATGAACCAATTCCATATACTATATTTGGCTACTCAAATTAGGCCTCATCCGAGGTAGTGCTTTCATCAGAAAAATTAATTAAACTTCCCCACTTAAACCCACATACCCCTCTCCATATTTTATTTGAACATATTTAATCCTAGAGAAGCTGGTTAACAAAATTTTCCGAGTTTCCGGTACCAATGAATGAAAAATCGTTATAGCTTCAAAAAGGGGGCCTTTGGGTTCTTTAACATTTGAGGAGGTTCTGGAGAATGAAAGATATATTTCTTCAATAGACCTGAAGAATAAATCGATAAAAATGGGTGTATACGAGAATCGGTAGGACAGCGGAGATAGTAAGGATACTTTTTTGAATACATTTGTTTTAGATTCCAAGAAACAATATGAGGAGTTGATCCAGATATATGACTTGAAATTATCTTTACTTTAATGGTTGTTGCCTACAAGAGCTACTTAAATGAATTTGACAGCATTTGAAATCTGTGACTTTAACCATAAACTGAGCCAAAAAGAAAAAATAAGCTGACAAGATACTTCCTCCAAATGGGCTCAAGAAAGTTGAGAGACAAGTTCAAGTGCAGGCTTGAGAATTTACGAAGTGACAAGTCACCTTAGGACTTAAGAACCATTTCGGTCACAGTCAGGAATTGAGTAAAGAATGAAGATATTACCTGATCTCTAAAGGTTCGTAGAACTTCAGTTCCTCTTCCGTTTCCAACTGCACTGATTTCCAAAATTACACTAAGTTAGCACTTTTGTCGCTCTCATTGATTTATCTTTGGGATAATGAATGCTAATTATTCCATCAGCGCTGATTTCATCCTACCAAATTTATAAAAATGAATTGAAGATGGTTTCTCACTATCATTCGCCTCTAAGTAATTAAAAATGATGGGTGTCCCGCGCTTCTTTCCTTTCCTAGCTCGTTGATAGAGAGGATAAACTCTACGTCATTATCTAACAATCTCTATATGGAGGTCTTGTAATGATGCGAAAATGGGATCCCTCTGATCTGCGGAACTGTTAATTAAACAGTTTGTATGAACTGGTACCGTGACAAACACCTTTGTTCAAAATTTAAGAGAAAAAGCATTTTGGATATTTTTCTTTATGGATATGCAAATTATCAAGGAACAAGTTGCCGTTGAATAGATAAAAAATATTACTAATTCCATAATATCACAGCAATTTACAATCTTGTTGTTCCAAAGGATATGTTCCATGCGGAATTATTTAAACAGTATATTTGAAAGAACGTATAGGTGTAATTCCAAATAATACGTCATCAAATCAGATCTTCTAGGCTGGTTTGAATTCTTTGGAAATAGTTATATCCATCAAGTCCCTCGTATGAATTATTTGGAGCTCAATCTGTACATATGCAGAAAGGATAGAGTTAAGGAGAAAAATAAAAATGATTAAAAGAGGACAAAATGATAGGTAAGTAGACCTATACTTCACATGGTATTTAAATTAGCTTGATTATTTGAATTTTTGTTGATTGTACGAGATATATTACAATATTTGTTTTAATGCTTGACTATACATGGTAAAATAGGCCGCAGTGTGCAAACAAATACATCAAGAAAACTCTGAAAATGTAATTTCGGAAAGCTAGAAACATATGTATTGCCCTAAATTCAATCTGGAGCACTCAATATTTAATAATAATAATAATATATTTATCTTTTTCAACTTCCTGTCAACCAAGATAAACTTTCATTACCATGCATCACTATAAAACTCAGAAATGCCTAAATTATCACCGAATAGGGATTTCAGTGCACGGTGCTTGAACTGGGATTAATAAGGCAGCCGCATCAGCAGAAATTTCTCACCGTAATTTAGAAGAGTGTAAGACGTTATTGAGTGTGATTTAGATTATTTCAGTGAGTATATAGATGTGAAAAGTGACTACAATACTTCTAAATGAATTAGGGCACCAAAATTATAGGAAAAGGTCCTCTGTTCATTTACCACGAAAAAAGCATTTAGACGTGAGGCTCACTAAAAATAACTTGTACGGTGTTAATACGTCAGTAAATTGCATAAAATATTTTTCATATTTGCATGGAAAGAAAGAGTAATTAGTTGGCCGGGAAGAAGAGTGGGAGTCAATGGGCAGTTGAATTTATAAGCAACAATGAAAAGGTTAAGTTAATAATGAACTTTAGTATTATCATGAGATTACTGAGGACACAGATGGTTCTAATATAAGAATAAAAAAGCGGAAAAACAGGAAAACCCGGTTTATGCCACTCATTTGAAGGTGAAAATAAAGTTGTGAAATGATTCTTTGTTCATTTTACAAACAAATTGAACCTACTGTTTACAAGTTTTAATTATTTCATCCAAGAATACCAAAAAAATAGGTTAATGATCATTATGAAGGTGCAATATGATTGCACTGAGACTTGTGCTACTTTTCTCAAAATAAAGCATAAAAATACATGTATTGATCCCAGTTGCACCTAAAGGGATTAAAGTATCATATTATCTGGAAATTAAGTAGAATTAAATACAACCTATACGGAAAATGTTGCAAGAGTAATTTTCGCTCAATTCTACATATGGGACCCAAAAAATTCTTTTGTAGAACGGCTTAAAAACAATTAGTTGTCCTTTAAACAGTTAATAATACAGTACTTCTCCTGGTTTCTACAGAAAAAAGGTTCTAATAGTACCAGATTTGCTATTAAGAATGAGATTAACACACTAACTAATGGGTTAAAAAAAATTAGAGAGAAATTTACCTGATTTAGTTGTCGAAATACAGACGGTCTAATGCGAGAACTACTTTACAAATTTTTTACTGAAAAAATCACCGTGAACTTCATTTAATTCAGAAAAAATGAAATTAAAACTCATGCTTGAAGTATTTGACCGCACTTCTGATGGAATTCAAACAGCTTAAATCAAAAATAATAATTATTTAGTACGCCATTAATATAACAGAGATACTTCAGCGCTACGTTTACCCCCAGGCTTTCCCAAACTTTGCCCGTTTCTACAAATGGACCGGTTATTTCGATATGCCGAACAAATTCTAACCGTTTTAGATTTACGGTTGGATTGATATGTTAATTAACATACTGGATATTGCTTGAAGTTTTTAGACACAACACGATTTTTTTCGTAACTTTATCTATTTCTGTGTTATGAAAGCTGGAATATGTGATTTAAAGTAGAAAGACTCCTTATTACACTTAAAAAGCTTTAGAAAGCATAAATTTTCCCAAATACCCAGTCTATGACCTTTGCGTCTGAATCTATTCCCGTAAAGTATTATATTACTTTAAAATTCCTTTTATATAATCCATCATACGCAACGAAATCACACGTGTTTCGTTTCGAGTGCCACTAGGATCAATAAGTATTTGGGAAGACCAACCACTTTGAGCGCTAATTGATTAGTTAATCCCCTATAATTCCAACAATCGCAATACTTTGCTGCAGGATTATAATATAAAACCATCAAATTTCACATCACAGGTGTCTTTTGCAATATTGATGATCTTCTCATCGTCGAAATCATCTGAAAATCGCCTACAGCCTCTACAAAAGGAGTGGTAGGGTCTTCTACAGTCTCATTAGACGTGTATTTTCTATATTTTGTCCATCTTCGAATATTCAAGCTCCTCAAGCAGCTACTAATGGCGCTATTGATATGATGTAAAGGCAATATTACTGAATTTTCTACCGATTTAGTCTGTGAAAACACCTAAAAAGAGATAGGTATAATTAAAAGCTGAAAAATAGTGGACAATATTTTTGTGATAGTTCCAAGTTACTAGGAAAAAAAGTAATGCCAATATATCCTAAATATTTGCAAGTCAGTGAATAATTTAAAACTAAATTATAAGGGAAACTTTCTTAAAAATATATTCTATCTACCACAGATATCGAAATAAACTATTTTAATCTATTTTAGAGACCAGAAATACTAGTTACCATAAGAGTAAAACTTTAAGGGGAAGTATCAAGGAAACTGGAAACGAAAACATCTGTGTGCTATTTTAAGAGTATATGGGTATATTCTAAAATTTACATATATACAGATATAGAAGGGGGGTGTCCTATGGCATCAGTCGCCACTGTATATATGGACCTTCAAAAACATGATACGGAAACTATACATGCAATTTTACTCCGCATGCGGTGACGAATTTCAAAGGAATTAGTGCTATTTTTCAGTCCAAAGCTTTATAGTACTAGAAACGCATTCAGCTTTCAACCTTTTCGGCGGCTTTATTTGAATATCTTACCTAAGAAAATGTAAAAATATTTATGACGCATATTTGGGTATCAATCAATGAGTTTTTGAAAAAGAAGAACCTGTTAGACGCATAGGAACACTTTCTCATCCATTGTTTTGAAGTCGGAGACAATTTCCTAAACTTATTCAAAATTATCAACCTAAATGACCTCTCATTCTGACATACTACAGGAAAATGGCATTGAGATGAATTAACCCACTGTTGTCCCTGACAAGGCACGAAAACGGTCGTAGTGCGTACCAGGATAGTTGATTATTTAAAATAATCCTTCAAAGCATTTCTTTCAATTATTTTTTAAACAATCACAGAAAATACTGAACTAAATTAACACTAGACAATAATTGAATTAAACCATTATAGTTTTTCCAAGGTATATTTGAACAATCTGTAAGGTGCAAATATATTAGATTGTTGTACTAATAATATTTAATTAATATAAATATCATGCAAAATCACCTTTCAATCCTGATACAAACCGGATAGCAACTGTGGTATGTCACTATTGAAGTCAATTCTTAAGATTGATCGTTATATTCATGTAAAATGTGAGGAAAACTGATCCAATTACTGGTAAAATATTACCATAATGTTTTTATTTGCATTAACAACTTAGAAATGTTTACAAAAAATAAAAAATATACTTATATTATTTGAAACGGAGAGGAAAGTTTATACCAGCTAAAATAGCTTAATTTCAAGCCTTCTTACTGAAAGCAGAGCTTCTCGAAAAGATTTTGAAGCAATAAGAATAGAAGAATATTTGTAATACAGTATCTATACTTCCATACAATCAATATTGTTGAAAATACTCATCTTTTCTCGTGAGAAATTTACTAAAACAAATATAATAACCTTGTAAATTTATTTTTAGATGTTATATTTCTGTTAAAACATGTAGCTTTCAAAATTAAAATGTGCATGTACATTTCTCCTTAATTTTTTGCTCAAGTTAAGGAATACAAGGACGTAATTCTTGTAAAAATTCCTTAGCTCTCGATTTTAATTTCTATCAAGAATGATATGAAAAATGAATCTTTGGCTTTACCAATGATAAATGTAACAAAAACATTTGCACAAATTACATGTAATTAAAGACTGCAGCAAATGGCACCAACTTTTTTTATCCTCTAACAAAAAAATGTCTCAATCTTCAAATAATCGGAAATTGTATCGGTGAAGATAAAACTTTTTATCGACGAAGTATATCTTACTTTTTTCAAGGATGAAAAATATTCATCACTTTACAATTTTTTTGCTTCGAAAAGTACAAAAATTCTTTATGATGGTTATCATTTAAATTTTGATTAATTACAGCGTTCAATTGACTGATTAGCTTAAAAAAATAAAGGCGTTCAAATGAAGCCTCGAATTCCTTCAAAAAACTTTTCAATGAAAGAAGTCTACCTCAAAAAAGTTAACATAATGTTACGCGAACTTTTCATTAGTTATAACATAGGCAAACTTGACTCAAGTAGTTCGATTTATGTCGCATTTACATGCACCCAACTAATTTGAAACGTATAAAATATTAGAAACAAAAATATTTTCATACCCTTTATTACTCGCATAAAGATGCCATATTGCATGCCAACTTGCCTCTCCGTAGCATTTGAGATGGCTGTACACCGTATCGAAAAAGAAATCAGACCAGCTCAGAGAATAACGTATTCTACTAATCCTATGTATGCGAACCCCTGTTGTACCGTTGTGAACTAATTCGCTCAGTATAGGATCTATACTCATATTCTTCGGGTAATTATTCAGGAAAAAAAGTTTTCAAACAAACAGAGAGGTCTAAACTGATCAGGTAAGGAAGCGTTTTTAAGCTCATAATTTATTTCTAAGATTAAGAATTTTTCGCGGTATATAGATAAATATTCCAAGTTCTTCGCGTTAAATCGAACAGTTTTAATTCAGTTCTGGAAAAGAAGTTTCAGGGAATTTTTCCAAAATATTTTCCATTCAATAACCTGAGGTTTCAGAACTCAAAAAAGACTCAAAGAGAGACGTCTTGACAAGCGATTATTACTCATTAAGTTCCATTTCACATGTTTTTAATTTGATAGGTTATAATATCATCAGAAATATGAATTTAGATCCAGAGTCCAATCATTCAAAACAAATAACTACACCGCTCATAAAATTAGATTTTTAGCATATATTTATATTTACAATGGCCTTCTTATGCAAATATGGAGCGACCAATGCGTTCGTAATGGATCCTTGTGTGTCTTAATATGTCAGGGTAAAAAATGAAAACATTGTATCAGAAAAATTTCTCACTAAGAAATTCTAAGCAATTGACGCATATTAGATTTATAAAAGCTGCGGCATCGAAAAATAATCTATTGTTTGTAAAAATTTCATTTTACAGATCAAAAGAACTTAATCTGTAAACTGAAACTTTGAACAATTCACCTTTGTCAGAGCTGAGTGCTGATTTTGGGCCTCTCACCTGATCTGTGAGTGAAAGTTTCGTCGTAGAAGGCGCATAAATTCATTTTTTTATCGAAATTCAATATATAATGGAATCCACGCATTAAAAAATTTTACTAAAAAACTTTCAGTTGGTCGAACCCTCAGATTTCAGCAAAGAAATAATTTTAATTTGGAAGGGAATATATTAAATTGAATTAAATGCATATAATACATCTGAAAGAAAAACAAAAGGGTAGATTTATAATTTCTCTCTCTATGCGTCTTCTCTTGAACCTAAATCGTTGCATTTACCATATAATCTATTACAAAAAAGACGTGAATGTCCATTTTATATCCTCAAGGAGTTAAGACCATTCCTGCAGAGTTACATTTCTTTCTCCTCCTTTGCATGGTAAAAGTTCCGAGGGGAGCTATTCATAAACACGGCGGGTCCAGAAGAGATAGAGCTCCAATGAGGCAGGTTACCAGAATTATAAGGCCTAACAATGCCAGATGATCTTTAACTGCTATTATCGAATTATTGTGATCGTTAAATACGATCAATGGAACGGGTTTCGAAGATTATAAGAATTTTTCTACAGCGAAACTCTGAGTTGGCAGTAACTTATAACGCTTTTTGTATGCTGGCTGGCCTCCAATTGACTTTCTGGTAGGTTGTTGCTGGTGCTAGCATTTGACAGCAATGATTTTGCATTGCTTCGACCATCGTTACATGTATTTAATATGACATTCAGATTAACAATTCCAAATGGATTCCAGCCAATCCTTAAATATCAAGAAAGAAACCACCCTTTTTCCCCAATACGATCAGAATGATCCAGAAAGAAAATATTATCGTTAAATACGATAATATTAATTCTGATTCTGATTCTGAGATTAGATCGTTTAATACGACCAGAATGATTCGAGAATAGCGGCTTTGCTCAGAACTTTTCAAGCAGTATTGAAGGAACGGGGGCGCCACCATGAAGGAAGAAAGGGTAAAAATCGTAACCTTAGGCGTTACTTGTATAACAAAGCCAATACGTACATCTCGATAAAGAAACGTCCGTTTTTCCCCTGCATAACAAAGTCTTTCCGCTGCGGTTTGTGACAGCGCAAGCGAATTCGACGATTACCTTCGACGTCGGCGCAGACGGCGATCCAAGCGAGTGGACGGCTGATGATTCAAACTTCCATCTCAATTTACATCACCCTGGGAGGGCTTCACCAGGGATTACGGCTACTTTGCTGGTAAGCCCCCTATTTTATCGTCTCCGCTGCATTGGCAACGGCGCGCACGTCGCGCGCTCCAATGGACATGAACACCCATTGGGATGGCGATGTCACTGTGACGTCGTGCGCCACCGGGAGAGGCGGGAAGATGTTGATGTCGTTTGACGTCGGGTGTAGTGGGATGTAATTAGAGCATCCCCACCTGTGCAATATAAAGATGTAAAATGTAAATTTGATAAATTACTTCGCTTCAGCTGTCCCCACCGGATCGAAAATGAAATAAAATTTCATTCTGGGGCCATAATTTGGGGCTATTCCAACCAAAAATAGCCCTTAAATTTAGCCTTGTGCACCAGAGAAAGTAACATTTGGCGGCTTCTTATTGGCCCATTTCATATCTGGGAATGAATTTGCGGCAATTTCGAGCTCGGTTCCCGCCATCTTTCTTCAGGCTTCCCTCGTATTCCAGGTTTCTTCCCTACTCCATCTCTCCCTCAAGCGACGAATTTCCCATCCCATCACATGCACTATGTCTGGAGCCCAGACTCTGGCCCATCCGGGGGAATCAACGATCTCAACCAGCTCTAGTCTGCATCCCTCTGTAAATTCGAATGCGCATCCGCATAGCGATATTCTTCAACCGAGCGCAACTCGCGTCAGAGGAGCGAAATTCACAGTATCGGACGATCAGATCCTAGCCCGCGAGTGGCTCAAAGTTTCTGAGGCTCCCTTTGTTGGTTCTGAGCAGAAATCTCTCGAGTTTTTCTCACGTATATTGAAAGTTTACGACAGCTTAGGGCCTCCTACAAGCAGCCCTAGGACTGCCGAGTCACTCAAGTGCAGGGTCAAGCTTATCAAAAAAGAATGCGTAAAATATTCGGGATGTGTTAACAGCGTCCAGATCACGAAACCAACAGGAGTCAGCGAAAAAGATATATACCGAATGGCGATGGTTCTATATAATGGGGTAAAAATAAGTTCTGCTGCAGAAAACTGAGGCAAAACTTTAAAGTTTTTTTGAAGTGTGGAAGGTATTGTGCGATCATGAAAAGCTTATTGGCGGCTTGCCGGCACGCAAAAGTCTAACGGAAGAAAATTCTGCTTAAATGTCGTCTGGCGCAATCGTCGTCGTTGATGATAATAAAGATGTTAATGCCAAAATTAACTCCGATTCTGCGAAGAGGGAAGGTCCAATTGGAAGACGTAAGGTCATAGAGCTTGCTAGAAAAGCATAATATGCACAAAAGCGTCTGAAGCTAGCAGAGAAAGCGGTGGAGTTACAGCAGGCTAGAAACGCCTGCCTTGATCGGTATAATGAAATAATGCTGTTCTCATCGGCCCCTACAGAATGTTACCAAGATGATGCGGTTGAGTTTATTAACGTGATGCGTGCGGAAGCGCTACAAAAAGGAAGGAAAAGGGCTGTCAAATCGTTGGCCAGACCGGTGTCCACCAATTCAGTTATTTCATCTTCAACTGCAGAAGATGTTTTTGACAACTTCTGTACGCCTGGTGCAAACATCAACGAGAACAAAGATACGTAGTAGATCGACGCACTTCATAGCTACCAACAATAATGTCGGTATTAAACGTATTATCTAGGCTACAGGACTGAGGATCCCTTCTATATCCATATGTGATTCATTACTAACTTTTGAGTGTTGTAGTGCTCGGTTTCGTTTCTAGTAAAGTTGTTCATAGCGCAGAGATATTCTAACGATCCGGGCAGAAAAACACTAGAGGAATCCAAACTCTCCAGATTTCCCCACATCGGAGTTATATTACCTCTAATTACTATGTAGTCATCGCTTGCTTCTACAAAGTAACTCTCACCTTCCAGCTCTCCACTCTCCTTAACGGCCATACTATGTACGATTATGCAACACTTAACAATTTTCATGCATTACTTCTTTAGACCAATAGCCCTCAGGACGACTTAGAATATGCCAATTGCTTTCAAGAACGCCAAAAGCTCGCTTCATATCCTTACGTGCTCTTTCTTGACAACTTGCTAGTACTTTATCTATCTCTTTAATTGGGTCTAGAACGGTATGCAAAAAGCAGAGCCATTTTGGATAAATGCCGTCAACAAGGAAATAGGGCATATTCCGTTTCTATCCGTCAATAATGAACTCAACGGGGAGAGGATAACTCCCGTTGGAAATTTTTTGTAGTAGTGGTAGACAGTCAATGACATAAATGTCGTTGCAAGACCCTGGGATTCCAAAAAAACATGCCATATCCATAGCGTGTCATCTAAAAACGCCTCCAATGTTATCGTTGGAACACCTTCCTTTCCTTCAAACTGGCCATGCCAGGCTGCTGGACATTTTTTCCATATCCTTTTGCAGCAATCAAAACTTCCCGTTAACCCTGGAAATCCCCGTTTCTCTGACCTTGCAAGTACTTTCTTAATACCTGCCTCCATCGTGACTCAATGGTACTCCTGGGAGAAAGACCTAATATCCGTTTTGACGAACTCATCGACAAACTGATTAGCAGTAGAAGACCCCAATCTCAAATACTCATCGACGGAATCAGATGAACACCCTTATGCCGGAATTCGAAATACAGCCGTGGCTTTCTGTAGGCTGGAAAGCCCTAGATTGCCCGTGCAGTCCTTCTGCAGTGTAAAATATGTGTTTGATTGAAGAGCATCATAGATACTCATTAAGCAGCTCTTTGAAATACGAGAAAGATGTTTGAATAAGGCTGCAGGGTATACAGTGGTTTCGCTGAAGTAGTCATCAGAAAACCGTTTCGCTCCTTCTATGCGACATCTTTCAATGTTGGGGGATCGTCCAGGCCTTGATCTTCCTCTCTGTTTCTCTTCGTCTTCATCAGTAGACTGCAACGGTCTTGAACAAATTCAATGGGGTCATCGTCTATGAAATCTTGAAGGATGGGGTTCTGCATGATACCTGTCTGGTACAGGACGATCGCTCCTACTGAGTACGAGGGTGACAGAAAAGTTTGAAATGGGGGGTTAATTTACTGTGGTAGATATGTGGGTTGGTACCCAGTAAATTTGTACCGGAGCGTAGATACCGTATATTGGCCAAGCCATTTGCGAAACCGTATGTACAATGCATTGAAAACTGTAGATGGCACTCCAATCTACCAGAAGGTGGAAGGGACAGAAAAGTAAAGCAGAATTGCACCGGTCGGAGGAGCCAAATGACATAAATAAACTAATTTATGTCAGCCAATGAAAAACGTCCAGCTGTATCAAAATTTATCTCGTTAAACCCAACCGGTGGGGATGGTCTCAGGTCATAAATTTATTTGATCATTGCCCATCTTTAACTAAATTACAGTCGTCCTTGAGCCTTCGCTGACACCTTCCTGCTGTCCCAAATTAGACGCCAGCAGGTCTATTGCGCAGTCTTGTACTGTAATGTACTGTACACGTTTCATTCCGGTACTGTACACTGTACAGTATTGTACTCAGTTGGCATGACATGGCGCCACGCAGTTAGTGATACTGTACCAGAGTGAAAATTGCAGGCGGCCACGGCAACGTCTACAGTATATGTGCCACTGTACCGTACAGTAATCGAGCAGGGTGGATCGTTGCTGCTCTTTTCAGCTCTCACCACGGGATGAATCTTCGAGGGAACGCGGCCCTCTTCATGTGCTTTTGACAACACACCGCTGTAACTCGCACACCATTCGCACAAGCAAAGAGGGGACATTCAACGACATTTTACTGCACTACCCTCCCGTCTCCTGATGACCACCGCCCCTCCCACGGTCCAGCCAGAATCCTCTCACTCCATTCCCAAAACTTTGATGATACCAGCAACACAACAACCGTACACCTAGCTCTCAAAATGCTTCTTAATCCATTCAGTGGTCACAGACTTGGGCCTCTCAATCGGCAATCCCAACGCCCGATCCCAGATCAAGTTAGCAAGCGGCCCGATTGCCCTCGACACTCCAAACAGCACCGTGTAGTAGCTTTCCTCCGTGAGCCCATAATACCTCAAAAGCACTCCAGAATGTGCATCCACATTCGGCCACGGGTTCTTCACCTTGCCCTGCTCCGTCAATACCTTTGGTACCACCTCATACAGCTTAGACACCATCTGGAACATTTCATCGTCTGCGCAATTCTTCAACGCAAACTCGCGTTGACACGTGTACCTCGGATCCGTCTTCCGCAATACGGCGTGTCCATACCCCGGAATCACTTTGCCTGCCTTTAAAGTCTCCCAACACAACTCGGCCAAATTTTCCTCACTCGCCTCACGATCCCCAAGTTTCTCCTTGAGTTCCAAAATCCACCTCAAGACTTCCTGGTTGGCCAATCCATGCAACGGCCCCGCCAACCCATTTATTCCAGCTGACAAGGACAAGTACGGGTCACTCAACGCGGATCCCACCAAACGGATCGTGTGAGCTGATACATTTCCACCCTCATGGTCGGCGTGAATGGTCAGGTACAAGCGCATCAACTCATCGAATCCGGGATCATTAAAGCCCATCATCCTCGCATAATTAGCGCCCATGTCCAAGTTTTCAGCATCGGATTCGATAATAACACCATCTTTGAAGCTGCGACGATATATACGTGCGGCGACCTCTGGCAGTTGTGCAATGACGGTCATGGTATCCTCAAAGCAATGTTCCCAATACATGCTCTTCGGGGTACCCTTTTCGTATTCAGCGGCCATGACACTCTGCTGTTGCAATGCCATGATGGCGATGGAAAACTGGGTCATAGGATGCATATCGACTGGCAATGCATCAATGGCATTGATAACACTCTCCGGGACTGCACTCCGTGCCGCAAAATCAGCTCTGAGCTTGTCAATTTGGTCATCGGTAGGAATCTCACCGGTCAACAACAACCAAAACAGACCCTCCGGCAAAGGCTCCTGTCCTCCGCTTGCCTTGGGCAACAATTTCTGACAGTCGGGAAGTGAATAACCACGAAATGTGATGCCATCCTCGGTATCCAAAAGAGAAGTTTCATAGGTCATTGCTTTGACACCACGCATACCGCCATATGCTTGGGTAACGGTGCACGAGCCGATCTGCTCATCTCCATACTTGGCACGGATGTCCTTGACTTGGGCAATGGCGTCGGGAAGTTTTTCGGCAAATATTTCCTTGAGACCGCTTTGGCCCTTGGCAGAAAGCATAGAGGCGGATCGGAAGTGGGGGGTGTGAAGGAGGCGGCGAAGATGGGGGAGAGTGGGTCGAAACATGGTGGATCGAAGGAGTGTGCGAAATTGTGGGATATGTGGAATTGAGATGAGGAAGGGGAAAGGAAGAGTGGTACTAATCGAGAAAGTTGGAGGCTATATGAGGAGTGGGGGGAGGCAAGGACGGCTTGCGATGGCGTCTACGGCGATTGCGTGCATGCTTATAATTAGCCGGTTCTGCGGTGAAATGTTTTTGCATAGGTGTACTGGAGAGATGGTGTACTGTACTGTACTGTACAATGAATCCTATGCAAAACTGGCCTGTATCATTCTGTATCGTATCATATAATACTGTAAATGTACCAACTTGCTCATTTATTTTGTGCCCGTTTCGATGCCAAATTTCACTCCACCAAAAAGGCTACTGTACTGTGCAGTAGAATAGTACGGAGAACTTTTCGGCATTATTTTAGTAGATACTAATGCATTAAGCCTCTTATTATCGATGGATTATTATTATAAATATCAATAGTGGTACCGCAGCTGGCACAGTGCACAACATCCAGAGGGGCAGCTTTGCTGCCCCTCACGATGTGCCTAACTACAGTATTCCCTGGTGATGGGTGATAGGCCGGCCGGGCCAATTTCACAGCAACATGCTGACCAATCGCGTCATCGGTTTTATCCTAACAAACAAAAAACCCTTATTGATTTCATCAAAAAGGGCCAATGCACACCGGATAATTTCACTATACAGTACTGTACTCAATGTACCTGCATTGCTGTCGTTTCGTGGAGTATCTACCGCTCCTCTCCTTCACTGCGTAAATCAGCTGATCACCAACCGATACCACGCATCCTCCAGATCCATTCATTACAGTGCTGTAATGCAAAACAAACCGATCATCGTCATACTACCCCCTTTTGAATCCAAATCTTTACGGTAGATCCCAAGGTACTGTATGATACAGTGCTCACCGACAACACTAACCATCATCGCCTGAACAACCATCATTCCCCCACCCACACCTCACGTGCCACACACAGCCCCAACGACACCCACCCCACGTGTAAACCCAACTCCCCCCTTCAGAGGCGTGGACAGAGCACACACCAACCCCACCCCTTCCGCACCTGTATTCCCACCCCCAAGCAACACCCACTTCCACCCACCATGCATCCCATCTCGTCCCCACCCCACTTTCACACATTGCAACCCCAAAAGCCCCTCCCAAAAACAAACCCGTCCACTACCCAACCATCCAACCTCCCCAAGATAAATAAATGTTCACCACACCAATGCCTCGAATACAAAGCCATTGCCTCGTACCTCAATATACACCCACTCACACTACACGTCTCTAGATCAACATAAACCCCACCCCTCGCCTCAACCACAACCTACCTCACACACCGCCCTCTTTGACAATATCGATGGCACGTGTTGCACGATTGCACGCGTGTGAGTGCGCGGGAGGAGTATTTGTAAAGTTCGGTGAGCAGTGTTGTAGAGTTACTAGAGGTTGGGTGCTTTACTGCTGGATGGGATTGACGGCTTTCTTCAATGGGGAGGTGGACACTCGAAACATTGAATGACGTGCGGCGTGTTACGCGGTTCTAGGGGTGGACAGATGGGATGCAACATGTTTTGGACGGTGCTATACAAAGTCCCGGTCGCCAACAAATAGCCCCTATTCATTTACAGCAAATCGTTTCTATGGCAAATAGCAAATAACAGAAGATATACTGCATCACTGGGCATATTCTAGCGACTAACAGTTACTTCCTGCCGAAATAATAAAATTTAAAAAATACTACAGTATACAGAACAGCAGGAAAGAATTCAATAAAATTTGAAAATTTTTGAAGTAGCATGGCAAAGTTCCACCTCGGGGATGGGATGCACTGTAGGGTGGACTCATTCAGTCGTGGACTGAATTCACTTTATACAAATTATCAAAAAAATTGATGGCTATACTACAGTATACTGTTCCAAACTGTAAAGTTTGTAAAATTTACCTTCTGCGATTGTCATAGGTCAAACCGCATGCCTAAGACCCAAACTGCCAAATTGCATTTACTATGTTGGATAACGCCGTGGGTAACGCCGTTACCCAACATTAAGATCGGTGCTTGTACAGTAGTCCAGATTCCTTCCTTTCAATATAATGTGCTCGATCGGCAGTTGACCTGCTGATCGGGCAACACATTGAGCAGTTGACCTGCTGAGTAACACTTCTCCCCATCACTCAACCCAATTCATCAACCTTCCACATCCCAACTAGCAATGTCCCCATGAGTACCCTCCCATCCAACCAAGTTAATCCTTCCTCTTCTTCCACCCCTTCCTCCTCCACGCCCAAACCAAACATCTCTCCGTCGTCGAAAATTCACCCCTCCACCACCTACACCGACCACGAATCACTAACCAACGATCTATCCACTTTACTCTTTCAACCCACCCTCTGCGACACCTACATCACCATCAACCAAACCAAATCCCTTTCCCTCACAAATCCTCGTGCCCGTTCCCCCTACTTCTCCACCCTTCTCTCCTCACGCTGGCACTCCACCAAACCACTCACCAAACCCAACACAACCCCGTCCACTTTTACCCATCTTCTCAATCATCTTCTCACTTCTCTGCCCCCACCTCCACTCTCCATCTCTCAAACCATCTCCCTTTATCTCCTAGCAAACGAACTACACGTCCCCACCCTCGAAGACCAACTCCTCTCTCGCATCTCCACCAATCTCACCACCACAACCCTCCCCCATTACATCCGATCCCTTCAAGCCATCTCGCCCCCACCCGAGCCCCTCGAAGCCATCCTCGTCTCCTTTCTCTCCACCCATGTCGCCTCACTCTCCTCATTAGCCAACGGCGATTGGCAACTCATGCGCATCCTGTGGCGTCTTCTCATCAATGCTCATGCCATCTCCACGCTCCCCTCACCTACACTATCTGCAGCTTCTCGAACCATCGTTCGCTTCTCCGCTCTCATTCAAGGTCGTCTCAAGCGTCTCCCGGAACTTTTAGCCGATGAAACCATCGCAGATCGTCAAATCATGCTCGGCTTCCTACTTCATGCAGCCCCACTCACCTTTTCGCAGGCCATAGAGCCTTAGAACCTCTTTAGCCCCCAGCAAGTCTTGCAAAAGTATCGCGCCGACGCTACGGCCTCCCATCCCTCTCCCCCCGAGACCAATCGTTTCCGCGTCCTTTGTGAGAGTTCCCATCCCCACCCCTCCGGTTCTCGCCTTCACAGCAGTATTCATTTTATCCAAGTTCCTTCCAATGGCTACGGCTTGTGTGATTCCTTGCTGCGTTTTGATCGACGTTGTAGCTTGGGCTTAGGTTCGGAGTTGACCTTTTATACACGCGACCCGCGGCTTGGTACATATCCGTACACCTTTTTGGTCGGTAGTCGACTGTTATCTGAATTGACCTTGCCAGGTACAGAGTTTTGGTACGCGTTTGAAAGCCAAGACTATGATGAGGGAGTCGACCCGCCGCATTATAGAAGATGGGGTTGGCGCTTTTTCGTGGAGGCTATCGTACCGGAAATTGATGAAGTCGACTGACAGAGGTTATATAAACAGAATCAATGGGAGTGAGTTAGATTGCGAGCTTGATACTAGAGTGTAACCTGGAGGCATGGACAAAGTGTTGATTCCATTTTAGCCGCGGTCACGGTGGTGGAGAAAAGGGGGTGTCTTCACAGATGTAATTGCACCTGAATGGCATTTACAGGCCCAGTAGCGAGTAGCCATTCAATCACTGCATGATTCATGAGGGGAATCCGCGCGTCGGCTCGTCGAAAACATCACAGGCAGGAAACGCGGTGCAGTCAAGAATTTCATAGGACCCGTCTCTCAACATTCTCAAGGATCCATTGCGTTGGCCTTGAAGTTTTAAAGTACGACAACGGCCAACAGGAGAAGGAATATAGCAGTAGTTAGTATCGCAAAGCATTACACACCCATCATGATAACTGAAAACAAAGCTGGCCCAAATCTCGTACCGTCTCTCAAAATGCCTCTGACCTGACTCAGGCCTAGACCGATGCATGCTGGACAGTTCACTTTCCCCTGCCCATGTAATTTGGGCAGACATTCAACTGATCCACCAAGCCATCGTCGACGGCAAAAATGCCTCTTCCATCGCACATAGAGCGCTTTGCTTGCCCCGGCCGCCACAAATTTTGCACAACTCGCATTTCTGCTACTGCTCTCCCGAGTGCGACTGAATGTCGGCGGCTGATGCAGCGGGTAGAAATAATGAAGCGGTTACACAGAAGCAAAGATGCAGGGGGTTGCACGGGGAGCTGTTTTCGAGTGATTGGTATTGAGTGAGGAGCGCTGGAGCGCTGTGCTGGTCGGCAGGACCATGTCGAGTTGAGCGAGAAGCGCAAATAGACTTGCCTGATATGTTGAAAGGATACCTAATGATGGCTCACTGCGGCAGCTAGTCTATCTCAAAATGGCTGGCGTTTTCGTATATTGAATCCTCGCAAAATCTCTGTGGCGTTTCAGTGTCCAATCACAGAGCAACTTTTCCTCTAAGAACGCCTCCATTTACCATTCCGTAATGCACTGTCGTACTGGACGGCACGTTAAGTACACAGGTTGGGATCTATACTGTAAATGTTCGAGTGTGTAATTTCCAATCCTCAGTACAAAGCTATATCTATTGTAACGTTGTGGGAGATAGGCGATTGTACTGCCGTTAGCCAGACTTTGACGATGATCCGCCGCCTACAGAACTGTACTGTACAGTACATGTACAGTAGCCTACAGTAGCCCGTCTGAGAAAAAGTTGAGAACGGCGGTTTATTTATGCCAGTAGGGAAATCGGTAGTTGAGGATCTGGATTATTGACAAATCGAGACGGTTCTCTACAGTATTTGTACACTGTACAGTACTATCATCCGTATTAATTTAATACAGTGTACAGTACATCGCCATGCCTATATATATGACCGTTGTTGATCGTCGAACTCTTGTGCAGCGGACTGATACACATGGTTGACGATGATGTAGAGGTACAGTATCATATTAGCTTACAATAGGTACCTCCATTTTCTATACAAAGCCCCGTCCGTCGGCGGAAACTGCCCGTGCGACGAGAGGCAAGGGAAAACGGAGCAATTCCTCTCTACAGTTTATGGACCATTAACGTTCCACTCCGCAAACTCAGTTAAGTCTCAACACTGCCCCACCACGCTGGACTCTGATCAACACCGAACGATTACCCAAGCGGTCTTTCGGGACCGCCGCCGTTCATCAGCGAACCAACTGGACAATCTACAAACCGCTGCCGACATAGCTGAGTCGGCCACTACTACAAGCACAACCGGGACAATCCCCACCATATCTGTGCCTACATTGACAGGAACCAATTATCACCGGTGGATATTCCACATAGAGGAATATGCCGCCGAACACTGGTTTCTGGCAATACTAAAAACCGATCCGCCGCCAAAACCATCGATGACGGATACATATCGGGAACTACAAGCAAAGGCAAGACGGGCCATCGCATCATCCATTTCCGATGACATCTCCGACACCCTCCCCTAAACTTTTCTCTGCCGCTCCCCGAAAGAGATGCTGGCGGAACTGGACACTATATACGTCACAGACAAGGCACCGGAACGACATCTTGAACTCATGGACCAAGCCCGCCAAACCACATTCACTCATTCGGGCACCATCGATACCCACCTCCATAAACATTTATAACTCCGTTGTCAAATAGCGGATGCAGACGTCCCGAACATCGAACAAGAAGCCACAACAGTCAAATATATTATACATGGACTACAAATCCACCCCACGCTCCGCAGCTACCTCCCAGTACTCCACAGGGCCAGCACAGAAACATTTCACAAGGCCAAGAAGACGATCATTTCCTACGTCCAACTCTTACCACCACAGGATTACACACCGCAGATTGCCCACAACAAGGCGACTACGAATAGCCTAAAATACTGTGCATTTAACCAAACGTGGGGCCACCATGACACAGAACACTCCCAGGCCATGCAACGGGCACGTGGACATTAGACCCCCCAACCTGCGCCCTCACGGGCTCCTCCGCCGGCTATAAAACGACCGGAGGCTCTGCAACAGAACCTCCTAGCACGCAGACCTACTGTGAAGACCGGGCTGCCTCGACTTCATGGCGCCCGCACCGCCCACATGACCGACTTAGATCACAGAATGGAGGATAATCATCCAAATCATATGGAGTCGGAGCAAGTCGAACTCGGCCAAAATTACGCAGGAAAGGACGTCCTTTTTTACTCTTACATCTTGGATTCCGCATGATACCCAACCTTTTCCAAGAACCCTTCAACCGACTACACTCCACATGTCTCAACGGTCAACATGTCAGATGGGTCGACATCTCCCACCACGGGGCACAAGGTGCAGACAATATACAAAAAACAAGGTAAACCACTCCTAATCCCGCATGTGGTGCACGCACCATACTTCACGGACAACCTTATTTCGGTGCGCCAGATAACGGAGGCAAATAACTGCGCGGTAATATTTAGACCATCTGGGGGCTATGTAACACCGATGAACATGCTTCGCAAACCCGAACATATAATCACCCACATACAACTCCGGAAAGACCACTATCGCATCCCGCTAACCACGGCCCTCCCACCTATGCATGCAGCAGGGACAAATTACCCCACAAGAACACTCAAGGAATACTTTAAAACGCGGAAGCCAACAAAAACAACGAAAAAACCACGTGCTGAAAAACCACGGCGCCACACCACGGACGAAACGCTGAAGGTACTACCGCCACCCACAAACCATCCTTGCGGCCGCAGGACAGACAATACCACACACACGGTCCCATACCCCGCTCACCTGCCGTCACCCCCGCCTCGCCAGCGCCGACTCACCGACCTCACCCATTCCTGGCACCAAAGGCTCAACCACATAGCCCTTTCTAAGCTCACAAGTATGGCTAAGCTCGATTTCCCTCTTGGGTTACAGACTGAACTTCGCAACGGCACCCCAGCTCTTCATTGCCATGGATGCTCGGTAGGACACTTCCGAAAAGCACCGTACCAACAACAGACAGTCCGCCCTCCGCCCGGACACACCCTTGTTGCCGACATCACGGGAAATTTTCCAAAGACCCCAGAAGAACAACAATACCTACTCACAGTAACTGACATACACAGGCGAATGACACATGTACACCTGCTACGCCAACGCAAGGATGCCGATGATGCCCTACCTAGCATGGTTGCCAAGATTTCCAGACAATTTGGTACGAATGCCGTCCGCATCCGCTGTGAAAACGCTAATGAGTTCCTCACACGTCTACTCATCCGTCACTTCGGAATGTGCGCTACCAGCCTAGATCCAACGATACCCCATACGCCTCAAGAAAATTCCATCGTTGAGAGGCTCAACCGCACGATCATGTCACGTGTTCTTGCCACTCTCCACGCTGGCCAAATGCCATTTGACAAGCATTGGGCGCTGTGCGTTCTTGATTTGGTAGGAAAAAACAATGCAACGCTCCACTGTTCCATTGACGACATCCCAAGACGAATTTGCGAAACACACCGACAGCCGTACTCTCCGTACCCACGGCGCAGCCTCAGCCTCCAACGGTTTCGTATGTTCGGGGAATACGGGTACATACCTGTACTAACGGCAATCAAGAAGATGTCTGCCAATCGTGCCGTCCTGGTACGCTTTTTATTCACTCTGGAGGGAGCACACTACCGCCTACTCAATCCACAGACAGGACAACTCCTTACGGCACGCATCTCCGACTATCGACCGTACAACTCCAACTGTGATCCGCAAAGAATGTATCAACATGCGATACCCCCCCAACAGAGACACAAACCAAGGGTGAATCAACAACATGCCATCCCGTACACAGCGCACGCGACGAACACAGGCGAACCCACGGCCTTGTTGGAGGGCAGCCGAAAACTCTCACTACCCCTCGCCATTCCACCTCGCATGCTACACGAGGCCCGCTCTCGCCCAGATGCAGATCAATGGCAGTCGGCTTACGAGACAGAAGCGGCCATGCACCGCGAATCTGGCAAGTTCCAACCATTGCCACGCAAAACCATACCCCACGGTGCGAAGGTATACAAAGCTTCGTTACCTTCTCTTACAAGTATGACGCCGATGGTGAAATCAAAGGTCACGAGGCTCGCTTCAACTACCCGGACCATCTCCTCACTCCTGGTAAACAATTCGACCCACGGCCCTCGCGGTTCACAATGCTGACAGAGGCGCAATCCGCATGCTCCTATCCATAGCAGTGAGCACAAACATGACAGTACGGCACTTGGATCTCAAAAACGCGTTCCTGCACAAACCATACGAGGGACCAACCCCACTGTTCCTCGAGACCGTGCAATCCTTCCAAGGGGCACCACCGGACCATACTACTGTCTCCCAGGTTGTTAGAAGTATTTACAGCACCCCTCACGCAACTAGTATCTATGCCAAAGGTATGCGCACCCACCTCACACAACACGGCTACAAACCAATGGCAGCCGACAAGAATATGTACTGCAAGCGGACCGGACCGGACATCATTGTTATTGCATTCACCATAGATGACTTTGGGGTAGCTACAACCCAAGAAGCAATGTACCAAGAACTCCTTGACATTCGTCGACGTAAATACCGGGTCAAGGATTTAGGCGTTGCTTCGCATCTCATCGGATGGAGCATTAGGCAAGACAAGGCCAAGCAGACAATACACATCTCCCAGCACCGCTTTGCACAGGCCTTCATCAACGAGATGCATTTGCAAGCAAGTCACCCTGCCTCCACCCCTTACCTCTCTAGCACTGAACGCACCGCGCTTCGGCCTGGCGAGTCCCCGCTTGACACGACTATATACCCCTATGCCCGCGCATTGGGTATGCTTCGGTATCTCGTTGACTCTATTCGTCTCGACCTGGCATTTATCGCCAGCACACTCGCACACAGCGTGACCAGTGTTACGACACTGGAAAGCCCTTAAACAAGTGGCCAGATACGTAGAGGGAACAAAAACGCATAGACTCCTGTACACACCAGGTATGGATATACTCCAGAGCCAGTCAGACGCTGACTTTGCTGCGTGTAAGGACACTAGGTAGTCCAGCTACGGTAACTTGGTCTACCACGCGGGCAACCTCATCTCCTGGTGCTCACGACGGATACAAACATTCGTCATCACCACGTGCGAGGCCGATTATATCGCGGCCAGCCACACGGGAATGCAAAGCTGATGTCTGCGATCCCTGCTCGGAGAGATTCAAGTCGCTGCCACTCCACCCACACTGCACAAGATGGACAACCAGGCGGCACAATCGATCGCCAAGTCCCAATCTCACACTCGGCGAGGGCAAGTACATCAACGTTCGCTACCATCACCTTCGAGACGCCGCCGACAGCGGGGAAATCACTATTGTTCATACGCCGTCCATGCTCCTGCAAGCCGATCTCCTCACCAAAGCCTTACCACCGACAACTTTCCTACGCCACCGTGCCAAGCTGTGCTTGACACCGGCCAACCAGCCCATACCCACGGCTGTAGAGGTATCATAATATCACAAGATTATGGGCTGGTTACCAATGTCGTAGGACCTCCGTAGAGGTATCATAATAGCTTGCAGTGGGTACCTCCACTTTCTATATGAAGCCCCGTTCGTCGGCGGGAACTGCCGGTGCGACGGGAGGCAAGGGAAAACGGAGCAATTCCTTTCTACAGATGACTTAACTAGTCATAGACTACTGGATCTAGGCTAATAGTTCTCTCGTTGTAGATAAGCGAAAAACACGGAATGGTAAAGGTATATCGAGGCTGAAGTGAGCTGTCCGTACGGCGTACGCAAAGCGATTAACAGAACATACCTTGTCTTACAGCCACATGCTGTAAGAACAACCCGCACAGTGTACGGGAAGTCACTTACAGGGTATTTCATTGGTTGGTGACACAACACTCAGTCATGTACATCCCGTGGCAGATGGCCCATGTGTAGTGTAAGAAGATAGACCTAGGTACTGTAAGGCAAGCCCCGTCGTCGGCGCCAGCCCCCGACACTACCCTACTTAGGTCCGGTCCGGAGTCCGCCATCCTTGACCCTCATCATTCATTCCTAGTAAACTCATCCTTGTGCTTGCCACATGGTAGCATTGACAAGCTTCTTCTCACTCCCGGATTTGACCCTGGTGACTCCAGTGAGAGATTGCTAGCGGAAATTGAAATGGCTTGGAACTTCACGCAGCATTCGAACAGCGTACTACCTCACTACAATCGATATGATTATGCGCGTATTAGGTGAAATGGAGAACACTCCAATCATTCAACAACGAATCGCTCTGATGGAACTCGCGCGCGTTGAGACTGAGCAACTTCGAGCACAAAAAATCATGGACAACATACTTCATTCATGTCGCAGAAAAGTGTTATCCTTACGATCATTCAGCGTTGCTCAAGAAGTTTGGTTCTATCGAAGAAAGCATGGATGGCGAAAAGGAAAGGTCACGAGCATTGACAAGCCCACGGTCCATATTCAGTTCAACTCTAGAATCTATCGCAAACACGAGCAACGCGTAAGACCATACTTTGGTGAGCTTTCACTTCCGCTGGAGATACGATACAGCTCCACAGACGAAGCTGGATACATTGACAAACCTTCCTCAGATGCAAAACCAATTGAGATGACTCCACCACCTTCGGAACTTGGACCCGCACCAGTAGCCCAACTGCAGAACGCAACCTTCTTCATTCGCACACCGGTGGAGAAAGCAACCAAGCATTGTCACACACTAACCACGGATGATGTATTGATCACGCTGGAATCGAGCTCCAAGGACTTCTCCACAATCGACGAAGACAAGACATGGCTAGTCCACCACGACTTCTACATTGACCCTGACATGGAACACACTGATGACATATTCATGACAACCATCGAACATATCAAATCGATGAAGTCACTGTCGGAAGACAAAGTCAAACTGTTCCAAGATGCAATGTCCCATGAAATCAAATTCCTACTTGAGATTGCCGTAGAAGAAGTCAAGCGAGCTGATGTCGTAGAAGGCTGTGAGATTCAACCGCTGAAATGGATACTGTGCATTAAGCGATTACCAACCTCTGTTCCACCTGAGAGACACCGCGCAAGACTCGCCAGCGCATCATCACAAACTCAACTCCGATTCGCACTCAGTGTTATAACACCAACCATTTCAATGAGTACGTTGCGCGTTTACCTCGCACTGGCTCCAACATGGGACACCATATTACGTTCAAGTGGTGACTCCATCTGCATACTAGTTAGAGATGTCACAAAGAAATTCTTGCAGAGCAAACCATCCAAGAGATTGGTGTACTACCAAACAACTTCAGAGTACTTCGAGAAGTTTCCCGACAAGCAAGATTACGTCTGGCGAGCCACGGTCCAGATGTACGGCGAAGTTGAAGCTGGAAAGTATTGGGGACACACATTCATTCCTTGGTTATGCGGGAACATCATGGACTATCAACAATCCATTTTCGATCCATCGTTACTGTACAGGAAGAATCATTTCGCGTCAACCGGAATTTGCACAGATGATACACTGACAGTCATTCCTGCTTCCCAGAAGCACGAAGAAGCCAAGATGGCCGAAAGATTCAAGTGTCGCGAGATAAAATCACTGCCAACTGAGTTCAAAGGAATTGATATCGCAATGGAGAATGGACAAGTCGAAGTTTCGCAGACGGCTTATGCAAGGAAGATGAACATATCGGATGATCTAGACAAAGATTCCAAATTGGAAATGTCAAGGGAAATCAACAATGATGAATTTAAGAAGCTCAGGTCTGATTCCGGTAAACTTGCATGGTTAGCACTTGGTGCATCTCCACTCTCATCAGTTCAAGCAAGTCTCTCACTTCAACCATTTGAGAAAAGGATACCACATTTGCAAGTACTCCAAGAAGAAACCCGAAAGAAGTTGGTACAAATTCGTGATACACCGTGCAACACATCCCTCAAGTATGTCCCACTTGATTACGAGACCATCCACATTCCCGTCTACTCCGACGGTGCATACCAAAACTTGGAGACCAAACACTCTCAAATCGGATTCCTAGTTGGTATTGCTGATAAGGATGAAAACTTAAACATTGTACATTGGAACAGTTCTCGCGCATCCAGAAGAGCCCACAGCACAGACGAATCATAATTGATGGCACTTGACATCGCACTTCGCTTTGTGGAAAACTTTCGTCGCGTGATATTCCAATTGGTCAAGAAAGAAATACCAGTTATCTCTTACATTAATTGCGATACACTTTGGAAAAATCTTCCCAAAGAAACCCCGATGTCGATGCCTGAGATTGGTTACCGCTGCAGAAAGAAGATCGTCCTTGGAATTTTCTCATCCGTATGTCTAATTCGAGGTGACATCAACCCAGCTGATGCAATGACCAAGCAGAAGCCTAACAAGAAGCTTCAGTCAGTTTTGGATTCGAAAAAATGCATCACCCCTTCGGAGTCCGTGTTCATGCTACAAGATTAAATGTATCGCCATCTGGACTGGATTCCAACTATGAAGGTCCCAATGGTCAAGGAGCCCAACTGAAGTCATCAACGCATATCAAACATTTCACATTTTGGTTAGCTGATAACCTTCTACAACCTCCACCTTAGTCGCTTTCGAACCACCACACATGCGTAAGGAGTCCACGGTCAACCGAATTGGAACTTCTTCCACTGAGTCATATATCAACTTGATGTCACAATCCAAGGCGACATAATGATCTACAAGTTTGGTCTGTAACAACCTAACCAACCACACACACTTTGCTTCGCTAGCCAACCACTCGAACGTTGCACGCTTACTACCTTGCTGGAACTTCTTGAGATGCTTCCCTTTTGGTTTCCGGATGGTACATTTTGCTTGCAGTTGATGAAAATGTTACCAAATTTTCCCAACTTGGTATGCTGTGTTGAGTCATTACGCACTATGTCTCTTGACTTCCTGGCCCTGGATGTCCCAAGAAAAATACCCACTGCATTAATGATTGATCCCGACACACAGTCCAGTTGTGACCTAGCTTCATACAATTTTGGAACATCATATACCATATGCTTCCCCAGCCCCGGATGTTCGTCACGCGCACCAATTCTTTTGAGATTGACCACTGCCCCTGGATTGTCACACAAGTATTTCAAGATCGACTGCCGAATGAACTCTGATTCACTGAGTCGAGATGTTGAACGCACATTCCTACGCTTGGAGACTCTGCATTCTGGTGCCACTTGCCCCCGTTGGACTTTCAAATACCTAGATTGAAACACAAGAGTACGCGCGCAAGTCATATTAAGATCCATTGACAGTGGTTGAATGGGATGAAATGTTTCACCACTGCCGCCCCCACTTTCCAGATCCATACAGCACACCATCTTCCAAGACCTTCTCACCAACTCTTGTACACACCCCATCCCCAACCAGCAATGCTTCAATATTCCACGGTGCATCATCATTCCCAGTTGAGTTATTCCCCGCATCACCATTCCCAGTCTCGTCACCTAGCACTACCTGCTCAGCCATACCACCACTGACCGCCTCATGCCCCGCCACAAGACCACCCGATATACCAACAGAAGCTACCCCACCGCCAGCAATGCGCTTCCCAGTCGTATCCCCACCGCCCACTTCGCTCACATTGCTCGAAATTGCTGAACAGTTATCAGTCAATACTGTAGACTCGCTACCCGTCATCTCGCCACTACGCTTAACGGAAGACAAGCGTCTCCAATGGGTTAGCAAGCCACCACGCAGTAGTCAAAAGTCAAGGAGAGAGCCACAAAGGAAAAATTGAAACAAGAAAAAGGCACAAGGAACAAGGAAGACGCGATGAAAGTGCATATGGGACGACAAGATGAAAAAGGAGCGTCACAATTAGTACGTTTATCAACGACAAAAATTGGGATAGGGGGAATGTGGCAGATGGCCCACGGGTAGTATAAGAAGATAGACCTAGGTACTGTAAGGCAAGCCCCGTCGTCGGCGCCAGCCCCCGAAACAACCCTACTTAGGTCCGGTCCGGAGTCCGCCATCCTTGACACTCATCATTCATTCTTGGTAAACTCGTTCTTGTGCTTGCCACACATCCACAATTGCTAATGAGGTCAGATGTGCTACCTACCACCACCAATCAGTGATGATGAACCTTGCCGAAGCGAATTCCGGCGGCGGCTGCCGAAGCTCGGAAGAAAAACTTATCGCGGAATAAAGGCAGCAGGCTCGGGACACCTGACCCCGCAGCCCGTCATCACCATCGACATTTACTGTGCGATCCAATTCCAATTGTATCATATGCTCCTACCTATTCACCCGTCTCCTTGCGTGCTCCATCTACGCGATCTCTGGTTACCTCTATCTTTTCCCACCAGCGTCGCGTAATCACAAGCCCTGTACGTGTTACAGGACACAGCTAAGCGCGGATCGGAGAGCTTGAATGCATGCGATAGGAGGCATGCAGAGGCACAAATCCGTTGCATGTGGAACTGGGGGCGGGTGTCGCGGACCAGCAGGAGGCGGTCCAGAGTGCGGCGGTACTTGGCGATCTTGGACCGTAGAAAACTCTCCGTGAACGCTCTGTTCCCAATGGGGGCCCCGAGAAGCGGAAAGCTGTCCCGCGAACATTCGGCGAGAGGGAATTCCGCTAAGAAAGCTGCTCGATCCAGGGGCATGCTGTAAGGCCAAAAGATCCGTCCCTTGCGTGGGTTGAGGTGGAAGGCAACCGTGGGGCCATCTCGAGCGAGGAGCCGGAGCGCCTGACGGATGCCGCCAAGGGTCGCGACGATCGTGCTGTCATCATTGTTGGATACCGCTCTAATGCGGCGCTGGCACTGTACGGTAATGGCCCAGGAGGGGCAAGCTCTGTCCAGCTGAAAGGCTCATCAAATGGTGTGGCTACTGTATAGTGTAGGCTGTACTGTAGGCTACTGTAATTACTGATAACCCTAGTATCCGCGGGATACGGGACAGCTGTCCATGAGAGATTCCGCCGCAGTGTTACTGTACAGTACACTGGCTGGACGGAGTGTGACCGCTGAGGGTCAATAAATGTCAGGCCGCTGAGGGCCGATGTAAGTGTGCGCGCAAGTACGAACTTCAACATTCTCTACATGGTAGCATCGCTAAGTTTACCAATTTCCACGAAATCATTACCGTCCCCCAATTCCTTTGTCCTTCTTAACTAAGCTCTTCCCATCCGACAGCTACCTTCTCGAGATCGTAATCACCGCCTTCGCCTTTCATTGTGGCTAGCGAGAGCGATTCCGTCGGCAAGCTTCCAAGTTTGACCGGCCCAAAGGACTTCATATGTTGGCGAAGAAGACTCAAGGCATTTATTCAACGAGAAGACTCTAAATTGTTGGGGCTCAAGCCGCAACCAGAAGAAGCTACCGCAAATCTACTATCTCGTTAGAAGAAAGCAAGTATTTGCGCCAAGTCCGCAATTATCTTGAGACCAGCAAATGGGAATATGAAACACAGAAGTAAAATCATCGACAATGATGATCGGAGCGGCAAGGATCTTTGGGACGCGCTCGATCGTCTGTACACATCTTCCAACGAGCAGATCGTCATCGATCTGCTTCAAGAACTAGAAAGCCTACAGTACAAGGATGGATTCAACTGGGAAGAACACTTGAACAAGTTTCACGAAATCTTGAGCAAACTTGCATCGCTCGACAAGGCAGTTCCGAATGAGGAGAAGGCTTTAAAACTTATTCGAACGTTACCGGAACATTTCGCTCCAATAGTGATGATTTCAAGTAAACTGTCGTATGAGGAGATCTTTGCAACAATTGCTACCGAGATCTCTCGCAGAAATGCGAAAAGTACAGATGCTGGTGTTAATTTTCCGAGGGCATCGGCTGAAGGAGCAAAGAATAATAACAGAAGCAACAGTGTCCAAGGAGGAAGAGTAAACAAGATTAATTTCGGAAAAGATGCCGACCTTTGCTGGGTATGTGGACGTGCAGGTCATCGCTCAAAAGATTGCTATTTTCGCTCCAAAAAGTTGAACGAAATGGGTCGAGGTCGAGGTCGCGGACCGTATTTTGGACGTGGGTATTATCGTGGAAGTCGTGGTCGTGGTGGAAAATCATATAACCAGTGTTATGGGATTAATCACCGTCCTTCTGAAACTGATCGACGCTATCAAATCAACTATCAATGGAACAACAGCAATCCCCCGCAAGGCAGCTTTGGGCGTGTTTTTTCTACGGCACGGAGTCAAAGGGCGCCGCCAGTTCGTGTACTACATCAACCGACACCCAGTTATCAAGGAGATGGACATTTTCTAGTCAATAACAGCGATACGAAACATTCGTCCCATCCATAGGAGTTCATGGCGCAGATAAAGTTCAAGAATGCAATTGCAAAATTTGTGACTGCCAAATGGCGCGAAACATTGATTGATTCCGGGGGTCACACCACTTTTTCCACTCCAAGAGCTCCTTTGCGGATAATCACGCGATCAAACCCCAATATGTTCAAGCTGCCTCAGATGTATCAGTCTTAGTTGGAAAAGGGAGAGTGTTCATTCCGTTGGCAGGAATATTTTTGATAGACGCATATCACGCTCCCCATTCGCAGACCAACATTCTTTCCGTTGGTTTTCCTACCGAACGACTTGATATAATTTTCACCAGGGACCACCGGGGCAAGCAGTGCGTAAGCACATGTATTATCTCAGTTCGAGGTTCTAATGACGCTGTGATGCCAATCGAGGTTGATCGTGATGGATTTTATCGTCTTCCGTTGCCGATCAAGCAGAAGAAGAGGAATCCTCAAGTACTGTTTGCTAACCCAGCTTCCTTCGAAGTTCATGACGCGACAAAACGGGAAGCCACTTGCTTCCAATTCTGTAATGCACTTGGCGCAAGGACGGACTCGGAACTCGCTCTGGAATGGCACAATCGTACAGGACATCCTCATCCCAGTCGATACATTAAATTATCTAATACTCTTCAAGACGTGCCAAACTTTCCACGAAGGCTTATGGAAAGTATATTATGTGTCCCCTGCGCATTGGCAAAAGCGCAACGTCATCCGATTCTTTCAAGTTAGAGCATTACCTCCTACCCTCTTGAGCTCGTCCACACTGATATTAGTGGTTAAATAGCCCAAACTTCTCTGGGAAACAGTCATTACACAATTGTATTTATAGATTATCGAACCGCGAAAACCGATGTCTTCTCCATCAATAAGAAATCCGATCTTTTTTCCCGGCATTAAAGTATTACAAGGAACGCTAGGAGAATACTACCGGCTACAGACTCGTCAACGTACGCCTCGATGGAGCAGGTGAGAGCCTGTCAGGAGCCGTGAAGCAATTTGCCTTAATGAATGGAATTAGTTCGGAGAAAAGCCCTCCTCATGCTCCGCTAAGCAATGGCGTCGCTGAACGACTCATGCAAGAACTAGGTGTTCGAGGGATGTGTTCTTCCCTTTGATGTAGAGGTATGCAATGAACTATAGGCCGAAGCAATGAGCGACAGCAACTGGCTCAGAAATCGTCTTCCGTCCGACAGAGTACATGAAAGCATACCAATCATGCTGTGGTACAGTTGAACTCGCATCAATTTTAAGGACTTGCCCATCTTCGGGCAGCCTGGGGCCGCGTTCCTTTACCAATCTGACTCAATGCCAGCCAAGAAACTTTCTGCAAGAGCGGCTCATGGACATTTTGTTGGCCTTGAGAGTGATCCAACACTGTACCGGATCTACCTTCCTCACAAGGTGAGAATCATCATCACTTGTGCGCAAGATTTTCTTCTATGCTCTACAGATCAGCTCTTTGATGTTTCCTCTCCAATTGATGGAATTTCGAGGCAACGTTCTATTGAACAGTGGCAAGGGCTCAGTGATGGAAGCCTGGATGATCTCTGGACGCAAGCGTTTTCCACGTATCTCTCACCGCTATCTGGCCTTCTTCCTCAAGCTTTCATTTCTCGCAAAACTCATACAGACTCGCGGATCCTACCGATCGTTTTCAGATGCGATACATGATCCCCTTTAGTGTGAGGCTATCGATCAGGAATACCGCGCACTTTGAGACCGTGAAACATGGGACTATGTTACTCGCGATCAATCTATGCATGTAATCCCATTTACTTGGGTATTTCGTCTCAAACCGCTGGATAGTAAGGGCTGCATTTTCCTTCAGAGAGCCCGCTGTGTTATTCGAGGTGACATACAACTCCCTGGCGTAGACTTTGACCCGGACGCTTTATACGCTCCCTTCGCATACAGAAAAGCTATTCGAGTGCTTCTTGTTATGGCCGCTGCAGAGGACCTCATCGTTGAAGGAGGGGATGTGAGCAGTACAAACCTATATGGGAAGATTGACACAACAGTGTACATGGAACAACCTACCGATTCAACTGGAAAGAATGAGCGCCCTGGTTTCTTTGCAGATTGCAAAAGTCAATATACGGTCTTCGAAAAGCAGGAAAATATGGGGATGCCTATTTGTTGTTACAGTTCTTGGTTGGGATTTCAAGCAGTCTCATGTTGATTCAAGAGTATTTCACAAGGCTGTTGGCACGGAGTTCATTGTCCTTGCCGTCATTGTTGATGACATGGACTTCGCAAGCAATTCTGAACCACTTCTGGTTCATTTCAAGAAAAGGATTAGTCAAGAATTCGATGTCAAGTTGTTTGCCCAACTTAATTCGTTCCTCGGATGGGAAGTACATCACCGCCAAGACGCTATCAAGATTAGTCCAAAGCGATATGTCGAGCAAATTCAAGGAAAACATGGATTGATTGAAACCAATGGTGCCTGGACCCCTCTTCCTGAATGTGCGAATGTCACTGCAGCGAAGGACTATGACACTCCACTTAGTAAGAAAGAACATTCCAACTACCGCGCAACAATCGGAGAGCTCCTCCATCTTGCAGTGTGCACACGCCAAGGCATTTCTTTCGCCGTCAACGCGCTTGCTCATCAAGTACACGCCCCTGCTGTTCGACATGTATCCATGCCAAAGGGCTTGCTTCGTTATGTATCTGGAACACGTCAAGTTAGTGTCAAGTTCCCAAAGAACCAGAACAAAGAAAAGCCATAATTTGAGACGATGAACTTGAAGGAATTTGTGGGCTCAGACTGGGCAGGAGATAAGGATTATAGGAAGTCGACGACTGCTTTTATGGTTTTGCTCAAATATGCGCCCGTTGCATGAAAGAGTTAACGCCAAGCGATAGTTGCCCTCTCATCTGCCGAGGCAGCATATGTCGCTTTATCATCTTGCGTCAGAGAACTATTGTGGTTAAGAAGATTATTTAGGGAAATGGCCTCATGTGCGCAGTACGAAGATAACATGAAAATCCCCCAACTATGGTTTTAGTGGACATTACTGCGGCAATTGCTATCGCCGAACGAGAGCAAGTATCAGCTAAGAGCAAACATATCGAGGTCAAGTATCATCATGTTCGTGACCATATCAAGTCGGGGACTGCGAAATTAATTCATGTTGGACTGCCGATCAAGTTGCAGATACTCCTAAAAGGTCGGTTGACCGACGGACATTGGAGAAACATCGCTCGGCATTGATGTTTTAAGGAGATCGCAATAATTTTTTCAAAAATAATTTGGAATAGGATTCATTTTGCTTAATGTTAGATTGGAACATTAAAATTGCTTGTATCGAAGTATAGTACGAAAAATGGCAAAATTACAACTTCTAACCTTTGCAGCTGATCGTGCTTACCCTTTCGGTCTGAGTGTACTTTACAACGGACCATTAAGAGACAGCCCTGCTCCTCGCTGGTGCGACGTCCTCAATACCCTCCGATCGACGCCCTGCAGTTGGATTTGAGGTACCTTTGGGATCAGTAGTGCGAATCACGCCAAGAAATTAGGCTATTTATACACGACAGATTGAGGATCTGTAGATCTACCAGCGACTGAGTTGCACTCTCTGGTCATCCATTGCTCAAGCTATCTTGTCCATATCCCCGATGGGCATGGACGATGAGGTACATCCAGTTAGACCTTAGCCTTATAGTTAGGACATGCGCAGTCCCCAGTAGATATTGAATTCATTAAACTTCTTCTTCCACGTGGAAACCATTTGATGTAAACTTTTCGAAACAGTGCACCGAACTTCACGTTTTAACCGATTGCGTTTGATTCTCTCGGTGTGCCTGCCCAACAAACTGTTGTTTTGCTTGAGGAGTTAATCCCGAGAATAGCGCGGAGCTATAATACTAATGCAGGCGTGATACGCCGGCGTGTGTATCAGCGCCTTAGTTGCATCATCTGGTCGTCTATCACTATGGCTATCTGCTCGCGCACGCCGCTGCACGTGAACGACATGAAGCATCCGGTTAGTTCGTAGCGCTATAGTCGGATCCTGCATTGGACATTGTAGAAATCATTTGATGCAAACTTTTCATTTCATTTCATTCAAAAAAGGTAAGGGTCCACTGGCGCGACGACTCGTGGGTGACACACCCCAACTCGGCTCAGCACAGCACCCAAGAAGTTCGACATCGGATTCGTGGCCTGGGGTTCCGGAACAGCCCGCCGCCGCTTTTCTTATCGCTCATCACACAACCGCTACGGTGGTGTCCTCGGCCCACTGGCAGATCATGATTAGCCGGCACCTCTCCCTCCCCGTATACGACGACACTTGCCCACTCACCTGCGCCCACTGTAACCAAACTATGGACGCACACGGGGAACAAGCGGCGGACCTCTGCCCAGCCGGGTTTTGGTCGCTCGCATCGCCACAACTCGCTACGTAACGTTTTCGCCTACCACGTTGCTCGCGCTGCGGGCCTGGAATGCCAATACGAGGTCCCGCTCCTTGTCTCGGGAACGAATATCCGCCCTGCGGACATTCTCATACAACCCTCGCCCCTGCCCACTGGCCAAAAGGTACGCCCATTAGCCTGCGACCTTACCGTTGACTCTCCGTTCAAACAATGCGTGCGCACAACGGCCACATAAATGGCCGGCGGCGCCGCCGACATTGCCCACCGAGACAAAGTCAAAGACTTGGAGCGCAAACTGGTACGCAGGACCCCGCCCCTTTCGCAAAACACCCTCCAGGAACCGAACTTCAAGTTTCAGCCCCTGGATTTCGACTCCTTGGGTGCCCCATCCCCCGCATCTATTCTGTTCCTCAAATAATTAATCCCGCGCATCACAGGGAAGTTTAACACAACCACAGCAGTGATCCGCAGACGTATTTATCAGCGAATAAGTTGCACACTGTGGTCTTTGATAGGGTCGGAAGGGGAAATTTTTAAAAATGTGTTGGCGATCCTAGGAGGGGGGGGTTCTCTCGTGTGGCCTGCCTCCTCGCTCCCCCCTTCCTCCAACGGCCAACACTGTTTATATGGCAATCGCGGGTGTGGCCGACCGTTCCAGAGCCACAGGTGCGAGGCCGAAAATAATTAAAAAATAAATAAAGTACTGTACAAAGTAACTAAAAATAACTCTAGAGTACAATAGTTGACAAAATAGAAAACTAGAAACAAAAAGCGTCAGACAAGTAGTCAAAAAGGGCAGATTTTTGGTGACCCTTCAGGAGCAACCAACACCGCCCCGGCCCCAGATGGAAGCCCGGCGCACCATATAGCAAGAACTTGGGGGTGACACAAGAACTCACTGCCCCCCCTCTACCATCACGTTCCAGCTCCATACCCTCCGCTCCAAATAAGTCCAACGCATCGCCTCAAACCCAGCACTGTCAACTGCCACCCCCAAACATCTCCCCTTCCCCTGCACGCGGTGCCGTCCCCGCTCTGAACACGCGTCGATTCAGGGCAGCTAAAGCCTTCGGGACTGCCCCATCCGTGTTAGTACGAGCGGAGGTTCATACGGATTTGGACCCATCCGAAAATCCATCCGTGGACTATTACGATGGCGAAGGCCAAGTAAACCAGGAAGAAGTCAACGAAAGGAAGGAAGTCACGTAAGGAGTTGATGGGGCAGGTTACTCGCATTTCGGTGGGCGAACGTCTTCACACGTGGTATCTCTTGCCAGGATATGGATAACGGTGCAATCCAAGAACAAGGAAATGGAACGTCTCCAGATGCAAATTAAGTACTCAAAGACGGAATACCGAATAATGATGGCAGATGAGGACCCTTCTTAGCTAAACTGTGACGAGGACCTTTCATCTTCTGTCGACAAGCGTCCTAGTCGATTTCTTCCAGTATTTGACCGTTTCCGTTGATCGGACACCTTTTTTTGCTCTCAAGCAGCCGTCATTTTGCAGTAGAAGTATTCTAAAGTTTGAGAAAACATTACAAATTCAAATTGTATTCAGATGATGAAGAAGGGACAGAATAACAAACAAGAACAGATGGGAAAAGCATAAGATAAATACGTACAGTCGTCTAGAGGACGGATTCTGGAATTTATCCTGTAGTAAAAACGGGCGCAGGGAGTAGAGCACCAGGCGCCTTGGATGGAGAGCTCGTCGGGAATGCCTACTCCCGTAAGACGTTAGCCAGTAACCAGGGCGAGCTGCTTTCGAAATGCGGCACGGCCCGAAGAAACGGGACTTGAAAGCCGGGCACTTAGCCGTGGACGTTAGGTCTTTTCCATGTGCGACCAAAACCCAGTCTCCGGTATTAAACTTTCGGGGTTGTACCACCACAGCTTCCCTACCAAGCCGCTGCTTCTGAATATCGACCCTCGTCGCGCGAAGTGCTAAGGTAGCCAGCATCCCTAGCCGGCAATGCTCTTCGGAAGAGTATTTTATCAACGGAGCGGGATCAGACGGATCCATGCGCGGCACTGCTCCGAACATGAGCTCGAACGGGGAGGTACTTGTTCCAAATCGTCTGCGGCGGTAGCCATAAAGTACTTGAGGAAGCCACTGTTCCCAGTCGGATCCTTGTCCGATCACCATCTTCTTTAATGCGTTCTTTATAGTGCGCACCATCCTTTCGGCTCGCCCGTTTTACATCGGAGCAAAGGCCAGGACGGTGCTCCACTCGACTCTATTGTTCTTCATAAAGTCGACGAGTGTAACGTCCGGGTGGATTTGAGGCCACGAATCTCGGTCGATAACGAATTTCTTTGTTGTCTCCCTATCCCAGTGTCCCACTTCGCCGTGGAATGTCTTCAGAATCCCGGGCTTATCTTTGATTGTCGGGATCGCGCGGAGGCCATTCTTCGTACGACTCAGCAGTTTTCCTTCCCACACCATGAAGTGTTTTGCGGCGCGTTTTACCGAGCGGCGCTTAGACGTATATTGTTCTTGAATTTTTTTGCTTCCATATAGCGAGCGACAGCAGCCAAATATGGTCCTATGGCGGGAGCCTTGGAAGACCACACAGAGTTCACAGCACCAACAAGGTCTCCTTTGTCGACATTTGGGGCGGCTCCAAGCCTTTCATGCACTACGAGTGAAAGATAGTCGGCAGCTCCATTACTTGTGCCCGGACGATATTCCACCTCAAACTCGTATTCAGCTAGAAAGTCTGGACATCGTGCCAGTCTTCCGTGTACGTCGCTCTTCTTAAAGGCGTACTGAAGTGCCTTATGGTCAGTTATGAGTTTGAAGGGTTCCGTTGAAAGAAAATAGACCCTGAACTTCCTAAGGGCGAAGATGACTGCTAGAACTTCCCTTTCGCACGCGGAATAGTTCCGCTCGGCGCAGTTCACGGTGCGACTTGCATATTGCAGGGGGTTGACTTTTCCATTGCCTTTCTTCTGAGCGAGCACTGCTCCCACGGCGACACTTGAGGCATCTGTTTCCACGATGAACGGCGCGTCGAAGTCGGGGAAAGCCAGCACAGGCGAGGATGTGAGTTTCCCTTTTAGAACCTCGAACGCTTCCTTCATTTCTTCTATCCAGCTTAAATTATTATTCTCGGAAGTTGTGGCATGAAGAGCGGCAGACATGCCCGCGAAATCCTTGATAGAGCGGCAATAATAACTCGCTAAGCCGAGAAAACTCCGCAGTTCAGTCGTTTTTGTTGGTACTGGCGCGTCTTTTACGGTACTCATCTTCTCTTGATCGACTCGAACTCCTTATTTGTCAACTAAATGGCCGTGAACCTTGACACCAGGCCTCGCAAAGGCACACTTTGTTATTTTTAAATTGAGTCCGACATTTCCAATAGCTTCGAAGACGATGAAAAGGTGTACAACGTGTTCCTCGATGGTGTTGGAGAACACAACAATGTCGTCCAGATATACTAGAGCGAATGGTACATCTCTCAAGATGTAATCCATCATTCGCTGGAACGTAGACGGCGCTTTCATCAGGCCAAAGGGCATCACTTCGAACTTGAATGTGCCAAAGCGGCATACGAAGGTAGTCATCTCTTTGCATTCTTCGCTCACGCGAATCTGCCAATACCCCCGCGAAGAGGTCCAGGGTTTTAAAGACGGACCTTCCCTTTATTTCTTCGGTCTTGGGCAGCGGCCAGCGGCTCAGCCTTCATTCGTCGGCTCAGAGCACGGTAGTCCACACATAATCGGGTTTGCCGTCCTTCTTTGTAACAATTACGACAGTAAATGACCAATGAAGAGGATGGAGTGACAATTACTGCATCGAGCATGTTGTCTATCTCCTTGCGAGCGATTTCGTTGTGTCACGGAGACATCCGGCGAGCCCTGTGGTCGATAGGGGTGTCATCCTTCAGCTCTAATCCATGTTTCGTGGCTACTGATGCGGGGCGGAGCTCCTCGATCGTCCATGCGACTATCTCACTGTCACGGAGTGAGCTATTTATGCTTTCTTGTGTTGCTTCAGGAGGATGAGCAAGACGGTCTGTAAGTGCCCCTTTCATCTCCGTCTTCTCTTTTTCTTCGCCCCCTTCTTCGACGGCGGCGGCATATTTATCGGCTTGTTCTTTATCAGAGTTGGCGGGGCTCTCGTAAATGTTTTCACGGATCTCCAGAACCAGTTCTTCTTCTGAAGTGTCGGCGGAGTCGTGGCCAGCGTCAGAGTCGGAGGTGAAGTCTTCAATAGGCGTTCCGATCTCTTCACCCCTCATCAGCTGTTTCTCAGCGACTTTTTTATCGGGCTCTAAAGGCAGTACTACTTCTTCCGAGCCAATATGTAGACGAACGCTTTGGGTACCGAAGTCTAAATTTGCCTGCATGGCCGAGAGAGTTGGGAAACCAATAATTAGATCAAATGGAGACTTCTCCACAACCAGGTAGTCCATCTTGACCGCTTGTTTCCCGAAGGTGGTGGGAACCTTGAGCAACGAACCGACACAGGAGGCGCTATCTCCGTTCTTGACGGTGATTTTCTTCGATAAGTAGTTCGGTGACAGGTAGAGGCGTCGAGATGACTTCGCGGACATCACGTATGGTACGGCTCCAGAGTCCAAAAGCGCCCATACTTCTGTTCCATAAACTTTGAGCTGCACTACTCGCAGCAAGCGTGGCCCTTTATCAGCAACGACGGCAATTCTGAGCATATTCTTCTTTCCTAATAGCCTTCTCATAACCTTCGCGGCCCCATCAGCATCCTCTCGAAGAAGCTGACCGAACATAAGCCCGCAGTTGGTATTTGCAAGCTCAGCAACAACATCATACTTTCCGACGTATTCTTGGAGCTTGTTTGAACCCTTCGTTCCTTTTTTGTTCGTCTTTTGCTTCCTGCTTCGGCCCGGAACACGGAATTCTTCTGCCGGCGGAACATGAGGAATTATTCGTACTTGTTGCGGATTATGCACCAGGCTGGATACTGTAATTCCCCCGTGACCTTCTTGACGAGGATTTTTTCGGCAAAGCTTCTCCTTCACCAGTTCTCTTCGTCGAGTTGAAGATCTCCTCAATTTCTTGATCGGTACCAGATTGGCTTTCACGGCCAACGTTGACCTGATTCGCTACTCGAGGTCCTTCGTTCCTTTCGTGATCTTCCGAAGCACCGGAAGCCTTAATTCTCGCCGCAGTCCTGCATGTAGCCTCAGAGATCCCCAATCGGCCGCAAAGGGCGCAAAGACGATCTCGGTGAGGATTCTCCTCACATCTAGATGCTCCATGACCGAGTTGGCGGCAGTAAGAGCACAATCTAGGAGCATTTCCCCTCTGAGCTGACGAAGACGGTCCTGCAACTGTATTGGAATTTTCCTTATTCTGCTCGACGAGAAGGGTAAGGCGAGACACGTCTTCAGCAAAGGCATCCACCTTATCCTCGATGTTTCTTGAGCGAACGTCAGGACGAACTAAGAGCCTTGCCGGCGGCACTTCCATAACTTGAGGCGAGGATCCGGAAAATGCAATTTGATTCGCGTGAAAGTCCTTCAAATCCTTCACTAGATCGGAGTATTTATTTGGCCTTCAGAACGACAGGAACTTCTGCAACTTATCATGTCGACATGCAGCAGTCCTTAATAATCCGAATCTTTCAATACTGCCGAAACCTGTCTTCTCGTACAACCGCTCCGATTTTTTCAAGGATTTCGGTATTTCTTCAATCTCGAGGCCGATTTCCGGTGCTTGACGGATGATGTCTTGAGGCTCTTGTTCCTCGCCGAAATGTTCGAAGAACTTCTCCTTGACAACGGCGTAGTTCTTGGTATCTTCGATCAGCTCTCCTTGGGCTGCGAAGGAATCGCAGTAGAACTCGAACGCGGGGCCTTCTAGGTATCCAGGGAGGGATAAGGCCTTCTCCTGACTGGACTTCCCGACCATCAAAACATTTTCGTAGAAGAAGAAGAACTCCTTCACATCGCTGTTTCCGTTCTAAGCGAAGGAGATCGCGCCGGGGGAAGAGGCCCTCCACAAGAAAACCATGACAGCGTCGGAAGGGGAAATTTTTAAAAATGTGTTGGCGACCCTAGGAGGGGGGGTTCTGTCGTTGTGTCCTGCCTCCTCGCTCCCCCATTCCTCCAACGGCCAACACTGTTTGTATGGCAGTGGCGGGTGAGGGCGACCGTTCCAGAGTCACACGCGTGAGGCCGACAATAATTAAAAAATAAATAAAGTAGTGTAGAAAATAACTAGAAATAACTCTAGAGTACAGTAGCTGAAAAAATAGAAAATCAGAAACAAAAAGCGTTATACAAGTAGTCAAAAAGGGCAGATTTTTGGTGACCCTTCAGGAGCAACCAACAGTCTTCTGTTGCAATGGCGATTCCATCGCGAGCCCCACTGCACGTGTCTGACGTGGAACATCCGGTTAGTTCTTAGCCGTAAGAAAGAAAGAAGTTTAATGCATTCAGTATCTACTGGGTACAATAGTCGGACCTGCAGTGTACACGATAAATACTCAATGACGTAAAGTTTCTTAAAAATAATTGTATTTCGTGGCTGCTCTGCATGGGTATCAACTTGGGTAGTTCATTTGGCAAGGTCTGGGGATCAGTTGTTGACGTTCGATTGATTTAATTTTGCGCGTCTTTTTGGTAATGTGTTCTGAAGGAACTCGGGATGAGTTCTTGAATTTGACAATTTTACTGTCTGCAGTTGTTTTGTGATTTTCTGTGCTTCTTGGTGAACACTTCTTTAGAACGGGGAAACTTTGGGGTGTTTAAATGATTGAAAAGCAGCAGGCAGGCCGCGTTGGACGTGGCTTGTTGAGAAGTGTTTACTCGCTTCGAGGAGGGGTGTTAGAGACCACTCTAGTGCGGCGCTAGTACTGCATGGTAATGGGCCAGGAGCGGCAAGCCGGGTCCGGCTGAAGGGACCATCAAATGGTGTGGCTACTGTATAATGTAGTGTAGGCTGTATTGTAGGGTAGGCTACTGTAATTATTAATAACCCTAGAGTCCGCGGGATATGGGGCAGCTGTCCATGAGGGTTTCCGCCGCCGTGTTACTGTACTGTGTGTACAGTACACTGGCCGGACGGAGTGTGAACACTGAGGGTCAATAAATATCAGTGGCGCAGACGCAGCAGTTACGGAAGGACGCGGGACTGTAAGACGATGTAGTACGGAGGTTGTGTAGCCGGATGAGGGTGAAGGATCGCCGAGTCAGATCTTTGGGTCGTCGTTCGCGGGCACGAGTTCCCCCGGTAGTGTGTTGCCCTTTTTCGAGAGTGGGGCAGCTACCGGTTTTCCGGAGTTTTTAATATTCCTCAAAGCGTGGAAGACTCTGGAAACATAGGAAAATTAAGAGGTAGAAATTACAGTAAATATGTAAAAAAAAACATTTCTACCACACACCCCCTCTTAACAGGGATGACAAACATAAAATTCTTAGAAACACGAAAACAGAAATCACGCGCCCAGCTAACCAACAGCGTCTTTCGTTTCTCCGGTCCATATCCCAAACGCCCGGACATCGAAGAATCGTTCACACACAATCAAAGAATTGTCTAAATAACGCATTGGGGAGGGAGAGTGTTTGAACAATAGTTGAAGCCTTAACCGAAACCATTTGCAGTGAACAGCATGCCTAAGATTGTAAGGGGGAGCGGTGTCTCGTATAAAAAGGTGATTTGCGGGGATAGAACTGAGACATGAACCACAATGCTGGTGACAGGGATGATCCACGCTGCAACAACAACCAAGACGGGCTCGAACGCTACTTCTAAGTAGATGCAAACTCGCTCACTATCGCGGGTGGCAAATACGCGCGATGGGCGATCACGGCAGAAAAACCCACAGCAAAATCGCGTGGCCAACCTGCAGGCGGACCGAAGTACAGGATTCACAAATCGCATACCCGCAGGGCGCGGTGTATCATTCGAGGCGCCTTAGTTAAGTACTTGAAAGAAAATCCAGGCGTTGCGGTGTCGTTGTGCGGACCAAGAGTGAGAGGACCAAGCACGAAAACAAAAAACTTTTTGGTTGACGGCGCACCCAAACATTGGAATCATGGAGGGTCGAGCGGAAGCTGTCTACGCTTTGCCATGATGAATGCAGTTGCCAAATTGAGAAACAGGGCAACTGCAAAAAGGGTGTAGGAAGAACTGCTTAAGCGTAATGTAGTTATAAATAGCTTGGCCTCGACTCTTGGCATTTTCCAAAAGGTCGACAAACACCTTGGCATCAGGAAGTTAAAAGGCAATCACAAGGCTGAGTTAGACGCTGAAAAATTCTGGTGGGTAGGCAATCTGATTTCTGGGATTTGGCTGGGGCGCATCAGAGCTGGCAACGACGTTGACCATTGCATAGTTGTGGATGAGCGAGATAATTGACAGCGAGGAAGCGTATCCACTGCATTTGTGCAAGGAAGCCCTGATGGCCTGTGGAGGAGATGATGCGGAAAGGCCTTATATTGTCGAGCTTCGTGAAATCTTGGATACAAGGAACATGCCTAAGTAAATGACCTGACTTGAATTTCCGAAACCATAAATCATTGCATATTGAAGAACGTGAAAAACAACAAACTGTTCGATAAAAGCAAAACATATTTTAACCCATGCATAGAAAGAGCAGATAAAAAGAAGAACACAAACACTGATGAGGCGAAGATTAGTGTTCCGAGAATTCCGCGCGCTTCGAGTTGTCGAATAGAGAATGGTCAATATGCCCAGAAATCATGACAGAATTGAGGCGTTGGTACATATCAAGGTTCCTTTTTGTTAAAGCGTCGGCCAAGTTCTTTTTCCCTGGTACCCACTGCATAATCGCAATTTCTCCATTCTCGAACGAGTCGCGCAATCTGGATACGGTGGGACGTAAGCGATAGTCCGAACCTTCATGGAGTGTGGTGATGGTTGAATAAAACCATTTGAATCAACGGTAAGTACAAACGGCAACGGCGATAAGGAGCCATATAAAAGCGTAATTCTCTCCGCAAGAAGAGAACATCTGTCCGTTGTGGTAGCGGCTGCAATGATTTCCGCACCAACAGACGAAAATGATACGCGTACCTGCTTAGAACTGATCCAGTCAATAACGTGAAAGACACTGCGACCGACTGCACCCCCTCCAGGCAAGAACATTGCGGAGACGTAGCCTGTTTGACCATACGTAGATCCATGGCTAGCATCTGAAAACGCCAAATAAGAAGGAGAAGACGCGAAAGTCACGCTGGAAAAGGTTAAAGAGCAGTCGAGTGTCTTGGGTTCGGAAAGACATATGCTGGCGTTGAGCAGACCGGAAACCGTCAAGCTAACGATTGATTGTTGCAGAATAATAGCAAAAAAACAGGCTTGTGGTAGAATTTCATGCCGAGGAAAGTTTAGCGATCCACCTAGACCTTGATAGAGCTTGATTTCCTCTGTTGTGCTAGGTGTGTTAGGGAATTTGCGCCGAGACGTGGGAATAACCATGGGCAAAATTTTGTCCATGTATTCACGCATATTAAGAACAACAGTACGGTCCAATTTTTGGGAAATATGAAGGCGGTTGAAGATTAAACCGCCACCTAAAAAGAACCGACCAACTTCAAAACGGACGGATAGAGAAGAATGAAAGGCTTCTATTTCCGAACGGGGTCCATATACCAGGAAATCATCGACGACTTTGGAAATAACTAGACGGAGAAGACTCTCTGTGTCACGTAACACGAATAATTGAGGAAGCCCGGGGATCTCTTCAATGTCTTGGGTGGCCATCTAGCACTTGATGACGAGCGGCCATAATCGTCCAGATTCAACAATACCGTAAGCTGGTTTTAGGAGCTTCAAAGCTGGTTTGAAGAGCTTCCAGAAAACATGTGGGGAGGAAGCCCACACCTTTGGAGGACGCATATATATGCCCCGAGACAGATAACCACTTTGCAGATAGGCCCCCTTGATGTCAATGGTTGCGATGCATAATTGCATGATAGCAGCAATCGACAACACAAGACGAATAATAGGGAATTGAGCAGTAGCTGAATCCTTACACAAAGAGTGCTTATCCTTATCTTGATTACCATGAGGAACGAGGCGGCATTTAAGGCGAAGACTTCATTCCACCCCATCGTGTTTGACCTGAAAAAATGGTGAGATGAGATAAGGTTGGATCTGGGAGGTAAATCAGTAATTGCGATCTCTTCGAAGGCGCCCCCATAGTTAAGTCGTTCGGAATGTATGGACTTGTCAAGAATCCAACGAGTTGCAAAGCCGAGTTGGAATTCGGTGCCAGGTGAGTCTCCGATTACAGAATGTATCTCACGAAGAACACTCTGCTCTGATGAATCTAACTCATGAGGGAGCAGGGGCGGACTACTTACCGTAGTATTGCCAATATCTTTGTCAACATGGGAGTCAGGATTAAGATCTGCGCCATGTGAAACCCACAAGGCCTTTTCTTGCTCAAACATATCGGTGACCTGATTGACGTCGGCTAGCTCAAAGTCGTCAAGGGAGATTTGACGAGTACCATCATCAGCATCTTGAACTTCAATTACTGTAGTATTGTAAACGTCATTATCAGCATGGGGCGGATCAGCATCAGGGTTTGTAATATTAAGAGAAGGGAGGTCTGCCATTAAAGGTTCAAGGGGAACTGAATCATCTCGTTGCAAATCTTCGTCTTCCATGTAAATGTAATAACCTCGAGGAAACAGGTACTCCATTTGATCAAGCTCACGAAGAAGGGAGGAATGTGGTTGAACTCTAAGGTCTTCATATGCAACATGGATCGCCTTTCCTTGGTGCTCTGGACTTTTAGAGACAATGACTAGCTGGGGCTCGACAGGCCTGATGAAAACTTCCTTCCAATGACCAAACTTGTGTCCTCGCTTAAAAAAGTATATGGGAATACCCTTTGAAAGAGTATCTGGATCGGAAGTCTTTGGCCTAAGGTTACGCTCCATAAGCGATAAGGCACGGCGTGCGACTTGTTCACGATGAGTATAGAGAATTTCACGCGAGACGATGGTCTGCGGCAAGCCTTTGATAGAAGGTGTGTAACCTCGGGCGAGTTCGAAACTACTCAATACCTTGTTCCCGTATAGTATATTACTTAGGAATGTTAAACGAGACAAGAAATCATCAGTTACTGCAATAGTACCGTGCCGATTCGAGAAATATTCTTGATCTTTCAACAATCTCTGAGCAATCAAACGAATGACAGCATTTTTGCTTTCGACGAAGCCAAGCTTATTGTGGCGATGAGCAGGACGAGGCTGGACCATAACAGAAAAGTAGCGGAGAAAATCGGCAAAATTCTTTTTAAAGAACTCTAAGTCTGCAGAAACTTTGTTCGGATCACCATGCAAGTTAATCCAGTTCAGCTCGAACTGCTTGGCTGCGGCGGTCATCTCTTTTGACGTCTTCAGGGCAGTAACGGAAAATGCAGTGTGAATGTCAACCATATGTAGATTAGGATTTTCACCGACCTCGGTGATAAAGAAAAAATCGACCTGCACATGCTCGTTAAACCGTAGCGTTATTTTGCCAAAAGATACTTTGTTTGAGTTTGCAGAACGACCCGTTGACTTCCAAGTGGTACACTTTTCAATAAACGCTTGGATTGCCTGCTTCAAGACTGGCAGTTAACACCCCGGCGCGCTGAAATAACTCCACCATATCATCGTATGGCAGATGTGAATATCCATGCATTTTGGCAGCAAAACGCCTGGAAACCTTCCCATCAGAGAATCTCTTCTTATTCAGTAGAGCATTAGACGCGATGAAGGAACGCTGTGCAGCGAAATATGCCGTGAGCGAAGAAACCATTGAAGTTACTACAAGTAGATATGTTCGAACAGTGTCCGTATCTGCGGTGTCCGTAGAATCTTTATAAATCTCAAAGGACAACTTCTTCGGGAAACCCACTTCACTCCAGGCGGAATTATCAGCCTATTTTACGGCCCGAGCAAGTACGATCTGTGCAGTGTATCATTTCCCAGCAAGAGGAAACCATCATCAGGTGTTACATAAAATGATATGTTAACTCTCAGTCCAGTCATATCGACAATAGGCAGATCCCAGATCGCAACAGATAACTGTGCTTCGTTACACTCTTTCCCATATCCGTGAATAAACGGGTCGCAATCAAGTGGACGCAACTGAACTTTAATCCCTAAATCAATGCAAAGCGATGCAATGGATTGTATAACACCAACGCTTCGCGGACATCCACCGTCAATGATAGGATTAGGGTCATTTCCAACAACACCAACATCTGAGAGGGCTCCACGTCCGGAAACGAGGCTTACTTGCGCTTGCCGGAGCTGGAGCCCTTGCGAAAAAACGGTACAGACGGTTGTAAAGGTTGGGATGTCTCATGAGATTCCTTGCCTTCCGATTCCTTTTGTTCCCTTTCAAGCAGGCGTTTCTTTGTGATCCAACTTGGATTTTGGCACTCTTCATCTCCTTTTCGATGATCTTCAACACCACAATCATGACATGTATAATTACATCATTGCTTTCACGTAGGCGTTTGTTACCTGAACGGTTGTTGTTCCCCGCACTGTCACGATTGCTATTGTTTGACTTATTACCGTCCTTATTCTGCCGATTCCTGCTACGATTAGACTTTTTACGTCCTTTGTTGATTCCGGACCTCTGGCCTATCTGTTGCTGTCCAATATTGCCCACAGTGGCAGCAAGGAGGGCTTGCAAGTTCTTAGCAATAAGGGACTCAACTTCCTTGATGGAGACAGATTATGACGACCCAGATGGAGTCAACGTAAGATTGTTTAGGACCGATACAGCATCGTCCAAATGAAGCCTAAAAGTTTTCGTTTCAGAAACGAACATCTCTGCAACGGAGTTGGCAACGGTGTTCACAAAAGCAGTGCGAACATCTTTGGCTGCATTTGCCAATATTGTTATAAGAGGCGCACTCTCTGAACGAAAAGTGTTCAAGAACGTTTTTTACTCTTGTCCAGCCATATTCTCTAAACGTCTGTTATCCAATTCGGCAAACTTGTCGATTGACTCCAATATCTTGTCAACAAACTTTTGGGGGATTCCATATTTCTCCATTACCTCATTGTCTCTTGCTCGTTGTTCAGCCAAGCCAATTAGTTGCAGTTTTGCATTGGTTAATGTACTCTCATCCAATTTTGCATTATTTAGCAAGGTGATAGCTAGCACTTCTCCAATCTGTAATGAAGATGATGCGTGAGCATGAATGAGATGGTTGGCTGCCAAACCTCGGAATCGAGAAAGGAAAAGGGATAAATCCTCGTCCTTCTTTCTCTGACAAGAAACGACCTCATTAAAAGACGAAATGAGGCGAGATGCCATTGCAATAGGAGGATCTACGGCCAAAAGATCCACTATATCACGAACAGCTTTCTCTCATATAGGGTTCGACCCATGATTTCGACAAAAGTCTTGTAAGGTCGATCTGTTCCTTTCTCAGCAGCTGCGGTGATTAAGTCAACCCATCGTCCGACTTTACGGCGCCACTCTTGCAAGTCTCCATTGTGGTGAAAAACGGTAGATCAGTCAAACTTCTTTCTTTGTTCATGTTAACGGCTGAGCCCATGACTGGCGCAGACACAGCAGTTACGGAAGGGGCCGGAACTGTAAGAAGATGTAGCACGGAGGTTGTGTAGCCGGATGAGGGTGAAGGATCGCCGAGTCAGATCGTTGGGTCGTCGTTCGCGGGCACGAGGTCCCCCGATAGTGTGTTGCCCTTTTTTGAGAGTGGGGCAGCTACCGGTTTCCGGAGTTTTTAATCTTCCACAAAGCGTGGAAGCCTCTGGAAACATAGGAAAATTAAGAGGTAGAAATTGCAGTAAATACGTAAAAAAACAACATTTCTACCACAATCAGGCCGCTGAGGGCCGACGGAAGTGTGCGCGCAGGCACGAACTCCATCGTTCTCTACAATCAGCGTACCATTGGCAGAGAGCAATTCTGGGGTCCTGGTTACTCGACGGATGAGGAGTGGGATCGTTAGCGAGAAAAACATCATGCTGGCCGGGTCATCCTGTTGGGTGCCCGGGGCACTTGGTATGACGGTGCGATCCCTCATCCGTCGGGTAGCTGAGATCCGCAGAATTGCTCTCCTCCAATGGTACGCTGATGACGGCACGATCGTTGGGACCCTTGGCAGCATCCGTCAGGCGCTCCGGCTCCTCGCTCGAGATGGCCCCACGGTTGCCTTCCACCTCAACCCACGCAAGGGACGGATCTTTTGGCCTTACGGCATGCCCCTGGATCGAGCAGCTTTCTTAGCGGAATTCCCTCTCGCCGAATGTTCGCGGGACGGCTTTCCGCTTCTCGGGGCCCCCATTGGGAACAGAGCGTTCACGGAGAGTTTTCTACGGTCCAAGATCGCCAAGTACCGCCGCACTCTGGACCGCCTCCTGCTGGTCCGCGACACCCGCGCCCGGTTCCACATGCAACGGATTTGTGCCTCTGCATGCCTCCTATCGCATGCATTCAAGCTCTCCGATCCGCGCTTAGCTGAGTCCGTTGCAGAAGAGTTCAATGATCTACAACGATCATCATATGAAAAGTTACACGGTATTGCTTTCATGGACCGAGCCTGGGACCAAGTCTCTGCCTCTCCATGCACCTCAGCGGCCAAGGCTTCGAAAGCATCGCCTCATTCCTCCATGGCGCAGCCGTCGCCAGCATCATTGATACAGCGTCCGCACGGCAGCGGACTTCCGCATACGCCACGCCGCGTTCTTGTGCACTAGCTTCAACCCGCTTCCGCGGCGACCGACCCTTCCTCCTCCGTCAGGCTGGGGCTTGGCTCCGCCGTTTCGCCCTGTACATCCCTGGTCTTGTCGACCTCTCGACCTTTGACCCTCCCACTCTATCTGCTTCACCCACCAACACTCTAACCCTTCTCAAACGGGTGCAGCAAGAGGCGCGGGCAAGAGTTCATTGGCACGACGAAGCCTGGGCGACCGCCCCAGACCCGACCGCCCACAGCGACGCTGGCGTACGCCATCGCTTCCGTCGCTTAGCGTTCCGCCGCAGCCCCGCTGCGGCCTTTCTCTTCGCTCACCCCACGGCAGCAACGAAGGTGCGCACAACACACTGGCAGACCATGCTCCGCCGTCACCTCGGACTGCCAGTGTACGATGAATCGATGCCCCTTTACTGCCACCACTGTGACCGCGCCTTGGATACCCTAGGGGATCACGCTGCCGACCTCTGCTGCCCTGGTTTCGGCCGTCGTCACCGCCATGACTCGCTCTGTTATGCGTTCGTGACACGTTACCCGCGCCTCGGGTCTGGATACTCGGCACGAGGTTCGGCTCCTCGTCCCGGGCACTGAGCTCCGGCCCGCCGATATCCTCGTACAGCCCCCCCCCCCAACCCCGGAAGGCACAGCGTCACGCCCCATTGCAAGTGATATCACTGTCGTCTCGCTGTTCAAGGCCGCAGTTCGCGCCAAGGCGACCCAGGTTGCCGGTGGCGCTGCTGAAGTGGCGGCCCGCGACAAGGTTACAACTCTGGAAAGCAACCTCGCCCGACGCCTCCCCGCTCCCTCAACTGACCCATCTTCTGCGCCATACACGCCGAATGTCACGTTTCGACCCCTGGCGTTTGATTCCCTGGACGCCCCTTCCTCTGGTACCAATGCGATTATCGAGGAATTAGTTCCGCGGATCGCATCCAAGTGTCACTCGACACCTGGTGTTATCCGCCGCCGTATCAACCAGCGACTGAGTTGCACTCTCTGGTCGTCCATCACTCAAGCTATCCTGTCCCGAACCCCGAAGCGCATGGATGACGAGGTACATTCGGTTAGATCTTAGCCGTATAGTTAGGAAGTGCGCAGTCCCCAGTAGATACTGAATGCATTAAACTTCTTCCTCTCCTTCACTCCGTAAACCAGCTGATCACCGGCCAATACCTCGCCTCCTCCAGATCCATGCATTACAGTGCTGTAATCCCAAGCAAACCAATCATCGTCATACTGCCACCTTTTGAATCTAAATCTTTACGGTAGATGCAAGGTACTGTATGATACGGTGCTTACCTCGCCGACAACACTAACCATTATCCCCTGAACAACCATCATTCCTCCACCCACAACTCACGTGCCACACATAGCCCCCAACAACACTCACCCCACGTGTAAACCCAACTCCCCCCTGCAGAGGCGTGGACAGAGCACACACCAACCCCACCCCTTCCGCACCTGTATTCCCACCCCCAAGCAACACCCACCTCCACCCACCATGCATCCCATCTGTCCACCCCTAGAACCGCGTAACACGCCGCACGTCATTCAATGTTTCGAGTGTCCACCTCACCATTGAAGAAAGCCGTCAATCCCATCCGGCAGTAAAGCACCCAACCTCTCGTAACTCTACAACACTGCTCACCGAACTTTACAAATACCCTTCCCGCGCACTCACACGCGTGCAATCGTGCCACACGTGCCATCGATATTGTCAAAGACGGCGGTGTGTGAGGTAGGTTGTGGTCGAGGCGAGGGGTGGGGTTTGTGTTGATCTAGAGACGTGTAGTGTGAGTGGGTGTATATTGAGGTACGAGGCAATGGCTTTGTATTCGAGGCACTGGTGTTGTGAACATTTATTTATCTTGCGGAGGTTGGATGGTTGGTTAGTGGAAGGGCTTTTTTTTGAAAAGGGATTTTCGGGTTGCAATGTGTGCGAGTGGGGTGGGGACGAGATGGGATGCAATACGTTTTGGACGTTGCAATACAAAGTCCCGGTCGCCAACAAATAGCCCCTACTCATTTACAGCAAATAGTTTCTATGGCAAATAGCAAATAACAGAGGATATACTGCATCACTGGGCATATTCTAGCGACTAACAGTTACTTCCTGCCGAAATAATAAAATTTAAAAAATACTACAGTATACAGAACAGCAGGAAAGAATTCAATAAAATTTGAAAATTTTTGAAGTAGCATGGCAAAGTTCCACCTCGGGGATGGGATGCACTGTAGGGTGGACTCATTCAGTCGTGGACTGAATTCACTTTATACAAATTATCAAAAAAATTGATGGCTATACTACAGTATACTGTTCCAAACTGTAAAGTTTGTAAAATTTACCTTCTGCGATTGTCATAGGTCAAACCGCATGCCTAAGACCCAAACTGCCAAATTGCATTTACTATGTTGGATAACGCCGTGGGGTAACGCCGTTACCCAACATTAAGATCGGTGCTTGTACAGTAGTCCAGATTCCTTCCTTTCAATATAATGTGTTGCTCGATCGGCAGTTGACCTGCTGATCGGGCAACACATTGAGCAGTTGACCTGCTGAGTAACACTTCTCCCCATCACTCAACCCAATTCATCAACCTTCCACATCCCAACTAGCAATGTCCCCCATGAGTACCCTCCCATCCAACCAAGTTAATCCTTCCTCTTCTTCCACCCCTTCCTCCTCCACGCCCAAACCAAACATCTTCTCCGTCGTCGAAAAATTCACCCCCTCCACCACCTACACCGACCACGAATCACTAACCAACGACCTATCCACTTTACTCTTTCAACCCACCCTCTGCGACACCTACATCACCATCAACCAAACCAAAGTCCCCTTTCCCTCACAAATCCTCCGTGCCCGTTCCCCCTACTTCTCCACCCTTCTCTCCTCACGCTGGCACTCCACCAAACCACTCACCAAACCCAACACAACCCCGTCCACTTTTACCCATCTTCTCAATCATCTTCTCACTTCTCTGCCCCCACCTCCACTCTCCATCTCTCAAACCATCTCCCTTTATCTCCTAGCAAACGAACTGCACGTCCCCACCCTCGAAGACCAACTCCTCTCTCGCATCTCCACCAATCTCACCACCACAACCCTCCCCCATTACATCCGATCCCTTCAAGCCATCTCGCCCCCACCCGAGCCCCTCGAAGCCATCCTCGTCTCCTTTCTCTCCACCCATGTCGCCTCACTCTCCTCATTAGCCAACGGCGATTGGCAACTCATGCGCATCCTGTGGCGTCTTCTCATCAATGCTCATGCCATCTCCACGCTCCCCTCACCTACACTATCTGCAGCTTCTCGAACCATCGTTCGCTTCTCCGCTCTCATTCAAGGTCGTCTCAAGCGTCTCCCGGAACTTTTAGCCGATGAAACCATCGCAGATCGTCAAATCATGCTCGGCTTCCTACTTCATGCAGCCCCACTCACCTTTTCGCAGGCCATAGAGCCTTACAACCTCTTTAGCCCCCAGCAAGTCTTGCAAAAGTATCGCGCCGACGCTACGGCCTCCCATCCCTCTCCCCCCGAGACCAATCGTTTCCGCGTCCTTTGTGAGAGTTCCCATCCCCACCCCTCCGGTTCTCGCCTTCACAGCAGTATTCATTTTATCCAAGTTCCATCCAATGGCTACGGCTTGCGTGATTCCTTGCTGCGTTTTGATCGGCGTTGTAGCTTGGGCGCAGGTGCCGAGTTGGCCTTTTACACACGCGACCCGCGGCTTGGTACCCATCCGTACACCTTTTTGGTCGGTAGTCGACTGTTATCTGAATTGACCTTGCCAGGTACAGAGTTTTGGTACGCGTTTGAAAGCCCAGACTATGATGAGGGAGTCGACCCGCCGTATTATAGAAGATGGGGTTGGCGCTTTTTCGTGGAGGCTATCGTGCCGGAAATTGATGAAGTCGACTGACAGAGGTTATATAAACAGAACCAATGGGAGGTTATTGTGAGTTGGATTGCGAGTTTGATACTAGAGTGTAACCTGGAGGCATGGACAAAGTGTTGATTCCATTTTAGCCGCGGTCACGGTGGTGGAGAAAAGGGGGTGTCTTCACAGATGTAATTGCACCTGAATGGCATTTACAGGACCAGTAGCGAGTAGCCATTCACAGATGTAATTGTACCTGAATGGCATTTACAGGACCAGTAGCGAGTAGCCATTCAATCACTGCATGATTCATGAGGGGAATCCGCGCGTCGGCTCGTCGAAAACATCACAGGCAGGAAACGCGGTGCAGTCAAGAATTTCGTAGGACCCGTCTCTCAACATTCTCAAGGATCCATTGCGTTGGCCTTGAAGTTTGAAAGTACGACAACGGCCAACAGGAGAAGGAATATAGCAGCAGTTAGTATCGCAAAGCATTACACACCCATCATGATAACTGAAAAAAAAGCTGGCCCAAATCTCGTACCGTCCCTCAAAATGCCTCTGACCTGACTCAGGCCTAGACCGATGCATGCTGGACAGTTCACCTTTCCCCTGCCCGTGCAATTTGGGCAGACATTCAACTGATCCACCAAGCCATCGTCGACGGCAAAAATGCCGCTTCCACCGCACATAGAGCAGCTTTGCTTGCCCCGGCCGCCACAAATTCTGCACAACTCGCTCTTCTGCCACTGCTTTCCTGAGCGCGACTGAATGTCGGCGGCTGATGCAGCGGGTAGAAATAATGAAGCGGTTGCAGAGAAAGAAAGATGCAGGAATGTTCGACGCGGACGTCGCGGATTGGAATGCGGCTGGCGTGGAGCAGCGCATGTGACGGGCGAATGGAGAAATGCCATCGCGGAGTTTGCACGGGGAGCTGTTTTCGAGTGATTGGTATTGGGTGAGGAGCGCTGGAGCGCTGTGCTGGTCGGCAGGACCATGTCGAGTTGAGCGAGAAGCGCAAATAGACTTGCCTGATATGTTGAAAGGATACCTAATGATGGCTCACTGAGGCAGCTAGTCTATCTCAAAATGGCTGCCTTTTTCGTATATTGAATCCTCGCAAAATCTCTGTGGCGTTTCAGTGTCCAATCACAGAGCATCTTTTCCTCTAAGAACGCCTCCATTTACCACTCCGTAATGCACTGCCGTACAGGACGGCACGGTAAGTACACAGGTTGGGATCCATACTGTAAATGTGTAATTTCCAAACCTCAGCACAAAGCTGAGGATTGGAAATTACATATTCGAAGATACAAAGCTGAGGATTGGAAATTAAATATTCGAAGATTTACAGTAATTTTCTTCTAGCCCCCCCTTGTCCTTGTTGGAGTGGGTGATGGTTCAGCCGCCGTCGCCGGGAGATGTTCTTAGTCTTCTAGTGATATAGGATGTAGGTTAGGCCTAGGACCCTTCTGTACCGCAAGTAGAAAAACTGTGGGAAGGGGGGTATTTAATACGTCTGGGTGGGGGTGCATATAGCTTACAGAACAGGAATTAGAAGAGAATATAGTGTGGTCAACGTACAGAGATGGAAGGATATACATATCGCAAAACACCGTGATGTTAAAATATACTGTACATAACATGCAGACAATCGAAGCCTATAAATCACAGACCGAAATGATGTATTAGATCAAAGCACATCATAAAAATTATGACAAAAAAGTTGAGACCATAAATCGCGTGACAGCATGACTTAAAATTATACATCACAACCGCTGCCGCACCCCAGAGTGTGCAGCAAGCGGCGGGGTTTCATTTGAGCGTGCGCACAATTGAGAGATTGAGCGCAAGTACTATTAACGGTTCTAACAATGGCGGAGGACTACAAAGAGCAAGTCCTGCTTCGTAAAGAGGACGTGGGAGAGGGAGGAGGTCGAGTCTGGGTGGGACTAGAGGGAGAGGAAGAGGTCGGGGGCAGCTACGAGGTATGCGCAGTGGACGTGGCGCTTATGACGCAAGCAGTGGGTGGTTAATAAGCGCCACAGATTGCAACAGTGTCCTGCTGGAAAAGGAGCTTGCGGACAGCGTCATCTGGCAACGAGCACGGATGCTCTGCGAGGTTTCAGTTGCGAACATGAAGTTTCAGTGCAGTGTTAAAAACTTGGCTCCGACAAGATGTTTTTTCGTGGTACTTTTAGTCAAACCTCTACTAAGTCAGCTAGCGGAATGGCTGACTGAGTTAATCAGACTAAATAAAGTTTTTTCTGACGCTGTTTTGTTATCAGAGATGTACCATTACTTTGAAATTTTGTTGTTTTCGCACACTACGGGCTTCAGTTTCGAGAAGGCTATCTCAATTGTAAGGCAAGCTGGGAGCTTTTCGCGTTCCCGGGAGCGGGTTAGATATATTCCTGCAAACGTTATTGCGTACCCTTCCAATTGCAGAGGAAAGGATAGGAACCTTGCGAGGAATGCCCAGAGGGATCAAAAGAGGTTTCTGAGCGCGTTTTAAGAGCTGGCCTTTCGTGATACTCGAAAGCTATGTTTTACTTCACTTCATCTTACAGTAACGTTGGACGATGATTTATTCGGTACGAGGGCTTACGATAATCAGGTTTAAATGCTGAGCGCAGGAAAAGCGGACCGTGAGGGTCACTCTGCGGATGCTATTGCTGATTTTTTTTTAGAATTGTGTGCTGGCATTGCGATTCCGTCGAAAAGGCGAGTCCCAAACGGAATTAGTTCGAAAGCTCGTAAATACACTGGTGGATGGCCGTGGGGAAGAGTCGCTGAATGGGTGTATCGTCACGGAAGACAAAAAGTGTGGTAAGGAATTTTTTATGGAGATTCCGACAGAAAACGATTTGGGTTCGGTGTTTGTAATGCCTGACCACATTTTTACGTGTCCTCCATTTGTTGAGAAGTCGTTTCTCAATCCTCATCGTGGGAATTTGGAGGATTCGTCTATCAATGATGTCACTGAAAACGGGGGAGCGGGAACAACCCAGGGTACCCAGAACGCTGCTCCTTTCTCGGCTGGTGCTAGAACAGAGGTTTCAATAACTACTGGAGAGCGTTTATTTAATGAACCAAAACAGGTAGGACAGAAATATGCAGATGATAGGAATGAAACTGCCACAGAATTAGATCGTCGACAAGAATTTGTAACCGATGACGATCCCAAAATGGGCCCTGAGGTATTCTTCGCCACAAATACGGCCACTGGAATGTCGAGACAGCTAGGGCATAGCCAGGTTACCGCCATCGCAGTTGGGTAATGAGAAGTTACGGTTCTGCGGAGTGTTAAGGTCATGTATACGATGCCTCCTTCCTTGCAGTCTAAATTGATCACGTGGATAGATGTCCCACAGCAAAACTTATCCCTCAAAAAGATCCTTTTCAGCGGCACTTTGGATCTGGAGCAAAGCACGAAACTATTCACGGAAGAGGCTGAAAAAAGAATAGCAGAGTCATGCCACATTATAATACTGGGTCAGAAATGCGCGGATTGGTTCGTGCTCCGGCAAACGCGAGTGACTGGAACAATTGCTGGTCAATTGCTACTCTCATGCGGCGAGGTTCATGAATTGCTGGGGGTAGAGGGCAGTAGTCTGGAGAAGACAAGTAATGAATGGTTTGACTTGCTGCATAGGAGCTGGTTTAGTTCAAAAGTGTCGACAGAGGCGATGATGCGCGGGATAGTGAATGAAACTTCGGTGATTCGTGCGGTCGCATCTATTTCGCTTATTAAAGCGTTATTTGAAGTTGGAGTGATCGCAGTCAGAGGGGAACGGTACTTAGCATGCTCTCCTGATGGAATTGCCTTCGTGGAAATGCAAGAATTTGAAGACTGGATGGGAGATTCATCGGTTGTTATGGATCTGAATGGTGCGAAGGTGGCGCTTCCTTCTGTTGAAATCAAAACGAAGGTTGCAGCGTCAACATTATTCGAAGTGGTGCAGTTGACTACAATTGATGTTGTGCGCTGCGAGCTTGGTGATGCGACGTTCCATCGTTATGTCCTTGTGGAGCACATGGGTCAGATACTGCACCAAATGCTTGTTCTGCGTGTAAACTTCGGCGTCTACGTTGGCGATGCCGAAACTGGAATAACCTACACCGTCCTAGTGAAGTGTTCCCAATCATTGATAAACATTGGCCTATCAAATCTAGTAAAAATCGCTAAACCTCTGGTTAACTGGGGTCATCAGCAATAGTTTTCATTGCCTGCTTTTGTATAATGTGATAGGAAAGAACTAATGTTGACGAGGCATAAGTTCTGGAGCATAATTGACAAGCATGTAGAAACTGCTGGATGTTTTACGCCATTGAAATTGTTCTAACATTCAGCACAAAGCTCCAACTCTTAGACAAAAGGTGGAGTCCTCGTTGCAAAACAACAAAGAGCCATCCTGCGTAGTTCTACTTCCAATTTTAAATGGGAGCAAAAGATAGTCTCCCAAACGCTGAAGACTATTGCAATTAATGCCTTCTTCGCTTTTCCTATGTTCCAGCGGCAAAACATTTTGGAGAATGCGGAAAATTTTAAGTCAATTTAAAACTACCGTAACTGCCTCAACAAAGCACAGGCAACAGCTGATTTTATGTTCGATATATCTCAGTAGTTGCTTAGTTACGCATATATACAATTCAGTTACAGAATCAAACGCAAGCGGAAGAAATCGGAGACCAGTTGACCGAACCACAAGAAGTGAAGAGGTTGACAGACTTGGCGGAGCGAAAGAAACGTAACCGATTGGCTTTCTTCAATGATGGCTCCACGTTGCGACTAAGTGTTCGAGGTCATATTCCTGAGCAAGCACAGATGAATTGGTTTGCATTATGTGGACAGTACAAGGAAGGTTTCAGACGTCAAAATCTCCATTCCGTTGCACTTTATGCCGTTTTAATTTATGCGTTCGTGTTTACGCGGGATTGAGGAAGAGTTATTGGACCCCCTGGCATACGAATAGGACGCCAGAGCTACGGAGAACTCCGCCACTGTGGAGAGGAACAGGGAGCAGGGCAGTATTGGGGGGTCGGATAGTCCAGTTGAAACGGGTGGTGAAAGTAGCGCAGTTGGTGCTCAAAGTGGTAGTTCGGCGAGGTCATTAAGAAGAAGGTCTAGGAAGTTGGAGTCAAGCAGTGAGAGGCCAGTTCGTAGACAAAGGCAAGCGTAGCAAGCGGTAGAGTAATGCTTATACTAATCTGTTATGTTGAGAACCGAAGCGTAAAGTATGCTGCATTTGTACGGTATACTGTACATAAGGGTTTTTTCGGAACCCGAAATGACCTTCTACACGTCTAAATTTGCGAGGCTCGCACGCCTCGATTATACCACCAATGTCTCCCATATTTAGCTGAATGAAAGGGCGGCACGTTCTGAAGAAGTTAGTCAATTTTGATTGCAAAACGACCGTGACATGTTGAACTTTCGGGTTCATAAATGTTATGTACACTATAGCGTACATTGAAATATAGCATTACGGATATGTAATTGATTACATCACCATTGAGGATGATGTATATGGTAAAGTTTGTACTCTGCATATGAAAACGTCAAATATGTATATCAAACACCACGACGCATTCACTGCATATTGATTGGAATCATTACAAGGCTGATTAAATTGCAGTTAAAAAAGGATACCGGGAAAATATTATGGCTGGCTGAGTATCACAAGAAGTAGACGCTCTCTTTGCCAGCAATCGCATCCAATCGGTGATGAACTGTTCAAGCAAGTTTCAGTCGAGTACTATTGTATTCGTTCGGCAGTGCAGACACGAGCTCTTGCAGTATTTTTGCTCTTCTTGGCAACGGAAGGAAGGATGGAGATCGCTCTGCATTCTGCACAAAGGCTATATTCCGCAAGAAAGAGGGTAAGTTTCTAATTTCTCGAAACGTTAAAGCCATTGAAGCTGAAGTCTCCCCTGCTCTCCCATCATATCTCGCTACGCTACCTGGCGGATATGCGACGTTCATTAACATGGAATTGTTCAACTTATCAAAAGAAGAGTTCATTCAGTCATGCCCGTATTAAATGAGAACCAAATCTACTGGGCCTCAAGAGTATTTTTTCTCAACTCTTGGCACAATGTGAGTAGAAGAACCATGTCATGCTCAGGGATTAAAGCATGTGAAACAAGTATGGCTTGCAACAATTGATTCCATTCGGGTCCTTGATATGCTCGAGAAGAAGAAGTTGTATATGTTGTACCCAGAGTATCGAATGCAGAAGAAAATCTGGCGAAGCAAGTTTTCTATTTTGCCCAGAATTCAATTCCGTCGTGTTGCAAGCATTTCATTTCGAGCTCAACAGGAAGCAATCCATTTCGAAATTTATCGACAGAGAAGATGTCCGAATTGGGTTTCTCGGCAAGGGAAACAGTTTGGTATGGAATCAAAAGATGTAACTGTTGCGTCAAGATTACCAGACTTCATTGGATGTGCATCATACACTAGAAATTCAAGCGGATGCAATTTGGTAAAAATTACTTCTCGAATGAAAGGAGCAAGCCCTACAATAATGGATAGATTGTTGTTCGAAGCTGACCAAGTGGTTTTTACTGAAGTAGATGTCCAAGGTATTCAATGTGCCCCTCTGAGCTCTTTGTACCAGGGAAGGTACTGCCCATCCCCTAGACATGGACAATATGCTCCTCTTGTTCGTTCAATAGATTGCAACGTAATGTATCATTTTTTCATGAAGATTGACAGTGACACCTGTTAGTGTAATTTCACTTCTTTGCCTTTTTATGACAGCTGACAACTCGCAAAGAGGCTTACAGTTATTACTGTACTTTACCGTTCAACCTAGAACTTGACCGTTATGTTTATGCACTGTACAGTGCTGTAAGCTTGAGCTGATCTACTTTAGATCAGCTCAAGCAAGTTAAGGGTTAGACACTCACCGTCATCTATATATCTTCTGGAGCTTTCCTTCGATCAACAGAAAGCATCAGTCGACTCTCCTTGAAGTCTATATAAGCCCCGGTCTCTCTCCATCTTCTACCTGAGTAAAGTTCCTTCCCACTTTCTTCTCTCTCATCTCTCCATCTCGGTCCCTCACTCTTACTGCCCTTCTCTCTCTATCTCTCCTGCTCTCCCGCTCTCTCCCTCACTCCTGTCTGGCTCCCTCGCTCCCGCTCTCTCGTTCTGTCCATCAAGACCAAGCATGTGAAATGGGTCCTTGTTGTGGGGGATGGAGATCACAAGCATTGGTGGCCTTGTATTAAGCCAGACCCATCTGCTGTCCATCGATTCGCACAGGAAGCGTTCAATTCTGACAACAGAATAACAGCAGCCCATTTATCTTCAAGAATTCAGGAACAGTTTTTTGTAAGAGCTCCGCGGAATTCAGTAAGATATGTTATTTCAGAGCTCAAGTCAGAGAAGTACCCTCTAGGAAGATCTATACAGGCTCTGGTTGCAATAGTCAGCGACCAGAAGGAAGGACATTTGGGGACGTCTGGGTCAGTTCACGATAGAGTAAGCATATCATCTGTATATATCTATTCCACCATTGACAATCGTGACGTAGATTTGAGAACGACTGGTAGGAATGAAGCGGGTGTGTCGTTAATCATGGGCTTCCGGCAGGAACTCGAGGCTAGTGTCCGAAGTACTAGTTTCGGATGCGATGGAACTTTTTAAATTGTAAGCCAGCACGAAGAGGGACTCTCCTTTGAAATGGTTTCCATCGTCGCGAAAGATGATGTAACCGGCAAGTACTACAGTTTGATGTGTCAGATTACAACATCCAAAACAATAGCGTCAAGAAAATACTCTTCGACCATTTTGTACAAGAAATAAGTAGAAGGAGTTTAAATTATCCCTTGAAAGCCGGAAGCGGCTCTCGTCTGAAAATGGCAATAGATTTTGAAACGAGCTTCTATGCTGCACTCAGCAAGAGTCTCAGCGAACATTACGGAACTGGGACCCCAGAGAATTACGTTGCATATACTGCTATGGGATGTGGCGTCCATATGAAGCGTATCGTACTGGAGAAAGTTAGTAGGGATACTGCTTCTCGTCAACTTTATTTGTGGGCCATCGGTACATGGGACAACAGTACGGAGGCTGGATGTACGGGAGCTCTGAACGCAGTGAAAGAGTATGGCGGGAAATATGCTTCTTTGCAGATTGGCTTCTGAGGAACCGATACGCATTAAAGCTTTGGTTTCTAAGGTATTACACGAACATTACACAAGCCGAATTGCATTCCGCTGCTTTTTTTGACACAAATCCTTGTGAAAGTTTGCATTCGGGGATTAAATCACTACCGTAGTTTGCTTGTAGCAGGAGACGCGGTATAGAGTTGCTCGATGTCATCGAGTCCCAAAGGAAGATGGATTCTGAAGATCTACGCAATCTGAATGGAACGACCGTAGACTAAGGATCTCATATGTTTTCCAAAACGGACTGGCGTGCCACACAAAGCAAAAATCGAAAGCGTTCAGCAGAAGTTGTTGTGATCGATGATGAATAGGTTGAAGCGTTGCAGCCAAAATCTGCTAAACGGACTAGGAAGAAAGAAATGAAACAGAGTGGTGAACTGGCTGCTCTCCGAAGTCAGGTATAAAACCTAGTTAAATTGTTACGGGAACTGGTTGAGGGGAGAGAAATGCAATTTTCTCCTCAGAATGGTGAAGCATAGCGGCTGGTCTCCTGAAGTTGTCCATATTATATCAATAATCTTGATGATGTATTTTTATACATGATGTACGTTTATACATCTTGATATTGTACGCAAGCATGTATAAAAATCCGTGATTCGACGGAATGATATTTATGAATCCCATATCCTTTCCCTTAGCAAGAACGCCCCGCTCATAGCAACCAAGGAGCACCTGAGCGCCTGAATCCGAATATAGCGCTCCGTATCGAGAGATCGCTACGGAACAATGTGCCGTGATTTTGGACAACGTATCAGGCAGATTAATGAAGGCTTACAGCAACGTGTAAGGGTTACGGACTTGGGAAAATGTTCTCATGATAACCCCATTGAAACCACAAATTGACCAATCCCCAGTCGAGATAGTTGGGAAAAAGTTCCCAGTGTCTAGTATGAATACCCCTACTATAATTGCATTATAAGTGCAGAAAGCATTTATGGTACAATATCATGGCTCATGGTACTGTTCCTCTCCACCTAGATGCAAGGAAACTCGATGTTTCGGCATACATTTCACACTGCGAATGTAGCGATCCTTAAAGACACATTCCTTACTGCACAAGTAGCAAAAGTAATAATTTATTTTCTCGTTCGTCTCCACGAAAGTGATGGTTCGTTTACGCGCCAGATTGTTGATCCAATAACATAACAGCCTTCGAAGAATATCCTCCGGCGACTTTAGTCCAGTAAATCCGCGAGCTTTTCGGCACCTTGCACTTGCTAAATAAAGCTCAAACAACGACCTCGACTCGAAACCGTACAGGTCCGTACCAACTGCCTTGCAATGAGGACAAATAGTTTTTCCCTTCCCATACTTCCTATATTTTCCAATATTCACCATCTCCTCACAAACCTCCTGCCATGGACACTTCATGGTTGTAACCGCTCTCTTCTTCACTTAAACAATAACCCTATCTACATGAGAAGGTCTAGCCGGCGTACATGATGCATCTCCTTCTTCAATTACTTCAGCAAGGTCATCCTTGTATGTTTCCAATGCATTCCGCAACTGCGAATCAATCGATGAATCATCAACGATGCTGTCTTCACCGAAATATCCTTCGAAATCAGACCGTTCAACAGGAGGAGCAAGGACACGAGGGGCTTGTTTTCCTTGCGAACTGGCAGCCCCCAAACTTCCTCTCATCTCATTCTTCGGGGGATTTATTTTACGCGGTGCTTTCCCCCTTGCAGTTGAGCGCGCTTTACTTTCCGGCATTCCAAGGTTATCCAATTCACTTGTTGGAGGAGGCCACTGACGGCGCGGTGCCTTACCACAAGTGATGGAGCGCGGATTTGGATACTTTTACGACCTTCCACTTTCGCTCAACGCGGCATACTTTGCAGTGGGCCTGCTGCGCTGAGATTTTCTCACTCCTTCCATTTGGGTGCTGAAGTGGCAGGAGTGGAGGTGTGGCGGGCAGGGTTGGGTGGGTTGGGAGGAAAGGGAACGGGCTGGCACGCCCAACTTCAGATGGTGGCAGGGAAGGCTTCTGGATTGAGTTGACCGATAAGGGTTGGCGGATCGGAGTGGGTTGGTGGAGAAGTTGGGGACTGAATCTAAAGTGGTTGGGTGAGGAGGTTGCAGAGGGTGGGGCGAAAGGGCACCGGAAGAGGTTGCAGAGGGTGGGGGGAGAGTGCACAGGAAGAGGTTACAGAGGATGGGTGGAAAGAGGCACAGGAGGGGTGCCTTTGCTGGAGACTGGAAGGTTTCAACCTCTTTTACATCGTCCTCTTCTCATTTCGAATGGGAAATGTTTTCTAGAAGAATCCCTAGGAACATAAACGGTGTAAATGCAGCTTTTTACATCACTGGTTGCGAGTACAATCATTATTCTCCCGTTCAGGACTTGTAGCCAATATTCATATTTTGTATTACATTTTTATGTGATGTATTTACATTATGAATATATCAATTATGCCTGTGATGTATTTTTGACATCAAATCAAGTTCGGTTCTTTAATATACTGTAGTGATGTAGTTCGCTCTACAATACATCAGTTGGGGATTGATCTGTTTAGGGGGGTTCTAATACGTATGCGGTAGACAGGCATTACAGTATCTGTCTGTACAGTATCTGTCTACAATAAGTGTTTCCAGTAGCTCTGCATGTAAATACTATTTAAAATTCAGTATTAAACTCAAAAAGGCGCCCCTACCCACATATCAGAAACATTCTGTATTTTTCATTACTTTTCTCCATAAACAATTAATATTTTTGGAAGGGTAGAGGGGGAACAGAAGCGTCCTAGGCCTAACCTACGTCCCTCCAGTCTTCAAGTGTAACCACTACCTGTATGGTTTAGGTTTTTGAACACATTAAAAGAAGTTTAATGCATTCAGTATCTACTGGGGACTGCGCACGTCCAAACTATACGGCCAAGATCTAACCGGATGTACCTCGTCGTTCATGCGCATCGGGGCTCAGGACAGGATAGCTTGAGCAATGGATGACCAGAGGGTGCAATTCAGTTGCTGGTAGATACGGCGGCGGATAACACCTAGGGGGAGAACTTATGGTGTTTTAATGATTGGAAAATAGGTTAGCCTATGTTCCAAAGCACATCAAAAACGCCAATTGTCGAGTGAGAAAAGATTTCCCCCCTACTACAAAGATATATCTATTGTAACGTAGTGCGGGATTGGCGATTGTACTTCCGTTATCCCAACAGGGACGATGATCCGCCGCCTACAGTACAGCATGTACATGTACAGTAGTCTTCAGTAGCCCGTCTGAAAAAAGTTGAGAACGGCGGTTTATTTATGCCAGTAGGGAAATCGGTAATTCAGGATCTGGATTATTTGCAAATCGAGACAGTTCTCTACAGTATTTGTAAAAGTGTTAATATTAATACGTATGATAGTACTGTACAGTATACCCCCTTATCAATAAGGGGGGATCTCCGAAAGAGCCAATAGTTTCCGGGCAACGAGCTCCTCTCGTGAAATATATTTAGTCATACATTAGTGAGCATCAAAAAATAAAAAGATAAATAAGACGAAATATGATAAATCATTTATTCACTCAGTACGTGGGATACCGGCACCCCAGTCAATACTCAATGATTACAGTTGATGCAGAAGACGCGGTCAATTTGGAAATGACTCAGTCATTCCCAAAAAGACCGCCTCACAAAAAGGTAAACCCCGTTATAACTACCACATCACTCACCGGTTGCCCACATTGCGCCCAACACACAACCAGGATCATGGCCAAACCCTCCCAATCCCAATTTCCCCTCACCCAGCCCCTTGCCCCAGTGCCTAGCCAAAACCATGCCACAAACGCCCTCCAAATTTTAGCGGATGTCACCATGGAGCGCGACGCACAACCCAGCCACTTCAGTGACTCTGACGACCCCCCCACAGATGAGGAGTCCACGTCCTCTTGCCCATTATTCGATGTTTTCTATGAGGCAGGAGGATCCAAAGCCATTCATGACATGACTAACTTCGACGCATCGGAGTTCAGAACGGTATGGGGCAGCATGTTAGACATGGTCAACGAGAACTACAACGTAGGGCCAGGTCGAAAATCACAGTACAGTGGAAAGGATATTCTACTCATGATGCTCACTACCCTCAAGTACGGAGGAGCATGGGAAATTATGGCTAAAGTGTTTGACTTGAAAGGACCAACGTTTGAAAAGATGGTGACCAAGTTTATCGACATCGTCAGCAAGCCTCTGTATATGGGGTTGGTCGAACGAAATGTGTCTTTGTTTCCGTTTGGTGATTTATTACGGGATGGGAAGAGGTTTAGGCATTTTCCAGCTGCAAGATACGCAACAGATGTAACGTTTCAACAAACAAGCCGGCCGAGCGGTAACATCCAGGAAGGCAAGGTGTACTTCAGTGGTAAGCATAAATTGTACGGTTTCAAGGTCGTGGTTAGCGTCCTCTTCAACGGACTCGCTGTGAACTGTACAAAGCATTACCCAGGGTCTGTTTCAGACCTTGAGATTTTTCAGCGCAACGTCGACTTTCATAAATCAGCTCTTAAGAAATCCGCTGCTGAACGGAGCATCCAAGACATTGGACCGCTTTCTGGGGAGTATCCGGAGCTCTGGGCAGTTTTGATCGATAAAGGGTATCAGGGCGCCGCTGAGATCACGAGAGCTATCACGCCTAAGAAAAAGCCAAGGAATCGGTCGTTGTCGAGAGAAGAGGAGGGTGGGAATAGCAGAATTGCGTCGGATAGGATTATTGGGGAAAACTTTTTTGGGAGGATTTGTATGCTATGGGGGGTGATTGGGACAAAGTGGCGCTGGAAAGAGGACCGATACGATTCTGTATTTGAGCTTTGTGCTGCTCTTACCAACGTCCACATTCAGATGCATCCTCTCCGGTCTGAGGATGGGACGCATCACAGGCGTGTAAAGAAGAAGCTGTACTCGATCGGGGGAGGAAATCTGCAGGAAGCGCCGTCTTGTGCAGGAGCGGTATATCACTAAACGGCGTAGACGCATTGAATTACAGTTCCGTAATGTTGATTTTAATGAACGAGAGGTCGAATCTGAGTAGTTATTTGAATAAAATTCGTTGAATTTGTTTCTGAATATTTGACCCAATCATTTAGGAAATTATTTTTTACCATAGAATAACGCATAGTGATTTATTTATCATCCCATCTTCACATGCTGTGGCTTACTACATTACCTTTTTTATTAGTAAATTTTCAGTGACTTAATCGTTGAATAATCAATAATCACCCAGTCTTTGGGAGAGAGACCTAGTACATCGCCATGCCTACTGTACAGTATACGGTATATATGACCGTTTTCGATCGTCGAAATCTTCTGTAGCAGACTGAGCTAAGCGCGGATCAGAGAGCTTGAATGCATGCGATAGGAGGCATACAGAGGCACAAGTCTGGTGCATGTGGAACCGAGCGCGGGGGTCGCGCGGACCAGCAGGAGGCGGTCCAGGCGGCACTGGGCTAACTTGGACCGTAGAAAACTCTCTGTAAACGCTCTATTGCCAATGGGGGCCCCGAGGAGCGGAAAGTCACCCCACGAGCATTCTGCGAGAGTGAATTCCGCTAGGATGGCTGCTCGATCCGGAGGCATGACGTGAGGTCAATATATCCGTGTTTTACTTGGGTTGACACGGAAGCCAACCGTGGGGCCATATCGAGCGAGGAGCCTGAGCGCCTGACGGATGTCGCCAAGGGTCCCAACGATCGTGGCGTCATCAGCTTACCATTGGCAGAGAGCAATGCTGGGGATCTTAGCTACCCGACGGATGAGGAGTTGGATCATAAGCGAGAACAACAACATGCTGGCCGGGTAACCCTGTTGGGTGCGCTGGGCACTTGGTATGACGGTTCGATCCCGGATTCGGGATGAGCAAAGGTGTTTGTGTGCGGCGGTCCGCGGCGTCTGGGGGGACACCACCGCCGGACCCGAACGAACGCTGTCCCGCTGGTTCCACCTCCTGGTTAAGACTCGCGTCAGTCCTGAATCCGGCATAACTGGTCTGCGTGTCCTGACACAGCTCGTTTCCCGGCTCGTACGGGGGAAACTTCCGGACGCTTTGCTCCCCCTCGTGGCAGCAGCGACGACGCTCTCCCCGCTCCAGCCGACTCCGGACAAGGTCCGCCTGATCGCCATCGGGTCTGTGCTCCGCCGGATAGTGACGAAGGCACTGCTTCCAGCCGCAATAGCCCATTCATACTCGGTTCTTTCGCCGCATCAGACCGCCAACGGTGTCAAAGCCGGGTTGCACTCTATTGTCCACGGCACCCGCACGACACTACGTCGCTTCTCCCCCACACCGAACGTCGCCACGGTCCTCATAGACGCCAACAACGCCTTTAACCTTTTTGATCTGCAGTCTATGCTAGAACACCTATCAATGTTCGCCCCTCGCTAGCCCGCTTCGCTAACATGATCTATGGCCGCATACAACCGCCTTTGCTCATCTGGAACCGGGATGGCACCGTCATACCAAGTGCCCAGAACCAGTGGTCACCCACGGGTGCTGGGTGACCCGGCCAGCATAATGTTGTTCTCGCTTACGATCCGACCCCTTATCCGTCGGGTAGCTGAGATCCCCAGAATTGCTCTCCTCCAATAGTACGCTGATGACGCCACGATCGTTGGGACCCTTGGCGGCATCCGCCAGGCGCTCAGGCTCCTCGCTCGAGATGGCCCCACGGTTGGCTTACATGTCAACCCACGTAAAACACGGATATATTGGCCTCACGTCATGCCTCCGGATCAAGCAGCCATCTTAGCGGAATTCCTCTCGCAGAATGCTCGCGGGATGTCTTTCCGCTTCTCGGGCCCCCATTGGCAACAGAGCGTTTACAGAGAGTTTCTGCGGTCCCAGATCGCCCAGTACCGCCGCACGCTGGACCGCCTCCTGCTGGTTTGCGTCGCCCGCGCGCGTTTCCACATGCACCGGATCTTTGCCTCTGCATGCCTCCTATCGCATGCATTCAAGCCCTCCGATCCGCGCTTAGCTGAGTCCGCTGCCGAAGAATTCGATGATCTACAACGGTCATCACATGAAAAGCTACATGGCATCGCACTCACGGACCGAGCCTGGGACCAAGTCTGCCTCCCCGTGCACCTCGGCGGTCAGGGCTTCGAAAGCATCGCCTCGTTCCTCCATAACGCAGCCGCGGCGCAGCATCATTGATGCTGCGCCCGCACGGCAGCGGACTTCCACATACTCCACGCCGCGCGCTTGTGCACTAGCTTCTACCCGCCCGCGGCGACCGATCCTGCCTCCTCCGTCAGGTTGGGGCTTCGCTCCACCGATTCGCCCTGTACATCCCGGGATGTCGACCTTTCGACCCTTGACCCTCCCACTTTAGCTGCTTCACCCACCAACACTCTAACCCTTCTCAAACGGGTGCAGCAAGAGGCGCGGGCAAGAGTTCATTGGCACGACGAAGCCTGGGCGATCGCCCCAAACCCGACCGCCACAGCGACGCCGACATTCGACATCGCATCCGTGGCTTAGCGTTCCGCCGCAGCCCCGCTGCGGCTTCTCTTCGCTCACCCACGGCAGCACGAAGGTGCACACACACACTGGCAACCATGCTCCGCCGTCACCTCGACGGCCAGTGTATGATGACTCCATGCCCATCCACTGCCACCACTGTGACCGCCCCTTGGACACCCTCGGGGATCACGCCGCCGACCTCTGCTGCCCTGGTTTCGGCCGTCGTCACCGCCATGACTCGCTCTTATGTCGTTGCGACATGTTACCCGCGCCGCGGATCTGGATACTCGGCAAGAGGTTCCGCTCCTCGTCCCGGGCACTGAGCTCGGGCCCGCCGATGTCCTTGTACAACCACCCCCAACCCCGGAGGCACAACGTTGCGCCCCATTCCATGTGACATCACTGTCGTCTCGCTGTTCAAGGCCGCAGTTAGCGCCAAGGCGACCCAGGTTGCCGGTGGCGCTGCTGAAGTGGCGGCCCGCGACAATGTTACAACTCTGGAACGCAACCTCGCCCAACGCCTCCCCCCTCCATCAACTGACCCATCTTCTGCGCCATACACGCAGAATTTCAAGTTTCGACCCCTGGCGTTTAATTCCCTGGGCGCCCCTTCCCCTGGTACCAATGCGATTATCGAGGAATTAGTTCCGCGGATCGCATCCAAGTGTCACTCGACACCTGGTGTTATACGCCGCCGTATCAACCAGCGACTGAGTTGCACTCTCTGGTCGTCCATCACTCAAGCTATCCTGTCCCGAGCCCCGATGCGCATGGACGACGAGGTACATCCAGCCAGAACTTAGCCGTATAGTTAGGACGTGCTCAGTGCCCAGTAGATATTGAATGCATTAAACCAGGAATAAGTGGCCATCCAAGAACTTTGCTGCATATGTGTAATCATTTTTACCTCAACGGTGCTTACCCAAAGGCACGCTGCTGCGGCCGTCATGTCCAACGCGGCATGCCTGCTCGCCGGCATTGAGCCGGCCCTGTAAGGAAGGGCATGTACTGTAGTGTTACCCATCAGCGACGACTTCTCCCGCATAACGCATTAGCCGCGTGGATATAACCGACCACATCTTCCATGCATTAAAATAACCCAAATTTTCCCCCCTTTTTACTTCATGTAAAGTGGTGGCCAAAATTATAAATTTTTAGAAAATTTCCACTGGCAGGGCAAAAAAGAATTGAAAGTGTAAAACAACCAGCTTTATCTCATTAACGCTTTGAAGCTGAATACGATATAGCAAACAATTTTTAAATATTGGCCTTACTTTTCAAGATATCAATAAAATATTTTTGAACGATGGACAAAATTATAAAACTATTTATTACATCAACTTTCCCCGCCAACTAATGCGTGAATAGAAATACATATGCAATCCGCAAAAACAAATGGGCATTCAACAGAGCCTGAGTGCTCCAAGGGACTTTCAAAGCCCCAACAAAGTTTCCAAAAAATGGCCCGCGGCAGCAAAATCAGTGACGAAGAAAGAGGCAAAATTATCGCGTTCGCACATGAAGCCAGCTCTTGCTAAAGGAGATTGCGGATAAAATAGGCCGTAGCGTAACGGTTGTTAGAAACTTTCTCAAGCTTGGCGAATCATACGGGAAAAAAAGTTCAACCGGAAGGCCTCGGAGGTTAACCAATCTGGATACTCTCCGAATTGTAAGGGAGGCAAAAATCATTGGTAAAAGGTCTTCATCAATCAAAAAATCGTCGCAGCTGGAATGCAGTGCCCGTACTATTCGTCGTTATCTATCCGATGACCCGTCACTGAAGTACAAGAAAGTCTTGGCTGTTCCGGCTATGAAAACGAAGAATAAAAAGAAAAGGGTTAAATAGACATTCGATAGAAGGGACCGGAGTGTTCATCAATGGTCTGAAATTGTGTGGAAGGACGAGAAGAAGTTCAATTTGGACGGATCGGATGGTTTGACAATGCGTTGGCAATATAGACGTACTCGTTCCCCTACTTTTAGGAAGCGTCACAGCGGAGGAGGTAGCGTTATGGTATGGGGAGCATTTGCAGGAAAGAAGAAGAGCCAGCTAATTTTTTTGATGAGTCAGTTACTGGAGAATCTTACCTTCAGATGTCGAAGGATGCATCGCTGAATTTTGCAGAGGATTTGCCAGTTGGTTGGACCTTTATGCAGGATGGGGCACCGGCCCACCGTTCTCGGATCGTCCATAAATCCGCGTCCGCGATGAGTCTATACGTTTATTGGACTGGCCTGCATATTTCCCCGATTTGAATCCCATTGAGAATCTCTGGGGTATTCTGAACAGGTATGTTTATGAGAATCAAAGGAAGTTCGAAAACAAAGCTTCTTTGCAAGAAACTTTGCCGCATTGTTGGAACATAATTAACTCAGAAAATCTTCAAAATCCTGTTAATTGTATGCCAAATAGGTGCCGTTTGGTTAGAAGTGTTAATGAAGAGGCTACGAAGTACTGAACGGCATTAAATTGGACGAATTTTGTTGTGATCTGAAATAGTTTTATAATTTTGTCCATAGCTTAGGATATATCTGTTGATATCTTCGAAAGTAAGGCCCCATTTTTAAAACTGCCCCCCCCGTATCCAATGTTAGAAATACGAGAAACATTAGCTGTTTTTTTTATACTTCCATTGGTATTGTTCCCTTTCAGAAGGTTCTCTCTGAAAACTTATAATTTTGGCCGCCCATGTATTATAAAAGCTGCTTAGGTCTGCTGCATGGTCTCCGGATAAAAATTGCTGTAGTGCAGTAATGCATAGAAGAATAGAAGAATAGAAGAAATGCATTAACATGTTACTGTACAGCACTGTTTATCCGGAAACCACGCAGCAGAACTATGCAGCAAAGTTCTCGGGTGGCCATTTATTCCGCATAACGCACGAGCAGCGTGTATACAACCGACAAAACCTTCCATACATTAAACTAACCCAAAAATTCCCCGGATAGCCAAACCGGCACACGACAGAGGTGAAACTATTTGGCCGGGAGCTCTTCAGCGCAGCGGGATTCTTCGTCCCATACGAGATGAAGAGCCTACTTCCTGGAACCGAACGCACGACCCGCGGGCATTCTGGTGCACCCGCGTCCTGACGCAACGAACACTCGCCCCTTCTTCCAGTGGCGTATGTCATCACCGTATGGTCACCATTCCAGGAGAGATCCTGGTCAACGTGACCACGGCAAGCGCGAGATGACGCCAATGCAGCAGAAAAACTGGAGAAGAAAGAAATAGCCGCGAAAGTAGTAGCCATTCCTGGCGAGGCACTTCAGGGATGATCGAGGCTTAGGATGGTATTTTGTGCCGCTAGCTTTCGACTCGTCAGGATCAAGTTGACCTTCTGGTACAACATCCACTGTCATATACGGATACGCTGCATCAGTCGCATCTCGCATTGGATGCCCTACAGGACTAGTCAAGACTCGGCTACATCAGAAGCTTAGCTACGAATTTTGGTCCACATGCGCGATTGTAATATGTCGTGCCCCGCACCGTGCAGAGTTAAGTCACCCGATTCAAACTTGATTTCTAGTGACTTGGCAGTTTTGCACACGCGCAAATCAAAGAGGAAACTTATCAGGTACTGTTTGAAGGAATTTGAGAAGATGGCCCAATCCCACAGATAGGGACCCGAGTTTCCTTTATATACTGTAGCAATACTAGGGAATTGTGCGAGGATACTGTAGTCTACCAGAGAGAAATGGATGTTGACTCTCGATGATTGCATGTAGGCCTAAATACAGTATCCTGATGATTAAGTGTGACCCAGGATAGTAATAATGTGACGCAGGACATAATTTTTCCTGTCCTGGTGTCCTGACCCAGGAAATGACTTGTCCTTTCGCATTGTACAGTAATGATTTCAAGGTGACACACCCCCTCGGGACAGCGAATCATCCATTCCGACTGGGGCTTTCAGCTGCTACTGCTGCTTTATGTTCAGCTACTCCTGCTTTTATTTTGGATTTGAATTTTATATCTGCTGTTGCTTCATTTACTTTTCTGCTGCTGCTTCATTTTCTTTCCTGTTGCTTCCATTTTCACACTGCTGCTATTTCATATTTTTGAAAAATTATTTCAGCTACTGCAGCTTGTTTCAGCTAATGCAGCTTATACAGAAAGAATTAAACTAGACCAAGAATTAATTTCCACTAAAAGGTCCCGTAGTCATCCAAGTACCACAAGCCAATCATCCGCCCAAAGGCGTCTTTCGACATTGGCTTTTTCTGTAAATCCGCCTTGATGTGGTCTGAACGAATGTGACTCAGCTTGATGATGCCATCGCGAATCAGTTCCTCGACCTTGTGTACTCTGAGATGAATGTGCTTCTTCTTGGGCGTCACATGGTCTTACGACGCCATTGAAATGGCCACAGTACTGTCTGAGTTGATAACAGTTGGGCAGAAGTGGTGACTCTCAGTCCAATGAGGTTGGTGACATACTTCCCAAAAGAGTTTACTTGTCTAGGATACCTGTTTTCAACAAGCTGCGTGCGCAGCATATTCTGATTCCTCGCAAGAGTTTGCTATTACGTTCTGCCACTTCGTTTTCCAGTAGATTGGTGAAACGTTGAAGTCGACCATGAACCCAGTTGTTGATAGTCTGGTGTTCACACATCCGCCCCAGTCGGCATCAACGGAAGCACGGATAGGATCTGCTGTGATACCGTACGTGCTAATATAGTGGAGTCCCAAGTGACTAGTTCCGTTTAGATAGCGATCGAGTCGTTTAACTAGCTTCATATGATCTTGACGGGCCAATGCAGACTTGGGGAAAGCACAAGTCGGGTCGAGTAGAAACGGCTAAGTAGAGTAATCCGCCGATTATACTTCAATAAGCTTGATTTTCATTCCTATTTTTTGTCGTCTCCCCAAATTCGGCTGGAACTGTAGTGAAATTCACAGTCAAAGCCCTGAAAAGGTGGCGAACCCGAATGCCAACGGAAACAGAGTCAAAATCAGTCGCTGAATTTGCAACCACCGGGAGTCCGTGGGACCCGCTTTCTCTTTAAGCCGCTTGAATGGCAGTAGCTCGACGTTTTGATAAGACGGGTAGTAGAGGCTTGATAATCTAGTAAACACTGAAAGTGTACTAGAAAGATGTAGCGCCGAAGGCGAGCGAACGGGGAGCAATCCGGAGGACTTCAGGTAGCGGCAACGCCGAGAGAACAACGGAAAAAGGCTGCAGGCACCGAGCACGCGGCGGCGGGCGAGGCTCTGCTAGGGGATTTCGATCCTCCCTCAGGGGACGCCTGGAAGCCCGCAGAGTTTCGATACACGTCCTCGACGGGGAACAAGCGCCGCGCCAACACGGCTAGAGATTCACGTCCTCTCTGGAAGAGGGGCCACACTGCCAAGAGGCAAAGCACACGCGCAAATCGCGCGCAAAGGAAAGGAAAAAGGGGTGAAGCCTCGCCGATGATCAGCCCGCAAGGAAACGAGCGGGGACCAAAGGGGATAGCGCTGTTATAACCACTAACGCGGGAGTCGCAAAGAAGGTCACGCGGGGCTCGAAAGATGAGAGCAAGAACTAGAGCTAAACTTTTGGTGGTTGTTTACTTGGGGCGGCACCAAGGTCGGCGAGAAATAAATACTAGGTTAGTAGTTAGCCTGACAGGCTGTTAGACAGTTAGACACTTGTCAGTTAGTTAGTAGGTTAGCAACCTAATAAATATCAGGTCCTGAACAGGGCCATTACATGCCCCTACTGGGTCACTGTCAGGCGCCCTACAAGACTGTAATGTTATATTAGTAAAGGGCTAAATAAAATACTAACCGAAATTCGGTTATCAAAATCGATCATCGATCCCTATCGTAGACGCAAAGGGTCATTGCACTACAGAAATATGCAGTTTAACGTCCATCGGGAGTGGAGTCAAGACAACATTTGATTGGTCCATTTCATATTCCTGCAGAGGGGTATGTGCATAGCGCGTTTGGTCGATCCGAATTCCCAGTGGAGAACGAGTGATTGTACATCCGATAAAGGATTTCAGTTCACCAAAGAATTTGATGTCGAATGTAGATGACAACAAATCTTTTAAGTTCTGAAATAGGGCACGGTAATTCGAGGCAGAGGTCATATCATCGACCACGACTGCTAGTATTATGTACTCTGAGTTAGTACGAGAAATACAGTCGGTTGTCGAAGTTGGAAGGTTTCATTCCCAAATTGACGAGCTTTTCGTGAAGAAATGAACCTTAGATATGCCCTGCCTGTTTGGCGCCATAGATGGACTTCTCAAGCTTGCATATGTGCCCAAACCAGCTAGCTGACGGGAAGATTTTGTCGGCTGTTCCATGTATATTGCTACATCAATCGTTCCGTGGAGGTATGCACTGAAAATTTCCTCTCCTTCCAGGATAAGATTGTCTGATGCAGCTATAGAGAACAGTGTACGTACGGTCTAATGAGAAGCGACTGGAGCTTAAATGTTTTCCGGGCCAAAGTCCACGTATGCCCGTTGAAGACCTTTCCGCAGAGTACATGGTGATTTTGCTGTACATTGTTTCCCTGTGTAGTCCATAGGCTTAGCTTTGAAGGTCCATTTCAATGGTAAAGGACCAATCCTAGGGTTTTGGGGAAATTAAGACCAATTCTTTCTCTTTGTGGATGGATTATATTCTCTGTCTATAGCCTCAGCCCACTTAGGGATATTGCAGGCTTCCTCAAATGTCAAGGTTTCATACGCCGTCATCATGTGTTCCTTTCCGTCAGGATAAGCCATGTACGAATTCTATTTATGCGGGGAAGTCATACATTGGATTAGGTTTTCCTGTCCTTAATCCATGAAGCCTCCGTTGGCGACCTCAATCTCGTGCTGCCGTGCAGGACCATCAGGCAAGGAAGAAATTCCTGGGAGCTTTTTGTTCGAGATCGTGGTGAAGTCGGCCCTCCTGATGATTTTAACAGACTGGTATTCTGGAATATATACCCTAATCAGCCTCGTGTCTGATTACATCCCAACGAAGTGTCCGGGTTCGGAAACAGGTTTTATCTTTTTGGCTTGCTCCGCATGGGGAAGATAAATGAACGCGTACCCTGGTTGGCCGAAAATCATCAGTGATGGGAAATCTATCTTTGCACTAGGATCTCAAAGTTGGATCGGAATATTTCAATTGACCCTAGAAGCCGGGAGCCTATTACGTAGCCATTTTACATGCTTTAAAGCCTCGTCCCATAGGTTATGTGGGATATCACTGCCGTATAGTAAGATTATAGCTCTTTTCCAATGCTCTTGGACGAGATGTTCAGTAGTGCCATTGCTCTCAGGTGCTCGTGGAGGAGAGGTGATTACTTCAATTATTGATGAATTAGGGAAATCATCATCCCTTTGCTCATGTGTTCACCCGCTCTATCAGAGCGAATTCTCCACAATTTGTAGCTCGAGGTCGAAAAGTGAGTTTCTTCCATAGCTTTGTAATTAGGTACTATTGCAGGGAGGCCAGATCTGCTTTTGATCATCACAACGTCGGATTTTGTAGGATAAGGTTCGAGGAAGTGAACGGCGTACTTGTTACATACGATAGAGCCAGTGAACGGACCAGATACATCCATGTGAACCTCGCTGAGTGGCTGCAGTGTCCTGCTCGTCGCTGGTTTGATGGGGGCTTTTCCGGCTTTTCCGGTCAGACATGGAACACATCCGATGTTGTAGAGTGGTGAACGATCGAAGAACGGTACATCGGAGCGCTGATGAGATAGCTGCATATACCGATCTGTTGCAATGTGTCCAGTTTTCCGATGCCATTTCAAGACCTCACTTTCGAGAATTTCCTTTGTGACTTTGTTAGCTTGCTTCGGTTAATTATGTAACTCTAACAGGTAGAGTGCGACAACACATTCGATAACCCATACAATTTCTTCGATGCGCAAGGAGCTTTATCTAAAGATAAAGCATCCATTGCGTTGGAACAGAGACTCTGGGAATTTCATGTTGAAGTGTTTCGTGAGAAAGTTAAGAGCGAGGATGTTTGTTTCAAATTGCGGTGCATGGTAGGCTTCGACGTATGTTCCGCCGTTCAATGGTAGCAACAACAGCACCTTAACGAGTAGATGTGAAGTTCCAGCTGCTGCATACACAGTTTCTTTGGAAATTGAGCTGTAGGACTTAAATTAGGAACGAATACGGGAGAAATGGTGTGTCGCACCAGATTCCATGAGCGCAGCATCGTTTTCCTGTACTCCCATTTTTTCTGCTCCGAAACTTGCCTTTTGCCATATTTGCGCGGTAGCGAGACTCCCTATCGAAGCTTGACCGTTGTTGGAACTCGGTCAGATTCTGTGGATAGAAACGTTATCTGTATTAGTGAGGGCCGCGGTGGTGTTTGCTGAATGCATAGGAGGACGATTAGGAGGTTTAAGGGATCCCCATTGCTCGTGGTTATTTATTGGATTCCATCCTTGGTCAGATTGTGAATATTAACGCTGTCCTCCACGTCCACCGCGGAGTTTCTGAATGCGCCCATTTAGATTATCCTTGAGGCGTTTCCGACAGATTTTAATGAAATGCCCGGGTTTTCCGCAGTAATGGAAGTTCCGTGGTGGTCTTATTTGCCCAGTGCGGCGTCCACAGCGACCTCTTATACGTAAATGTCCGCCTCTGGCGTATGAGGAACTCCTCCCACGTCCACTAACGTATCCTTTTGTGCCATAGACCACGTTGGCTTGGATAAACTCTTGTCTTCGAGGAGCGTTATGAGGGTTGTTTGGGTTTATCTTTCGAGAGAGTTCCACTTGAACAGCATTAAAGACGTCCTAGAAGGAGGCTTTGGTGATCGTGGAGACCATGGAGAGAGCTGCAAAGGAAGGAGGGAGAGACCTAATGAGTTGTGAAGTCTTCTCTCGATCCGGCAGTTCCTCGTTGTATGTTGCGAGTTCTCCGCAGATGCTGTTAATCTGGGAGACGTGTTTGTGCCAGTCTCTACTCTCGTCTAACACCATCGTGTCTATTTTGTTCCGAATTTTTTGGATTGCTTGTTCGTTAGAGGCTGTATAGATAGCTTCAGCTCATTCCAAAGATCCAAGGCGGATTTCGTGTCATCATCAGTGATGATTCTTACGTGGGCCATGGCAGATGAACCAAGGCCTAGGGTGATGACAATTCTTGCTTTGAGAGAGCGTTTTAGCCATTGGTGCCTCGCGGCTGCGTAGTTCTTTGCTGGTTTTCCGAGCATTACTATCATGGAGTTGTCATCTGCTCTCAGGATGCTCCTGATCCCTTTCGCCCACATGATGTAATCAGAAGGTTTCTCAAGAGGTTCAATACGAAAGAAGCTTCGAGAGCCTCTGGGAGGATCCATTCTGATGCAATTGCAGTTTTAGCGGCTGTTGAGCAGAGCTTAGGATAGGCTTGTATGCTTACGGTAGTGATAATAGGCTTTGGCTTTCTAAGGCGGCTTTTTACTACTACACGACAATTTCTTTTCTTACTTACTTACTTTCTTTCTTTCTTTTTATTTGTTTGTTTGTTTTCATTCTTCCTTTTTTTTGTTTTCTTTCCTATCTAGGGGGTATCGAAACCCTGGCCCCGGGCTAGACTCTCCGGGTGAGTCGCGTTTTCTTGAGTCGACTAACTCTTCCCTGCACGAACTCAGGTGGAGCGCAGCGCACCAACACTAACGTGAAGGATCGCTTAGAGTATGGTCTCTCGGCCCCTGGTTAGACACTCCAGGTGTGATGCGAATTTCAGCCACCACATACGACCTCCACGCAAAGGAGAGACAGGCGCAAATGATCTCGACGAGAGCGTCCCCCGAAAGATTACTAATTCCGAGACTTTTCCTCTTTTAACGTCGGCTTGGCTTCTCTCGAGAAGTTTCTCAGTGCTTCTAAGCTTGTACTCCGTACAACACCGTGTCAGATTACCCGTTCGCTTTTCACCATATCTTTCGATCGACACCGTTATCTTCCGAGCAAGCTCGACCAGTGGGGGCAGCACGTCAAATAGGTCAAATTACTTCAAGTTGCCTCCGTTTGCTTAGGACTTTTTTTAGTCTGTCGAATTTTTTCCTTTTTCTGGGTACTCCAGCCCTCGGGCAGAACCCACTTGTATTTTAAGTGCCCGCTTTGGCACTAGTTTTTGGAGTCGTTCCGGACAGGGAATTTTAAAGTCCGGAAGACTCCTATTTAGAGTCTGTCGACTGTAGTTTATTGTTCGGGGACTTGTTCAAAGTCTGTCGCCTGTAAAAGAAAAAATGTGGTTGGCTTGTGTGGTGAGGTCATTGAGAGGTGAGGGAAGGGAGGGGAAGGTGGTAGTTGTTGAGTGATGGAGGGCTGGGAGAAAGGCTGACTCAGTGAGATGCTACCATGAAGTAATTTGAAAAGATTGGAAGTTGTTGTTGTCTCGAATCCCACAGATGGGGACTTGTAGCAATCCTAGGGAATTTTGCTAGGATACTGTAGTCTACCGGAGAGATATTCATGTTGGCTCTCGATGATTGCGTGTAGGCCCAAATACATTATTCTGATGATTAAGTGTAACCCAGGATAATAATGTGACCCAGGACATGATTTTTCCTTTCGCATTGTACAGTTATGATTTCAATGTGACGCTGTTCTCTATTCAATTTAGTCATTCAACGACAGTTCATTCAACGGACCAACAGAACCCAAGCCTGTGTTTCCATCCGACTCTTGAGCACGATCTTTCCGAAATCAGGTCCCTCCTCCCCGACATCGACGCTTCCAGCTTTTTCGCCGCTGTCCCTTATCGCGAGCGCACCACGCACCCACCATCTTCATCGGCGGAATTCCAGACTATCCTGATCCGGCCATCCTGTGAGTATTTGCCCCATTTCCCTTGCCGCATCCTCCTTAAATAACGAAAGCAAACTAACAAGTGTACAGCACGACGCTGAGGCCCACCTCCACTGGCATGAAGCGGACCAAAAGACCAACCCTTCTCCTCACCCAACTCAACCACGAGGACATCCTGCTCAGCAACTGAACCCACGCTTTCGGCCACAGCACCGCTGCCGCCCTCTTCAATACCCATCCCTCCTCCTATCTGTTCCTCCACCTACAATTGTCTCTAAAGCTCCTACGTAACCTGGGTCTACCAATTTCTCCCGAACCGCCTCCCGTCCTCCGCCTGCACAGCAATAAGCCTATGGAGAAACCCTAGCAACCATGCAGAAGACCTCTGTCACGCCGAATTTGGTCGCCTCCACCGGCATATCTCTGTCCGAAATGCCTTGATATCGCTCATTGCTACTAGAGCCGTGCTGCTGAAATTTGTGAAACCTCGACCATATTGGAAAGCACACGGTAAAATCAATATAATCCGTAAGGCCAATTGCAACAAAAAATTAGGGAATAAGTATAAAATAGGGTTTTTCCGAATGACTTGGCACCAGATAATTGGCCATGTATAATTTTGGGGATTGAAATGTTTTGTGAGCTCGACGAGCTTCTATGAAAGTTGAATATAAAATGTTTAGTGTATGGAGGAGTCAAAAAGGAATTCATGACTTCACGAAAGCATCCATTCCTCCGCTGAATTCCCTCACGGCCATCATCTCGACTCCCTAACGATAGTCATCCTCGTCCATCCGCTCTATGGACTAAAACAAAAATCCAGAAATCGCACGCCAGGGTGGCAGAATAGCCCACCAGTTATCCACTCAGCAACAACTGTTTCCTCCTTCCATAACTTCGCTTTGTCCAAACCAACAGACAGAACGCAAAACTCCGCGACGTTAGCCCATCATCCGCAGGATTCGACAGACCAAAACGGTACAAGCAATACAACAACAGTCCCTGCTACTTTCGTCACAATACCATGCTTACCCATGCGTAAAGTTACGCATTGGATTCTTGCCGGTGCGCTACGAAGAGCTAGGCTCTCCGGATCATACTCAAAATCTGGACTAACTGCAAGACTTTCTTAAATTGGCATTATCGATCCAAAAAAGATTTTGGAGCTCGCGCGTGTGTTAGAGGAACAAAAAATTGTAGATCCTAAGGCTTAAACGCTTCGCGAGCTGGTATCGAACGTAATTGTGCTCCAAATTGTACCAAGAACGAAAAGGCTCGTTCTGTGTCACTCTATTGTGGACGCACGCAATAACAATATACTGCGCCGAATGTATCAAAGAATTGAGACGCTATAAGAGCTTGATGCTGGTCTTAAAGATCCGTTTTTACAGGAAATTCTCGAGTTACTTAGCAATGAAAATTTCAGATCGGACTCGCCCAAAGTTGTCTGTGGCATTGCAGAGGACTTTTTGTCGTAATTTGAGCTTATATTGCATCCATACAAACGAAATGAGGCGATCTTGAAGCAAAGATGGGGACTTCTTAGATAGCCATATACTACATCATGTGATAAATGTAGTGTATCGGTACAAGGATACCTAGATACGTGTCCAAACTTTACAAACTGGCACGAAGACATTTCATATATGCACTTTGTTTTCCATGGGCATCCAATCCTTGATGCTTTCGTGCGGTCAATTGCCCCCAACGCGCAAATTGAGGCAGTTGTCAATCGAATTGAGATTACTAGGTCTTCCATTCCGTCAGACCAAAGATTCGGTCGAAAGAGAAGGAGAGAAGGGGGATGCAATCGGTTGCAGCGGCCTCAGAATAAATTTCCAAAAGCACCTCCTCCCCACAGCCGATTGTAGTCCAAGATCCTAATTTCTGGTACTGCTACAGATCCAAACCTTGTGCAATATGAGCGTGCAAAAAAGGTGGCATTAAAGCTCACACCTCTTATGGAATTGGAGAGCAAAATTATAACTAAGATTGAAGACCTACCTAGGAACCAAGAGAATTCAGAATTAATTCGTACTTGAACACACCTTGAAAACGTCTCGCTCAGACACTCAAGATAATTGAAACCGCTATGGCAAGCACGCATAACTCGATCGATGCGGATGACCGTAATAAGGAGTAATAAACAGTTCTCGGAGCGGTGTTTCTAAACATATGGTCTACGACGAGCACTGTTGTGTAGTCAATACGAAGCTGAGATGGCTCAAGGTTTCGTAGACGGCTATGCAAAGCCTGACTCAGATCACATTCTTCTTGCATATAAAATTGCTGATCTGCAGTCTCGCCGTAATGGTTTGCATCAGCGCCAGATATCAAGGGAACCCCAACTGTATCTTCGTTATCTACAATGAAGTCGTGCAACTTGAAGCGGACTGCCACAATTACAACACTCTTGTCAACTGGACTCTCAAACATCTCCAAAAAAAACCATCTAAGGAATAGCATCCCGAAGCTCTGTTCAATGTAATGCGCGCACTGGAATGACATTTTTTGAAGAAATCTTTCGCGACGATCAATACCTTCACGACCAAGGTGTCAAAATGCGGGTTATTTATGTTTAAGCCTCATCTTCGGCAATCCAAAACCCGGGCAAAAGTCTATAAGAGCTTTTCTCCACAGTTTTTCTAACGAACTTATAGCATAGGCCGTCCTATCACGCGTAGAACCAGATAATAGGCATGAAAAAAAATTGAATGCATATATCGTGTCGCATATTGCCTTTACGTTCAGCGTAAATAACGCTTTCCGATTATAGTATGTAGACGAGGTTCTTACCTCCGATAGTGATGGTTCCGTACTTTTTATAGCAATTACGCCTATGCACCGCAGTACATACTCATTGCACTGCGTCCTGCCCTCGAAAAGCCCTCAGATGCTTGCACTAACTTTGATTCATTTTGGTATGGAAAAGTAGCTTTCCGAGCTTTTTCAATAGCGATGATGGTCTCATCGATATAGTAGTAAACTTGTGAGATAGATATTCTGTGTGCCATAGCAATGTCGAGGTACGAAACACCTGCTCGCAAGCGCGGTGTGACTTAAAAACGCTGAGGGGGAGAGCTTCTTCTAAACTTACAGCTGTCAACAAGGGCAATCTTTTCTGCAACAAGCATGAAGGCAAAATGAGACATTCCGTAGAGTTGTGTGAGGGATATGCGGGGAGTTCCCGCAAGCACACCTGAGAATGAGAAAATAACCCGAGGTATCCTTGATCACCTTGTCATTCTCCTTGCAGAATCATAATGAGGAGAGCAGATACGACTGTACGGTCGAAATTGTTTCGCCTGCGTTGCTTATAGATTACAGCAGCCGAGTTCAATATTTTCCGCGATTTCAAGGTGTGACGAACGGTGTTGTCGCTTATACCAATATCAACACTATTGGCTTTGATGTACCATGTTTTGGTGAAGCTCTGCACTGATACTATTGGCTTTGATCTAACATTCTGTGGCGAAACTCTGCAATGTTAGTACATGATGCGATCTGAAAGCTCCCTAATCTAATATTTGTAAAAGCTTTGTTGGAAACGGTGAATCCGAATGGGATCGAGTAAAATACATATACGGTACATACTGTACTCCATGCCTTAATTATTTTTGTTGGAATGGGCCTAAGTCAAACATTACATCAACATATGACCTGAAAGGAACGCAATACATCACGGCTCATATTTCAACACGCAGGAATTACTGTAATCTCTGTGTGCTGTGCGCGCTAGCTTCTTAATCTGGTGAGATACTGTACTGTATCTCCCCAGCTGATGCGTAGTTAAGCACTGCATATCCACCACCCGGCACAGTACAATATATATATATTGTACTGTGTCGAGCGTGCGTGGAAAAAGAAAACAACAGGTTACGCTTGGCCTCTATAGGCAAGAGAGAATAAAAGACATTTTCAAGCATTTCACGGTACCAGATCCAAGGTTCGACGATGCCATGACAGACTCCCATGCCCCTCACCTCTCCTTTGACAAATCCCCCTTTTCCGACATTGTCCGTTTCCTTTTCGCGTTCGAGAACGTCGTAATGCGCGGAAAGAAGGAAAGTGAGAAGACCTTCCAGATTATGTGCCATCTGGAAAAGGCACCTTTCGACTTCTACTACAAGTCGTTTGCACAGGATGGGTCCCTCACTGAAGATGCCGAAAACTACGATTTCGTCAAAAAGAAGCTCCTCGCCGACTTCGCGAATAAGTCGAAGCCGAACGAGGAGGTACACGAAGCTGTTTCCGCAGTAGTGAGCGCTAGAGACATGGGAGGGTCTCTGGTGCGAATAGATGCCCTCTAAATGAGAGTAGGCTTCAACGAGACGGCTCCCTTCGGTTTACTTCTGAAGGCAGCGGCGGGACACCCTAAATCGGCTCCGTTTGTCATGTATCAAGCTTCGTTGGACTACAAGGAACTTGAGAAGTCATTTGAAGACTTTAAGTTGGGAAAAAAGGTATTATTAGCCGACAAAGAGCCTTTGGTCGCTCCGAGGAAGATTATGCAGAGGCCTGACTTGTACGCTGTCAAGCTGCACCGGCTGGAAGACAAGGTTGAACAGCTAGCCGGGCAGTTTGCGGAGATTTCTCTCTTCGTTAAGAAGCAGTTTGAGAATAGAGGACCCAACGCTATGGTCTGTGACGACTTTAGTTGCAGTTTCTGTGGGCAAAGGGGCCACCGTGCCACGCAGTGCCCGCAGAACCCCCACAGGTACACTCGGTGCTCTTTTTGTGGGAAGAGAGGTCACTCAGAGGCAACTTGCTTGTCCAAGAGACAGCAAGATGAAATTTGTCGTGTAGTAATTGCCGGAGAAAGTTCGGAGTAGAAAGAAGAACTTAAACTGAGGGAAAAGAATGACGACAAGCCCGTTGTCTTCGTCCAGGAGTCTCGCAAGGTCAATGTGGTTGCCGCGGCAAAGAGGGAAGCTGACGACGAAGCCCTTACGAAGCAACACAGGGAAAATGTCATGGACATCGGCGCGCTGATGATTAAGACCCCTCTCGTTCGCCCGTCTTTGGTCGTGTCAGAGCCAAGGAAGAAGAAAACTAAGGCAAGAGAGACCAAAAGGCATCGAGAACTCTCCAGGAACACATAGGGAAATATAGTGTGGTCGCGGAAATGGCTTCGGCCTCGTCTGGAATGAACTTCGGGCAGCTTTTCCGTGGAGGCGCAGATGACGCCAGGAAATTAGTTGAAGCGCCTGGTTTCCAAGACTGTCACGGCGACTCAGGCGTCCATGGCAAGTCACCCAGAAGTCTCTCGTCGGTTGAAGGTCGTGGTCGTGAAGGCGTATGGAACGGAAACGCACGCCCGGTTGGACACAGGTGCAGTTCCAAACCTAATGTCCTGGGACTTTTGCGAGGGGCTGTCACTCGCTGGCTGGCACTCGCTCCGATGGCTACGGACCGTCAGGTCACCGTCGCCAATGGAACAGTGGCTGAAGTTATTGGGTGTGTACATAAGATTCCAGTCTCCTTTGGAACTCTGGTGGTGCCTCTGGGCTTCTTGGTGGTACGAAACAGGCCATTCGACACTATTATTAGAATTTCTGCATTTAGAATATATGCATGCAAATCTGGATTATGGGCGGCAGCAGTTCACACTGGTGGTTGGGAGAAAGAAGGCGCTTTTACTGCTACTCGGTGAGTCCCCAGTGATCGACGAGATGCGGACTGATAGTGAGGATTTCACATCCCCTGGAGAGTCTGATGGAGACCATTTTCCTGCTCTGTCCTCATCAGAGTCAGGTGGCAGCGATGGTAGGTTGGACACCGAGCATGAATTGTTGCTGGCGATCTTAAACAAGGAACCGAAGTTCGAAGTGATATCGTTTGGACTCATGAATGCTCCAGCAATGATTCAAAAGATGATGGACGAGGATCTTCGCGGGTTGCCGTTTTGCCATGGTTTACGTGGACGATGTTTTGATATTTTCTAAGACGTTTGAGGAACACATAGCTCACTGCAAAGAGGTGTTCAGGGGATAGGAGAGGCGAAGTAGAAGCTGAAGGTAACCAAGTGCAGCTTTACTCAGTCGGAAATGAAGCTGCTCGGTCACATCGTCAATTAGAGCGGTGTGAAGGTGGATTCCGACAAGATCAAAGATATCGTAGAGGCCCCTGTGCCGGAAAATGTGACTGCACTGAGGAGTTTCCTCAGATTGGCAGGGTACAATCGACGCTTTATACGGAACTTCGCAGATAGTTCAGCAGTGCTGCACGCTGGAACCGCCGTTAAGATATAATTTGAGTGTACCACCGGAATGCAGGAGGCTTTCGGGTACTGGAAGGAGAAGCTGACAACGCCTCCAGTACTCGCGTTCCCGGATTTCGACTTCCCCTTCGTGGTAGAGAGGGATGTTTCTTCGACCGTCCTAGGAGTAGTTCTCTTGCAGAAAGAAGATGGAAAGGTGCATCCAGCACAGTTCGCATCCCGGAAAATGATGGAACAGGAACGTCCGTACACTAAGAGCGAACAGGAAGCACTTACGGTAGTGCTCTCTTTCAAGAATTTTCGCGTGTTCCTGTTGTCTGACAGGCCGTTCGTGGTATATACGGACCACCAAGCCCTGCAGACAGCTTTCAAGAAGAAGGGTATATGTGGGAGTTTGGCGATATGGATGGATTTGATGGCCGAGTACGACCTTGAATTAAGTACAGGCCTGTAAAGGCCACTGAGGCCGCTGATTATATATCTCGCAGACCCCTAATGGAATTTGAGGCTTCAAGGGAAGAAAAAGACACGAAGGACATCGTAGCGATGATCTATTTGGAACAAACCTAAACTGTTTGGATTAGAGCCGGAGCTGCTGGCCATAATGAGGTTTCTGGACTGGGAAAGGGTTCAAGAGACGGAACTGAAGAAAATTACTGCCATAAGAAGATAATCAAAGAGATTCTTGATTTGGAAAGACACTCTGTTACGACTGGAGAAGGATGGACTGCGCGTTGGTCCACCTATTGGGCATCGCGTCGAAATATTGACGACATTCCACGATGATATTGGTGATTGGGATTCTTGTTCTACAAGAAAGTTCTTGAGATATCGATTTTGGTAGCCTGGGGTGTATGGGGACGTAACGGAACACGTCAAGGCATACGCAGGCTGTCAGCACGCTTTAATGCTACCGAGCTATCATACGTTTCTTAGAGTACCCGTTATTCGTTTGTTAGAAACGTTTTCAGTGGATTTTGCGGACCCTTTCAAACCATCTCGGAAGGGAGAGGAGTTTCCTTTAATCGCAGTGAAGCACATGATGGTCTGGCCAATAGCTTGGGCGATGGAAAAGTCCACCTCAGATGTTGTCATCGAGTTTGTTGAGGAGTAAACTATCGATCCGTTCGGGCCCCCGAGGAGAATAGTTTTGGACAACGCCACGGCTTTTATGGCTGCTTCCGTCCAGGAGTTTATGAAGAAGCATGGGATCGATTGGAAGGCCCTCCTCCCGTACGCCCCGGTGGAAAATGGAAGGGCCCAGAGGATGGTGGGGACTATAAGTCACGCAACCAAAAGGTCAATCGTGCAGAGTAGAGGCTACTGGGGGAAGGCAATGCCGATAGTCTTGTACGGTTATTGTCGACGTGATCGCTGGTATGTCAACTCGCCGTTCCGATTAATGTATGGGATCGAGCCGAAGATCATGGAAAGCGACGCGGTAGCCCTTCTGGGAGAAGCCAATACAAGTCAACGCCTCGTCGAGATGTTGGGGGAAGCTAGCGTGAGAGCTGCTGTAGCGGAAAGGTCGCGCGCTCCGCGTAAGTATAAGGGGAAGGTCAAATGGTTCGAGTTTGGAGACGAAGTGCTGGTGGCGCATGGAACAGCATTTAGTAGGGATCGGAAGTGGCCGGCTTTTGAGTCATTTTATTACGGACCGTGCCAGGTAATCAAGGCTGATCACCCGCGTTACGATTTGATTTCGTCAACTGGTCGAGTGACCAGAAAGGCTATCCACGCGCGTCGGCTGGCCGGGTATAATAGGTCATCAAGGAAACTAATTTAAGGAGTAGAAATCCAGGGAGTCGATCATTCCCAAAGACCTATGGTTGAGACATATTTAGTAAAGGTATTAGCAGGAAAAAGAAATTGGACGTTGGTGGAGGAAAACTAGGGCGAAATTGATAAGTGACGGGGGAGCCGAGATCTGGAAACAGCCTAAATGCGTCGCATGTGCGCGAGAGGGTGTAGAGCCGTCAATAAATAAGGAGTGGCTCACCAAGCCGATGTGGAGGAAAAAAAACAAGGGAACGAGAAAAACAAGAGGATCTGAAATGGAGTTATAGAAGGATTGTGGGACTGGACAGGAAAAAATAGAGCAAGAGGAGATGGGAGGCGGGCTGTTCGGGCCTGAACCGCAAGGTGGAAAAATCAGCCGGAGCCACGAGAACCCTAATGACTCTCCTTATTTTCTCTCCCCTCTGTCCTCTTATTAGTACTGGTTTTTTCTTTCATGTGACGATGAGAGGACGTCGTGAAGGAGAATAGACTTGGAAGGAGGTACTGCTGAGTAGATAAGTTGGTGGAATGTTTGGGAGGTCAAAGTGGGCCCCGGAACGAGCAAGCAAATCTAGGTTGGAGTTGGTGTCGGGGGAACCCTGTGACGAAACCAACGAAGGATGAGGTGTCTTCTGTTGTATCGGGGAAGGCTTTCGGTGAAAAAGCGGAGGAATTGGCCAGTTTGGAGATTGCGTCTGGTGATTTGGTATGGGCGAGGCCTGGAGGGGCTCTGGGCGTTCCAAAATGGGAGCGAGAAGGCGGTCCGACCTGGCGTGGAAGGATTCTAGTCGTAGCAGGCTTGAGCGTTATGTGGGCAACGGAAGATGAAAGTGAGTAGGGGGTGTCACGGGAGGTCTGGGGATATTTTTGGCGGGTTAGTGTGAGTTAGCAGAAGCGATGAATAGGAGGGTGTTAGGTCGAGGGAGGTGGGGGGAGGATGACCTGGTGGAGGAGGCCCACAGGGAGCTGGTTGCAACAACACGCCACGTGGGGTCCGCCACGAGTACACCAGCTATTTAACAGCAAGTTGGCGCTTCTCAAGAGGCCGGCAGGGGTGTTTGAGGGCGTGCCGCAGTATATGGTAGTTGATAGACTGGCTTTGGTTGGGAGAAAGATGACGGTGGTAAGATGGTAGGGTAATGGAGTGGGTGGTTTTGTGCTTGCCAACTCTGCACCCGTGTCGCACTTTGAGTGCGGGGGCACGTGGGCTATGCGAGCTATTTTCTTAATCTGGGGAAACGCTGTACTGCATCTCCCCAGGTGATGTAGTTTTAGGCACTGTATATCCACCACCCGGTACAGTACAGTATACTGTATATATACTGTACTGTACAGTACTGTGTCTAGATTGTAGGGAAAAAGAAAAGAACGGGTCACGCTTGGCCTTCACAGGCAGGAAATGGTAAAACACATTTTTAAGCTCCCAGCTATACCTTAAATTATCACACCCTGACAGCCAGCAATGCACCCCCGGTGGGAGCCCAGATCATTACAGCCCAGATCATTACACCTTCCGCCACTGACCTACAAACAACCAGATGGGACCTCACCGGGGACCACCGACAATGTGCCCTGGGAAGGCGTAAAACTCATCTACGAACGCAGAAGCACTAACTTAAGCAAATCAAAAACGGACAAAATCAAACACTAACTCAAGCAAAGCAAGAACGTACAAGATCAAGCACAAGCTCAAGCACTGACTCTCGGAAAGGACTATCTCACACTCCAAGAATTCCACGAAGAAAAGCACTAGACGAGGAGTATCGGCTTCGAGTTCAAGGCCTGTTTTTTCCTACTGGGTTTTTTTGGCCCGTCGCAGGGACCCGACCGATGTCAAGAATTACACTCGAGCCCCGCACCGAAAACTCTACGGTTACCATCTTAGGTTTTCCCCGACAACATAGCCCTAGACGGCTCTTCGTCGGAAGTAAATAAAATGTTCATGCCACCGACAGCCAGCTCTTACAATTACGAGACGCATCATTGTACTGTATTCTCATCGCTAGCGGTCACCAAATTGCACCTCCCTACCATCTCCCTTCCTGAAGAGCTCTTATGACGCACACCTAATACAGACCTAACAAGATTCACAACCTTTTTGCATTATAGTATTCACTTGCAAGATTACCCCAACAATATAGCCCTCTACGCGGCTTTTAGTCAAGAGAATAAATAAATATTCACCACACCAGGTCGGCGCAATACCTAGCTTCATGTCAACTCAGTCCGACTGACTCCACTATACCACCAATGGCATTGTACTTCCTATTCTGTTGATAGCTTCTTGGATCCCTTTCCACTATCGTGCAAAAGGGTATGCTCTCAATCCTTTTCTAATATTACGCCATGAATTATTGATATTCCATTACACCGCGCTACTGGCCTCCGCTTCTCTTTTTTCGGTACAATCCATCGTCACAACTTGATTCCGCGCGTTCCGCGCTGCTAGACGTGAATTCGATTTCGAGGAGCCCGTCCTCGTCCCGGGAACTGAGCCTCGGCCTGCGGACATTCTCCCGACCCCTCATACTAGCCCTTTTCATCCTATTCCCGCCCCATGGCGTTTGATATTCCTATTTTATCCCCTTTCAAAGCAAACACACACACAAAGGCCACCCAAATCGGTGACTGTGCCGCCAAGATCGCTCATCGTGACAAAAGTCGCGACCTCGAGCGTAAAATAGCCCGCTAAGCTCTCAATTTCCGCTCCGCACTACTATACCCCCCTAACTTGACCTTCAAGGCTGTCGCCTTTGACTCTTTAGCCTCCCCGTCGACTTGCATTAATCACTTCATTAATGCATCAGTACCCTTAATTGCACTTCGCTTGTTTACGGGCACTGGTAGAGTTCGCCATAAGATCTACCAACACCTTGGCCCCACCATGTTGTCGTCCCTAGCGCTATCTTTGCCCTGAGTCACGTCGCACACCTCTGAACTTAAGCTGTACCGTTAGCTCATTAACTGTTTTCGACAGTTCAGTTAGGGGGAAAATGTGGGGTGATTTCATATTTGAAAAATGTGGTCGGTTAGTGCATTGAACTCTTTGAAATGATTATCATTGAAAACATTTATTTATTATCGCCATGTTCGGCATACACTTCGATGTTCGTCGCGATTTACGCTAGGATTCGCACTACAGCCCGAATGGTATATGATATTGTGAATGGTCAACGTGGGGGGCGAAGAGAGGGGTCAGAGCCCAACAGAGGAGAGCGACCAAAGCAGCCACGACAGAGTTATTAAGCCAGCGTCGGCTTGCATTTGGCCATTCATATTTTCATACCATTGGATCTTTGATCCAATTAGCCTGAAAAGCTCCAATTCATTCGGCGAATAGTTTCGGGATCATGTCTCCAAACCACCGACGGCATCGGTCGTAAATGACGTAATCAGCCCAAAATGTGAATTCGAAAGTCGACCCTTCTAGAGACCAAGTGGCGTGAAGTGTGGTAAATGGCAGAGGAACGCCAATTGCAAAAGCACATGAAGCCGCCCCAGGCCTACAACTGTGGGCAAAATAGGATGACCTATGAGGGAGTGTAATACTGCTGCGTTTTACGTAGACTGCAAGCCATTCTTCTTGGGATTGTGCAGTAGGGGTGACAATTCGTTGCCCATTAATAACAAATAGGTATGGCGATGGTCCCCGCAAGGATATATGCCTTTCATACCATCTACAAAACAAACTAGTGGATGCAGAAGATGCAGGCCACAGTTTCGACTCCGTTAAACGCGCAACGTGCCCCTATTATTATCCTTTCTGCCAGAAACCAAACTGGGTATTCAATATACCAGTATCTCAGGCGTTATTTTTCGAATCTATGACGCCCTAAAAGCAGCACCTAATCTAGGCCGCCCTATAACGTAATGCTGCAGTACAACTGCAGCACAAGCCCTGGCAAATATTACATCATGCTCTGCGAGGGCAACAACACCACATTCTAGTATGGGTTGTATGTGTGAAAACTGCATCGCCGCGCGTGAGAGAGTGGTATCCTTCTTTTCCCAATTTCCGATGTACCACTTTAGCGCAAAGATTAGTCTTGCACTATTAGCAGTTGCTGGTAGCCCTACGGCGCGGTATCGTGAGTTGATGACTGAAAAGTAGTTTGCGATAGATCCCAGTCCTACCTTTCCTTCTCCAAACAACCAGCCCATGTAGTCTATTACATCTAATTCGGTGGGGTGAGTAGGATCTCTCCCGTCCTCGTCAAAAAATCGTTGGAAATTTGCCCATTTTGCTTCATAAGGCCTATGAGTGTTATCCTCCCAACCAGTATCTATGAGCGCTGTGCCTTGTAATAAAGATTGATTGGGGTTGTTTTCTGTTTGTGCCAGGACACAATCGTGGATTTTCTGCTCGAGTGTAGGCAATATCGATCTGTTCGGAAATGTGCGCGTACAGTTTTCACCGCTTTTGGCATTGGACCGCTTATTCCAATTTTGTGGGCTAATGTTGTGTAGCTGAGTAGCTGTGACCACCATGGCCTGCGCTCCCACGACGGTAATATCATAACGCCACTGAATCTCTGGCGAGCCGATTTGTGTATGGCCAGTAGAAATAGCTCGAGGTGAGGCCTCACGTAATGAACCTTGTACCAAGATAATTTCTAATCTGCTTTTATTGCTCCAGTCCATGAGCTTTCCGCTATTTGGTGATTTCTCGTCGGAAAGTAGTCGAATGTCCCCCTGTGCAGGGATAGCTCGTCCGCGTGTAGATTGAGTGCGCTTGGGATGTACTGAGCGTCCAGTAAAATGCCTCATCTATATAGTTCTGCGTGCAACAAGCGTAATTATTTCAGTCCTTGAGACTTTGAGACCATTTGATTGACGATAAACATGGTGTCAAGGTTTTTCGTGTCTAGGGGCATCACCTCGCCCTTCTTCATTCTGATAAATCGCTTGAACTTAACCATAGATTCTCGTACAGCTCGCAGTTCTTTGTATTTAATATGGAATCGGTCCCTGATATTTGAATCCCAATATCCTTAAACCTCGTAATAACCTTGCTGCACATGCAGCTTTAGGGACATCTTGGCAACTCACGCCCAACCTGAGGAGTCCGAGTGGATCGTTGCTACTACCTTCTATATAGATCGATGCATCTCGCGTGACTTCATGTGATCGCGGAAGCCTCTCCACCAAATCAGATCCCGGATCGCCGCCCCCTTCAGTGTTAGCTGCTGTCGAAGTTCGCCCTTCAGTGAGTCGTACAGTGATCTAAGATGAAATTTCGTGTCCGGAACGGCGAGAGCGAGGCTCTGCCATGTCCCCAAAAGCTACTGCACCATGTTTTCATCCACTTGGCGACGGTTCCGAAATACACGTGGTAATATTGACCTCGCCATGTGCTCGACCCTTTGCACCTTGAGGTTTGGGACCGAGAACGTCATTCGCTCCGTATCTATCGCAAGCCCCAGGTGTTCTTACTGGCATGTACACCTGCCGGGGCATCCTTTCTCGGGGTGGAGCCGCAGCCCGTAACGGTCCAGTAACATTTTGATAATATCCGTCGCCTGACGCCAGTCTCGTGTTCTCTAATATGCTTGCTGCCACATGGGCGCACTAAAATGTCGTCTATATAATCCAAAATCCGCCATCCACACTGATTTGTCCTGTAAGCCAACAGTCTCGTAGTTAGGGGAACAAACCAGTAGCCACTTAGGCGTCACCCAGAGGGCAGTGCAATGTACTGAAAATAACGGTCTCCAAACTGTACTGTAAATTATTTCCTAAGTGATGGGTGCATACGTAAATGGTTGTAGCCTCCCTTCAAGTCGAGGGCTAGCATGTGATCCCGTTTCAAAAGTTGGGAATCAAATGACTCCAGAGTCCAGACCTTGTTGTGTCGGGCGTGCAAATTTGTAGACAGATGATGAATGCCCGCAACGGCCCTCATTTTCCCGCTACAACCCTGTGTAGTAAATTTTGTGGATATATATGGAGCTTTGGATGCCTCCTCTCGTGATATTTCTCTCTATACTCATTCCTTCAGTATTTTTTGTATTGTCTCGTATGCAAATTGCTTCTGTTGAGGAGTCCATTTCGGAGGTGATCTTGGTACCGCTCGGAAGGGCAGTATCGGAATGTCAGGTGGATCGAATATACCATATTTTAGACATTCCCATTCTCTCTGGTGGCATTTTAGTTCCTCCCACCATAAATTCGCCGTTTCTCTCGTGCTTTCCCACGACACGCAGTAATATGCCATGTACCAATGGCAATTTTAACACTCCCCTCTTGTGAGACTTGTTCGCACTCACAAGTATCCGTGTCCTTTTAGGCACCTGAACTGCAGTTATGGGAGTTCACTTCCCCTCGCCGGCGCCTGCTCTCCCAACTTTGCCTGTCGCATTGGGTTTTCCGTTGTGTCCACCCTTTGGTGGGGTCCAGGTAGGGGTTCCGTAACTCTTACTGCTCTTGACATCCTTGTCGGAATCAATCCTTTTAGGATTGTTCGGGTAGGCTGCGCAGTGGCCTTCCTTTGCCCCGTACCTTGTTGGTTCAGAGTTCTTTCCTTTGTTCTGCCCCGCTTTTCGACTGGAAATAATCTTCGTTTCGGCCTCAATGAATTTAGACAATACGGCCTTCCGATACTTTCGCTGCAGGACGCATCTTACTAGATTTCTTGTCAGTGATAGTCATCCTCTCCATGTGATCTGCTGCAGCTGCATCAACTGCCCAGTAAGCTAAATAGTCTCCCCGCTCTCGGAGCGCCGAATACGTAGACTCCATAGACAGCTCCATCACTTCAAACAACTGGTTTAGTGTGTTGTTTTCTAGGACGCTCGCAGCACATAGTTCCTTCGCCAAACTAAATGCAAGCATGCCCTCTCGTGCCATGCCCCTGCATTGAGGAGCATATTTGCTTCCTGAAATTCTTACCTGTACTTTGGGCCATACACAGTCTTCCTTGCCCATTCTTGCATCCAATTCACATCTTTCGGATTAAAGGTAGAAGGTGGGTGAGTAGGAACGTTGGCCGGGAACGCAAAGGCAGCGTCTCTAGCGTAATCTGTATTATCGTATTCATCCACGCAAATTGTGCCCGCCCGCGCTTCTTCTGCGTGCCTAGTATTATCGACTAGTTCAAACGCATGTGTCTTTGCTTGCAGGCCGACTACCCTGGAGATAAGGTTTTCTTATTACTTCTTCAGCACCTGTTCCAACTCAGCAAAACGTTGCTCCACGGTTCGCTGGTTCAATGCAATGTTTGTATACCGTTTCAGTGACGGTATGCGTTCAACGCAACTTCCTCACCCTGTGTTAGGGGAACGAAATGCCCGCTCGAAGCGTTCCTCGAATTGCTCTCCGCGACCAGGAAGTCATAACGACCGAAGGTCAGAGCCCACCAGAGGAGAGCGGTCAGGGCAGCCACGACAGATTTTTTAAGCCAGTGTCGGCTATTTGGCCATTCATCTTTTCATATCATTGGATCTTTGATCCAATTAGACATAAAATAGAATTACTTACTGTAATCTGTTCGGGTGATACTGTACGGCCTACAGTACATAATGTTTCACAGTAGAACAGTATCATACTATGCAGCACTGTAATTCTTCATTACAGTAGGGGTCTGATCAATCAAAACATAGATATGTTCGCCATACAACAATTCTTTTCTTTCATGGCGAAGGGGGCGGGAGCATTATGTAATGGACACACCCTTGGTCGTCCCTATCCCATACATCTGACCGTCGGCGGCGAGTTTATATTCTGTGAAAATACCAACAACCTAGCTACCTGATTACACTGTAAAGCTGTCCTGATGACATCCTTATGATTCTAGTGCTTTGGCGCTCGGCGGGGCTTCGGTGTATATAACCATCTTCTGATGACACGCCCCGTACAGTAAAGGCTCTGACGAGTGGCGCGGGACTGGTGTGGTATGTCACGGCCTATTAATTGATATTAAGTCTCGTGGCCATTGCCGTGAACTTCGTTTTGTGAAGTGGTTTCGTTAACACATCCGCAATTTTGTCCGCTGACGAAACATGGTCGAGCGTGATATCTTTCCGGGTAAGCATTTCGTGCAGCCAATGCTTACGCAGCTGGATGCATTTTCTTTTCTTACTTCCCACAGTCTCCTGTACTACCTTTATTGCCGCCTTGTTGTCGATTTTGACTGGTGTGGGGCACTGTATTAGGTTAAGGAACGAAAATAGCCGCCGACGTCATGTTATTGTTTGGACGGACCGTGTGGCGGCGACATATTATGCTTCCCATGTGCTGAGGGTTTGCATGTTTTGTTTTAGCGAGATCCATGCTAGCCATGGTGTTGCCGTTGATCGTGTGCACGTTACCAGAGATTGACTTGGCGGTTGTCATGTACCCTGCGAAATCGCCGTCTGAGTACGTATGCAGCGGAGGAAAGGTGTTTTCCTTTGTATTCATTGGGTAATATGCGATACTGTGATTGATTTTTTGCTTGAGGTGCCGCATCAAGTGCTTCATCAACAGCCAATGTCGTTTTTTCGGGTTATGAGCAGCTGCACTAAGTCTGTTCACTTAGCACGCTATGTCCGGTCGCGTGCAGTCGGCGATATATCGTAGTTCTCCGATAACCCCCTGGTACTTGGCCTTATGTTGAGGGATCGGGGTGTCTGCGTCGTCCGGCCCGTGATATCGCATGCCGTCCACGTGTGTGCATGGGCGTCCATTACAGTCGGACATGAGCATATTATGTAGCACCTTGGAGATGTAGGATGCCTGACTGATTTTGATAGCACCATCGCCCTTGTGCTCGATGCGCCATCCCAAGTACAGTGACCGTGTCCCTAATCGCTTGACGTGGTTTTTGTACTTTGCGTTGAGCGCCTGGAATAGGTCTTCTATGCGCTCCTTGTGAGTGGCGACTATGAGTAAGTCGTCAATAGTGAGAGCAATTATGGTGAAGGCATCGGTTCTTTCGAACTTTGCGAACAAGCAAGTTTCATCGTTGCTCTGGTTGAATCCTTGATCATTGAGGCAGGCTTCGGTGCCTTTTAGATAGTAGTGCCCTCCGGGCGGCGTGCCGTATATGTTCCGCATGAGGATACCCGCTGGTTTGCCGGGATGTCGAAGGGTACCGTCAAACTTTTGGTGTTTCTTTATGAGAAAATTCTTGGTGTAGCCGTAATCCTGATGCACAAATGTCGACTTGATGTCGAAAAGGTAGGAGTTCAGCCGACATGCTGCTGTAAGCGAAAATAGTAGGCGAACCGTGGTCTTTTCAGCGGTATGCGCCGCCGTGTGCTCCGGGTTGTAGTGGACATGGGCCACCATTTTGTCGCCCCGTGCCGAGCACCTCCCCTGGCGTTCGATCAGCTGTCCGGTTGGGCTTCTCTTGTTTCGGTAGGTCATTATGAGCTAGATTGGTTTCACATTGCCAGGAAGGGCTTCTTTGCTTATCCACTTAATAGTGTGCTCCTTTTTGAGCTTTTGCAGCTCCTGATCGTGTTCGATGCCCCATAGGTCGCTGTCAGGGAATATTCGTGCTTCAGCCGCGTTCCGGAGGGGTTTTGCGTGCTTGTCTCCTGTCGGTTGGGCGTTGGTAGCGTGCATGGCGGTTGGTTGTAGCGCCACAATCGAGCGGATGGTGTCTTTGTCAGGGTGGTATAGTTGGAAATCGATGGCCCGAATGCGTTGGAATTTTCCTGTTTGCAGTTCCTTTACAGCGATAATTGCCGTTTTGGCTGCATGAAGATAGCGTGCGGGAAATGCACACAAACCCAGCTTGCGCAAACGGTTGCGGTCCCTGTAGACGTAGGCCGTGCCGCTTTGTCCGAAGGCAGAGAACCGTTGGATAGGGGGTGCCTCGTCTGTCCACTTGGTGTGTGGCGGTGGGCCTGTAGTTGAGTGTCTAGTGATATTATACTTGAACACTGCATCTCTCATCATGTACTCCCAATAATTTTCGGGCACTTGGGCTTGATGCAAGGTTGCCCGCGCCGACCCCATCAATGTTGAGAAGATCCGCTCTGCCAATGAGTTCTGCTGCGGAGTGTGGGGGTTTGTCTGGTTCACCGTGATGCTGGCCTGGTCGTAAATTTGTTGGAGGTCTTTTGAGAAATACTCCCTGGCATTTTCTGTTGTGAAAGTGTTAGGGTAGCGCTTATGCCTGTTATGAACGAGTGCAAGAGTGTCGCGCACACACTTGTTTATGTCACGTCGGGTGGGAATGAAATGGCATAGGACGTATCTTGAGGCAACATCCATAAATGCTGCAACGTACTTGTTGCCTGTGTTGATCGCTTGAGGCATTGGCCCCATGATATCTGAGCACAGTGCCGCGCCCACCTTGTGTTCATGTGATGTGGGCTTGTGCGGTTGTGGCTTGCGCTTGCCATGTGCGCATCATGAGCATGTTAGTTTGGGTGGTCTTTCTTTGAGTATCTCGGGTAGTGGTATCAGGTCTTTTTCTGCCATTGTCTGGATCGCATGCAAATTGATGTGGTTAAAAATCAAGTGATACTTGTGGAAAATGCGCTGTTTGTACGTGTTCTTCCTGTTGGGGTAGGGGTGCATGACGTTGGCAAGATAGCAGGGTTTAATTGCTCCCGTTTCAACATGCAAGGGCGGGCTTTGAAAACATTTGTGGGAACTTGGTTGTCCCACCGTATTAGTCGGTGTCTGTAGTTGCCGCTTCTACTCATGCGGTGGTTGAGGTCGCTGCTGCGTCCTCGCGCTGGGACCCTTGTTCCTTATGTTGTCGTTTATGACGTATTCTGTGTCGCTCCACGTTGAAATGCGTATGCTAGTTCCCATTTGTTTATCAAAGACGTATACTGCATCCTTGTTCAGTGGCACTGGTCCATTGTTTAAGGCGACATCTCTGACAGAGACCAATTTAGCTGTCAGATTTTTGTTGTATAAAACTGGTATCTTAATAGGTAGGCACTTCGGGGGGTTCAGTGTAAGCTGCGCGGAGTGCATGCACAGTTTTTTGTGGTTAGTTGCGCAGTTAGTTGTCAGTGGTTTGCGGAGCTTCTTCATCCCTTTAATTTTATGGTTGATATGTGTTGGGTGCGCCCCGGAATCTAGTATGAACTTACTGCTTTCCCCTTCATCGGCACATGATATGTCCTCAGTTGCCTGGCTGAGACGTAACCTCGCCGGGCCCCTGGCTGTGCCGCGCCGTTTGCCTGATTTGGCGGCAGCCTTATTGTTATTTTGTGCCTGTAAAGTATCGTTTGCTTGAACTAGGTTTGTGAGCTGCTCCATCTGTTTCTTGGTGAAGCCTCCTTTGTGGCTCCTGGATTGCATTCGCAGTGTATTGCTCTTAGCGCCTTGTTATTTATGGTAGCGGTGCCTGCTTGGGAGGGCTGATCTCTTTCTGTGACTGGAGAGGCTTGTGTTGTCTGCTTTGTGGAATCGTGAAGAGATACGGAGTGCAGTGCTGCATGCACTTTGGCCACAGTTGTAGGTGTTCCGTATATTGCAGCTCCCCTGGCGATCCAATCGTACTTGGTGTTCTGCCTGAGGCCCTGTAGCATGAACCTGACTGTTGTGCTTTCTTCTCGAATGTCTGGGTAGTCGGCTGCTTGCATTTTCGCTCTTATTACCCTATGCTTTTCGACGTAGTCCTCGATGGACATCTTATCGGTGAGGGTACAGTCTTGTGCCTCTCTTTCCAGCAGTTAATGCATGCTCTTTTAGACACGCTCTAGTAAGGACTTCACTGTGTTTACTATGGTCGCGGGCGGCTGGCGGAAGGTGTTAGGTGCCAGTAGCTTACTGACTTCCGTTTATATGCTAGCCATAATGAGCGCGGTGCATAAAGCCTTGGCCTTGCGAAGGTTGGCTTGGTACTCCTGGGTGGGTTTGGGGGCGTCCGTATCGTCCAGCAAGTGCAAAAAGTCGTGCTGCTCAAGTGTGAGCTCCAGCGCCCGTACCCATGTAGGGTAGTTCTTCTTGTGCAGCGTCGTCAGTTTTCCACTGATCATCCATGGTTTGGTTGCTTGGGCGAGTAATTGTTGGAGGATCGGGTTACTCGCTTGGGTCGGGGACGGTTCGTCCGTACGGCTTGGATATGTCATTGTTTGCTTGGCGTGCCGCCCCTGATCTGCCCAAACTTCGCTTATGCTACGGTAGTGCCTGCGTTTACTCCGTGGCGTAAGTTGGTGGAAATCTTTGCCGTCCAGTGTGATTACCGGCGTCGTTGGTGATGATTTGGTTTCGCTTTTGAAGCGTAAGGCCCATAACCTGTAATGGACACACCTTTAGTCGTCCTCATCCAATACGGCTGACCGTCGGCGGCAAGTTTAAATGCTGTGAAATTACCAACAACCTAGCTAACTGATTACACTGTAAAGCTGTCCTAATTGTAGTATGCGCGGTTTAAGCGACGGGGAGCGGGAAGGGAAGGCACAGTGAACGAGTACAAAGGTCCCCCAGGATGCAGTTGCAGTCCCGTATTTGAGCAGTTTAATAGGGCGAGCCAGTACTGAAAAACGGTGGATTCTCCCAGTAGCTCCTTTTCTCCTTCAAGCTCTCGTCCCTCACCTGCCCCGATCGGGTGGTGAGGACTGACTTATATATCCGTTCGGGTGGCACTATAGAACTAGATGTAGCTCCATAGGTACTGCATTACCGGTTGCACCATAGAATAGTTCTGCCACCTGTCGAATACGGCACAAGCCATCACAGTCGCCAAGTCACTGTAGTCGTGGCCCGCGATTGGACACGACGGTTTGTACAGTATGCACTGTACAACACCTAATGACACATTACACTATCAGTTGGGGGGATTAGCAGTTGCTAAAGTTGAAAGAAGACCGCATGCCACCAACTGCAAGACTGCAACCGCGACGCAGGAACAGTTGGCAGAGCTTATCCGTCATGACAGTTGCGTGTCAACGGCATTGCTTCGGCGGGCATGGTAGGACGAGGTCCGTTCAGAGTAATCTAAGAAGAAAGGTCCAGAACACGCAGAGATCGCACCAAGGTTGTCAAATGCGAGCGCGGTGAACGTGGAGGGACGGGGCCTGTTTCCTTGGGAAGGAACTTGTCGTCCACCCTTTGCTAAGGCAATCTAGCTTTGAGGCATCAGCAAGCTAGGCAGCGCCGGTAGCCGTTTCGACGGCTTGTCGGATCACGGCAGAGGCAAACGCAGCGCGGATTCTTCGTACCATGCAATTTGCAGAACTGCGCATCGGCGGGAACAGGTCAGGACACGCCAAAACGCAAAGGCAGCCTTCATGTCGTTCATCAGCGATAATCTCAACACGTCTCCGTACCCCTTACCCCACATGTGTTTTAACATTACTCCGTGAACGTAAATTTGGGTAACCGCCAAAATCGGACGTGATTTCCCACGGTGCTCCACTTTGCACGAGACAAGCCCTGATCCGTTAGCCAAGTATTGCGCGTAACCGCAGGGATGCAATGCGAATAGACTTGACATCTTGGGCGGGATCCAATCAGTAGTTCGCGCCTCGCGTGATGAGTGTGGGAACACCTCAGCACACCCGGAGGCACCAAGACCCCGCACTGCCCACATGTCTGACAACCCCTGTCGAGCTATATTGACGCGTACCGCTCCGACGACTTTACCTCGCACTCGCAGCGCACTGCTCAAACCTCTACTGTCCTATCCACAAAGTTTTGGTTGCTAGAGTATTTATCACAGAGGCCCTGTCGCTGACAGTGATCAACACGCTTTGGTATTCATCCAGCTACGTGCGCGCTGGCATGACTTTGCGTGCGTTACCCCCCGCCGAGTTGCTCATGACTTGACACGCGCACCAATCACACCAAAAGAGGACCAATTATAGGAAACCTACCCTTTCCCACTTTAAAAAAAAACTCGACGTCTCTCGCATGCAGCACCGTCACTGATTATTCCTCCTGCACAATGTGCCCCTTGTTCGACACATAGATGCCATCCAAGAACTTCCTGATATCCTTTCTCTTAACGAGACAAACATGATGCACCATTGCAGCGCACTGGCTCACCAACTCGATATCAGACCCCTCCACAACAAGCTCATCCTTAACATCAGTAGACCTATAACAGATAACATCGCCCTCCATCTTGACACGACGAATACGCTTCTCACCCAAAAAGTTGCGAATCTCGCAACTCTTCTTATCATCCGCGCACGTAACATTAATCGGAAAATGAGCATACACAAAGCGAAGCTTGTACCTAAAGCCCAAAGTGGTACCCAGAATCATATTCTTGATCATTGAACAAATCGTATTGATTTTGGCGGTATCCTTTCGCGATCCATGCCACACGTCAACGCGAATCCTCTGGCCGTCATCCACATGCCGTATGTCCATAGAAGGCTTCACCGTCCGCACGAGAGTGCCCCGCGGACCGGTCACGGTCACTTTGCGAGACTTCAAAGTCACCTCAACTAGCGCCGAGAGAAAAACAAGTACACCCCAGCCGGACCAACATTCGAAACAACCACCAATGAGGCAAATCCAGACAGAAACGGATGTCACAAAAAACGCAAGCCACGGTCAGCACCATCTCCACACATACACCAAGGAATCACGCCATGTCCAACCACCAAACCAGTGAGAGCACATCACATGCCCACAACCGGGGAGCGCAAACCGAGCAACAAAGCGAAAGGCAACACGGCATTGATGCACATCGGATGGACGGACAAACTCAAGACACAAAAGACAAAATATGACGTACCTCCCGGGGGAATTTTGACATATTCAGTAGACAAGACGGCCTTCATTGCAGAGGATTACAGACGGTGCGGCGACAGCGGATGAGTTGTGGGGTGGGGGGGGGGGGGGGTATGGTTTGGTAGGCAAGGAGTGAAAGTCAGTGCAAGCAAAGTGAGGTGGCGAGGGAGGGGGATGAGAGCACGGCGTCAAGTGGATGAAGACTTGTAGGGTGCAGGAGGGGTAGGGTGCACGGTGAGTGCAGGGCTTGCGGTTGGGTGATGTAGATGAGGAAGGTTGTTGACAAAGATGTAGTGCCTGCAGGCAAGTGGAGGGAAGCAGGGTGTGGACAGTGTATGGCGGGGTGGGATATGAGGGGAAGTGTCGAGGGGGGGGAAGTGTGATGCAGTGGGGCACAAAAACCGGGGGTTTGGGGTATTGATGCGCCGCGGCGACGGTATCACCACCGGGGGGGGGGGAAAGTGAGGCCGGTACATTGCACGACCCAGTAGTGGGGCAATGATGAAATTTGGCCATATTTTATTGGGGCGTCGCCGTCACCCAGTCCGCAGACCTGCCCTCACGGTCCTGATTTCACCGATTTGAGTTAGGGTTAGCGTGTGCACAATTTGGCCCGACTAACCCTAATGTCTTTTTTTTTGTACATGATATATTTTCAAAACTTTTCGGCTTCCCATTCAAAAGTTTGGCATCTACGGCGAATTGACCCCGATTGGGTCATAGCTGTTCACGTGTCACACGTTGACATTGAATGTACACCTGGCGGTACATGGTTGGCTTGGAAAACAACTGCCGGAAAGGGTTTTACGTAGGAAATCTATTTAAACACTGCTCCACAAGTGTTTGCTGTACAGTGTACTGTACGACATTTGACTACTGTACTGTACTGTACAGTTGAATGGTACGCTCAAACATACTGTACTGTACTGTACTGTCTAAAGCACCACATGACTCAGTGGCCTGCAATGGATCATCCCAGGCCACCAATCCTTCCATTCGCCGTTCTCTTGCATTCCTCTCTCAACACACCACCAGACCAAAAGCTTCATTCCGAATCTCGCCTTTTCATCCCCACCGCTTCCTCCCCACCTCCCCACTCTCTTCCAACCGACACAATCTCACTCCCCCATCAGCAATTCCCGCGACATTACTATTCCATGCGACGCCCAACCGCCTTTACCTCACCCCCTCTTCCGCGTCTTCACCACCCCCGCACCGCCCTTTCCACGTCTCCCACCCCCACATGTCCCCTCCCTTCCCGACGCACCCTCTCCTCAAAACAAAACGCCGCCCCCCACATTACCCCCATCCATTCCTCCGCCCCACCCCCTCCAACTCCTCCCCTGCCCCTCTCCCTCACCCACGCCCTCTCCCGCAAACGCATAGTCCTCACCGGCGCCACCGGACTCATCGGCCAAGCACTTGTACCCCATCTCCGTCACTCAAACGCTTCCATCACCCTTCTCTCTCGTAATCCTACCTCCGCCCGTGCCCTCTTCTCCCATCCCACCCTTCCCCCCCTTTCCATCCTCCGTTACGATGCTCAAACATCCTCCATGTCCTCTCAAGTCCGCGATGCTATAGCAAACGCAGACATTCTCATCAACCTTGCGGGGGAACCAGTTGACGCCGCCAGGTGGACCGACCAAAGAAAGCAACAGTTGTGGCAATCCCGTGTCAATGGTACCGACAAAATAGTCCATGCTATGAGGCATTCCAATGCAGTCTTGATTAGTGCATCTGCAGTTGGCTACTACGGCACGTCCGAGACCCGCACCTTCACCGAGAGTCAGGGTCCAGGTACCGATTTCCTGGCCCGTTTGGCAGCGGCATGGGAGCGTGCCGCAATGCGTAATTCCTCGCATTCGCGCACTGTAGTACTGCGGTTCGGGGTAGTGTTGGGACGGGGAGGCGGCGCCTTGCCAAAAATGGCCGATGTTTTTCGCATGTACATGGGGGGCGCACCTGGAGGAGGGAAGCAGTGGTTTTCCTGGGTTCATGTCGACGATGTGGTTCGGATGGTCGTCAGCGCTGCGGTGGGCGTGGAGTGGAAAGGTGTGTTCAACTGCGTTGCACCCGAACCGGTAAGGCTGGGGAGGTTTTGTGAGGAGTTGGGAAAGGCGTTGGGACGGCCGAACTGGGTACCGGTCCCGGGGAGTGTTGTGAGGGTTATCATGGGAAACGGTGCCGCTGAGTTGGTCTTGAAGGGGCAAAAGGTGGTGGGGAAACGAGCGAGCGGGGTGGGGTTCAGGTACATGTATACGGATGTGAGGGAGGCTCTGAGAGAATTGATAGTGGTTGAGGAGGTAGTGCAAAGGGGAAACAGCAAGGGGACACGAGGGCGTCTCGGGTGAAGAGAACATCCCCAAATGGTTTTTGAGCGTTTTTCCCATAGAGCCCAGTTGGCCTTTTTGTTGATAAAGATCATTCGGATGTGGACGTAGTGGTTGAAGTGGACGAAGCGGCGGCAGCTTTTCTAACCTGGTCGAGCGGCTTTGGGACGTTGGGAAGCTCGACCTCGGAACGTAGCCTGACGTAGAATCGCTTAAAGTCTTTGCTATGGCGAGGCATACCAGATTGTTCGTTGCGACGACGCCCCATGACGACGAGGGAATTGACTTCGACGACTTCAATACCGTAGACGTTGCGGAGGAATTCGCCGATTTCAAGCTTGGTGATTTGAGGGACAGTCTCAAACACGAGATGCCTTGTTTTGAAGGTGCCCTCTGTGCCCTGCTCTGGCATGGCCACTGGAACCATGGGTGGAGGTTTTAGACGAAGACGGAGAGGAAAGTTGGGCATCCAGATCTTCGGCGGCGGCATGGTGAAGAGTGCGGTGATGAGCCCAACGTGATCCGGTACCTTTTCTGGCCTAGGACTATTTAAGCACAAAAGGACAGTTAAGCTGCTTTCCAGTGATTGGCGGCCGGGGCATCGATTGCCTCTCGGTCTGTCTTCAAGGGATCAGACACCTTTTGACACTACTGTAGATGATGATCAGCCGTCGGTTGCCAATGTGAGGCACTATAAGCATTTGCTGTAAGGGCGAGTCTACCAGCTTTGTAATTAATCAAAAAATAAAATTGCACCAAAAGGCACTGTACACTCAAAATACGGGGAAAATTCTTGGGTAATTTATTATTTGCGAAGTAATGTCATTTCTCAAAATACTGCTTCAGAAAAGATATCCAAAGAATGGCCTTCCTGATGCGTCAACATTCAATTAAAGGTATATATGCTCGTACTCGCCAAAATGGGCGATTTCGTAGGCCGAGACGTAAACTACAGAACTAGATTGAGCCAACCAATACGAAGAGATGGCTATTTCTTCAACAATCGAAGACCTCGACGAAGATCGAAACACCATTAACATACAACCAAAATGCCAAGGGGGGCACGAGGAGTTTGTTTACTGTAACAGAAAACCTGGCTGATACCCAGCCAACTTGTATGGTGGCAGTGAGCATGTACCCGATGGTTGCGACAGGCGCTGATGGCGCTTCACTCTACCAGTGAGTAGAGGGGAGGCCCGCAAGCAAACAAGCCGCGTTGGAGGTTACTGCCAAAGCAGAGTGTCGCTGTAAAAGAATACCTTGAACTTTCGAAATCCGTTCCATCGCGCCGCTGGCGACAGTCCTCACAAGTTCCTTGACGACGGCAAACGCCGCCGGATGCCAGCCTCATAGCGTTGAGATGAGGTAGGTAACTAGCCTGCCTTGTCCCGGCAATGCAGAGAGAAATCCTAGGTATTTCTGCTTCTCCTTGTGGATTGCGTTGAGGATTGTGAGTGGGTTGACCTTCTTCGCCTTGGCATAGGAAGGAGCACGAGGGTTGACGAACGTTACGTCAAAAAAGTCCGCCACAGGCAGCTCCTATCGCCCTGATATCCGGTCTGGACCAGTGTTTTTATGTAATCGGGGCTCAATGAATGGCCGTCGGGCAGCCTTGCAAGGTCGTTACCGAGGAGGGTCACCTGGCTGTTATGGTGAGAACTGTGCTCACAGCCATAACGAAAATGCAGCAACTGGTCCCCGTAGATATCCAGCATCGTAGGACACCCTGCCTTTGAAAAAGAAGTATCAGGAGCGAATAAAGGAATTACTTCATCACTTTAATTTGTGTGCGCAGCACATTGAAGTCGCTACAAAATTAATTTTGCATGGGGTGGCTTAATTCTGCGTGTTGCGGGGCACGACATATTACAGACGCCGCGCATGTGGACCAAATAGCGTAGCTAAGTTTCTAATACAGACGAGTTTTCACTCCCCCCGTAGAACAGCCGCTGCGAGACGCGACACCTGCCGCGTACTTCTCTATGACCTTCGATGCTGTCTCAGAAGATGATCCTAACTAGTCAAAGGCCAGCGGCACAAAATCCCATCCTAGCCTTAATCGTCCGGGCAGGACCTCGCCAGGAATGGCAGGCACTTTCGTGGCTAGGTCCCCCTTCTTCCGCTTCTCTGCTGCGTTGGCAACGGCTCGCGCTTATCGTGCTCCCATTAACATATAGCACTCCTAGAATGGCGAGGATACGGTGATGTCGTAGGCCACCGGGAGAGGGGACGGGGTGTTCAGTGCGTCGGACCGCGGGTGCATCAGAATATCAGCGGGTCGCGCATTCAGTCCAGGGAGTAGGTATTTTATCTCGTATTGGACGCCAACTCCTGCTGCCTTGAACAGCTCTCGCCCAAGTACTCTTACAACTGCAGTGAGCCAGTTACTCCACCCGAGACCTTTGTTACAGCGGTCCGCTGCATGGTCTCCTAAGAGATCCATGGGCCTGTGGCACTCAGCGCACCGCAGCGGAGCAAAGTCATCAAACATGCGAACTCCCAGGTGACGGAGTAGCATCGCTGTCCACATCTCGTTGGACGATCGGCTGACTACAGAGGGGTGTGCAGTGAGGAAGGCTCCTGCTTGCGTTTTCAGATATGCTTGACGTCGAATTCTTCGCCGGATGTCTGCTACTGAGCGCGACGCGGGGTTTGGCAACCTCGTCCATTCATCGTCCTTCCAGAAGAACTTTTGTTGCCGAATCACACCAGGCTCGATATAGAATGTTGTGTTTACTATCGAGCTTGGCGGCAAGGCTGGCCGCGGTCAGTGCTCCCGGAGGACTGCCATCATTAGTGAAGGGCGTAGGGAGCCGCCGGAAAAACTCTGCACGGTGTTCAGTCGCACCACTGTACGCAGGGCCTCGCAGCTGTTCGGCGTCAATTATGCTCGCAGCATATGCTGCGAGATAAACGGATCTGGCAGAAGTACCGGAACCAAACGGAGAAATCCTTGCTCATGATGTGTGTCTTCAAACGAGGGTACGATCCGCAGTAGACCAATCCTTGGTTTAGGGCAGAGGGACATACTGGGGCGGAAGGTGCGGGTTCGGGTGTCGCCGAGCGGCAGGGCCTCTTGCACGACCGTATGAACTGCATCTGTTAGCTTGTTTTGCGATGGAGGGTTGGAGGAGCAGAAGTGGGAAGCACAGATTGTTAAATGTCAATACCAAAGCCAAAAACGAAGCGCGGGATATAGCAAAAGATCCCAAACAACCCCTCATTTCCTCATCCCTTACTCCTGCATCCATTCCCTATGAAGCAACAGAAATTTACGAGCCGCCATGGCACCGCCTTAGTAAGGTCAAGTACGCCATTCCCCACTGAATGTCGATCACGCTATATTCATCCCAATATAGAGCGGCAAATAAAACATTTAGGCCTGTTCAGCAGCAACAGATTTTAGCGACACGAAATGTATCTGCCCATGGGGATAGACCTGTATACAAAAATGACTTCTCTGTAGAATATTCTCAAAATTTAGCTCAATATCAAAGCGGGAGTTGGACTGCCAAGCGACTTTAGAGAACAGTTATCAAAAGCTGAGTTTAACAAATTCTCCTCATCAAGAGTGTTGCAACTCACTCGGCTTCGTTCTTTGTCACTATGGGAACAATGATGATGGGCACACGGCTCTGCCCCCGATGGTGGGACCGCAGGCCTGGCTTTACTCCGAGGGCTCAACTTAAGCTCCTCGTTTCAACTTTGGCGTCCTTTCGCCCTTTCAATTAAAACACTTATACTACCTAACACAGTAAACACCATTTCGGGATCTAACCATACCGTACGTCACAGCAAAAGCTATACGTCATAACAAAAGGTACGGCTGCGCCTCATATCGGGGTAATCTGGGATAACTTTCTCAAAAATCCCAATAACTTGCCTCCTGGCTAGTGTAACCCCCTGATTTAAGCGAGAAGAAAAAGGCCATTGTCACAAATAGAACCCCACCATTGCATGTCTACTGGACAAAAAGAATACTTTTACTGTTCGGGAGAAAACTTATCGTTAAATGAGACGAATTGGGGCATTTATGTCTAATTTGTGAGAATCAGTAATCCTGACTATAGCCCCAATGTAGTCTGAATGGAGTGTACTAGGGGCACCTCAAACAAGCCTGATTATCCGCAGACTCCTCTGTCACAATTCAAGGCATTCTAGGACCGGTCTCATCCCGTGGCAAACACAACAAAGCCTCAAGACCTTTGGAAAACGCATCCAACACCAAGACAGGAGGCGACATAGAACCGAGAATTATCGGCTCTGTAACTCGATCCCCTAACCATGGTTGTTGTTCTGCGACATACCAACCGCACTAAACTTCGTTTTCGTTAAAAGACGCACCAACGTTGTTGCGATCACATTTCCGTCTTTTCCTTCATCTGCTCGTTTAGCTTCAGCCAATATTTTTTTAGCGTGAGCGTTCGGTTTTCCATGCGTCCTCGCTCCCTACCGCTTTCTCCTCCTGAAGCTGTGTTTCATTAGCCCAGCCTTTGGTTCCGCAACCCACCGCTCGTGCTGCAGGTGCAAGGTCTTTTTTTCTTATAAGTTGACTGTGAGTGAGATAAAGAATAGAGATTCCTCACAGAATAGCTGAGCGCGATTTTTGAACTGGCTACTGCACAGAAAGATGCCCGAAGACTACCTCTGTGTAAACTTCAACTGGTGTTTTATAATAAAGGACTATTGGCAGGATTTGGCCGTGAGCAGCTTCTTGATGAGAATTATCATCCTGTAACACGTTAAAACTGAATGCAGCGCAACCTGTTGGAACCTATAGCCTCTTATGTTTGGCAGCGGTTAGCCGAAGAGATATAAAGGCCGTATACGGGAGCCCAACGGCCACAAGCAGACATTAGACATTCACGCTTGACAACATGCGGAGTTGGGGGTTACTGACACCCTTAGGTTTAGCTTCATCCCATTTTCGCCAAATTCTACCAGAAAGTGATGCTCTGAATATCTCTCGCCTTCTAAAATATGGAGATATTATTAATGGAGTTGTCGTATGCTTAAAGATAATGTGAAGTAATAGCGAAGGCTTGCGCGATCTCAATTTAAGTATTCCTTTCTTTCTCAATCCATTCATATCCGTGTCGAAACTTATAGCCGTCCAAAACCAGAAGCGTCCTTTCATCGCGTGGGAAAACAATCCAAACGTACTTGCTCATGTGACCAGCAACTAAGTGGATGATACTTTTCTCCATGGAGTCACTTATTTGTAGGCACAGGTTTATGATTGCATTTTTCTCGTCTTTAAAATTTTGAATATTTGCTGTTCTTCGGTAGAAAGGAAAAACTTCTTCGGCGTTTGCACGCTTAAGGATAATTTCAGCAGTACCATGAGCGCTACAGTTGTCAATGAGCAGCCCTAACTCCCTTCAGATTTATCAAATCTCGTAAGGCATAAATTGAGTATGTCTCCAGTCATCCAAAACTATTTGGTCGAACGAAAATAACATCAATAGACTAAATCAGACTTCCCTTAACGCCTCTGCATGAATTGGAGACCTAATGACTAAACATTTCAGTTTTTAGAGCTTTCTGCGTTGCACAAGGGGACAATGTTATCTCTATTCTTTACAACTTTCTTTCTAGGAATTTTTATCTTTGAATTTACTCGAAAAGGAGCCAATATTTACAGCGACTAGTCCCATCTGAATTGAAGATATATTTCTCACTCAATAGTTCTCATCTTTCACCTAGCTTCGGTTGCACCTATTTTAATTGAGATATATCTATGGCACCCCTCTCTCCATTCAATCTATAAATTCTGCGTTCCATGGGCTTCCAAAATCTATTAAGCAAAGAATCCGCGAAATTCAAGCATAGTTTTTATGAAACTAAGGGGGGAAATTTGGGGTGTTTTTAATCCATGAGAAAATAAGGTCAGCTTTCCCCTGATGGATGTCGTGATTTTGGTAGAAGCTACAATGTAAAGATGACGCAGATGTTATTGGTGTACTTTACGCGGGTGCAGAAAAGTACAGTACGGATCACACGGCACTGTACTCTGTTCGACTACTGTCGGATGGTGGAGGAATATTCACGCGACAAACAGATCGATATGTAAGTTTCGATACTGCTGTAGGGAGCTTCCACGCGATTTCAGTGACACTCAGCATTGGTAACCCAGTGTCAGTGAAAGGCTGGATGCCTTCGCCAACCCAGAGGTCCAATGGAAGTAGGCGGCAACCGACAGCGATAGACAGCCTTCACGCGAGGAAAGTTATTTCCAGCATCAGTACTAATGGAAGTCTTGGCGCTCTAAGCAGTACGGCCAGTGGCAGCCTGAAATGGGCCGACGGTGAAGCTTTACAAAAGGACGGCAATCAGCAAGTCAGCGAACAAGAAACTGAACGAAAAAAAGGGAAAACGAAGAGAAGTAACAACTACCACAGCGGCAGAATAGGTACCAAAGAGTCCTAGTATCATAGCAAAAGAAGCTGCTTGCTGAACTCAGCCAAACCAGCAGAAGACGCAGGTTAGATAGCTGTCTAACAAAAAACAGCTAGATCAGATACGCAAGCAGAGCAACAACCACACCTCGGCACAGTCTTCGCCACTCAACCGACAAGTACCGCACCGAGCAGCCCACTTGAATATACCTCATGCAGAAGAAAAGGAGAGAAAAAGAGTCTGTAGAATTCATACTCATTTTCCGTCTACGACATCATCACTGGTTTTCATCTGAGGTAAACATTAACGCCGTCTACTACGTTAAATTAACATGTAAATAGTCCTTATTTGGGATTCAATACTCTTCAGGGAAGTTTTAAATTTTATAAATTAGTTTTTCTGAAGTAGAAAAAAATAATTTGATTCATATTGCTAAGTATTGAACGGATAAATCAGAATTTTTCCCAAAACGAGAATTGTAAAGCTAATTACTCAAATAAATTAAATGTTCTATTTGTAATGATAGAGAGGAAATCATCCATTGTCTGCATGGAACCAGAGACCTTTTCGACAAAAATTTCTTTTATTCACAAGATGTGATCCAAAGCTCCTATTTTGAACTTTTTGAGATTAGCAGATGAACAGGACATATTTTAGTACGAAAGGTATTTTATTTTGACAATTTATTAGGCAATGGTCAAATACGGCCAATTTCGATACGTAATCCGTGATAAATATGAAATATTTCCTTCTTTCATTGAATGAAATGCGAAAGATCTTGTTACCTTCCTTACCCAAGGAATGAATTTTGGACAGATTCTGCATCATGTTTAATGAGGAGCTCCTAAAATCAAATTAAAATCATAAAATTTTCCTAAAATCAAATTATTTTGAAAATTATTTTGACAGAAGTCTGTTTAGTTATTAATTTTAGTATTAGGCGAAAAAAGTAGAGAAAATCAACATAGTGCTTTCAATCTAAAAGCTTCCTTCTCAACCAACCAACAGTAATAAACTGTCCGATATCAAAACATTTTGTGAAAAATTGATTGCACGGTATTAATGGGGTGTTTGGTAGTAGATGATAATGGGCCTACCAGCGGCCCACGAAAGGCTAGTGCTCATGCAGCTGGAAATTTTGGTTCTTTGCTTACTATGAATGCTAGGCCGTGAAGCACATGCATTGATTAGACGCATATATACGTAAGTAATTGGCGGCTTTCTCTCCCAATCACTCCATCCTCTCCTCGGAGGCTTCGAAGTATCGATTTTGGTTTCTGTCGTTTCGGTAGGATTTTCCTCTCTCGCCCTCAGCGCCAGTTGGGTAGAAATGATAAATGTGTGTAAAAAGCGCTACCCTCTCCAATTATTCTCAGGCATGCGCACTTTATCCTTCCTCGTCTAATCGTATCGATCGTTTTCAAAACGATCTAGGGGTCCTAGCTCACCCCATCCTATTATTTCAGCTAAATATTCTGGGAGGAATTAAGTCCATCGCGTTACATAAGCATATTTCCTACACATGGGGCTTTTTAGCTCGTTGAAATCTCGGCATGCCCAGATTTCAGAGAACGAATTTGCTTCGGTCCCCTTTTCTGGGGCAGTCATAGATTGGGCCTTTTCCTTGATGCTTCTGTACCATTTTTATGCTCTAGTCAAGGGTGACAGATCTTCCCCCCAATAATCACATTTCAGAAAATTTTTTCAATAATTACGATAAATGTATGCAGTTAAGGGCATCAATGTAATTGATTAGAGGATTAAAAAGAGTCCCTTGTCCTACGTTGAAAATGGCTTTCATGAAATTGTGTGTCCATTAGCATAAAATCTGATAAAAACAGGCCATTGGTTGCTTTTATAGCAGATATATGCGGGAATTCGTCGAAATAGGCACCTAAAATTCGTGTGTACTGCACTTCATGTGGCAGATTTCAGCAGTTGCGCATCATTTAGAGTTTTTGATGGTGCCGGCAACATCAATAATTTTTTTTAAACAGTTTCCTGGCTATCCAGTGAAAATTCGGTATTAAACGTTTAAGACTTCACGACGTATCGTAAGACCGGGTAATTGTGGGTGACCGGGGTAATTTGGGTCAATATTTTGAATACTTTTCGAAGCTTTTTGCTATACAGCCAGCTAAAATGTCAAAAACAATCAAATAAAATCTATAAAGTGTTTTTGGCTCTATTTAGGCAACAGAAACAGAATTCTTGCGACAAAATACGGCTAGAATCACTGCTCATAAGAGCAGTGCACATGCCATCACCCACAAAAACTAAGTGCATACATGCAGCGCCTCATGTACCTCAATTTGGGGAACTTTGGTAGCCTCCGCGGAGAGCAGCCTATGACAGCGCTATAGATGGCTATTATGTAAATGAAAGAGTGCAATAGACTATAAAAAGGATTCAGGGGGACAAATGGGGCATCAGAAAGGCGGCAAAGATGTATCGAGTGTCAGATACAATACTGCAGAGAAGACTGAATCAAAAAAGCACAGAACGGAAAGCCAGAGGGCCACCTCCAGCCTTGCAGAAAGAGGAGGACAAGGTGATATCGAACGCGTGCATAGAGTTCGCGTAGATTGGAACACCACTTTTGCGAATAGTTTACAAGACCTCATAACATTTTTCATTTCCCGACTCCCAACTGAAAGGAAGAAAAAGCTTCCTTTCAGTGACGGGAGGCCTGATGTAGACTACATTTCGAATTTTCTGAGGCGCCATCCGACTCTCGGTCTCAAGCGAAGATCTGCTCTTGAAAGCAGAAGAGCCGACGCGATGTCACCGTAGAATCTCGCCCAACATTTTGCTCGTCTACAGCAGATTTACAAAGAGTACAAAATCAATAACCCAGGGCAGATATTCAATATCGACGAGGGCGGTTTCTCTACACAACCTGCTCATGGCGCACGTGCTAAAGCAACCACAAACGCAAAAGAGAGAAGTAACTCAATGGAACTAAAATGGTCATCGAATGCAGAGCATGTAGGTCTGATGCCTGTAGTGTCGGCAGACGGCACAGCGTGGAAGCCCTTTGCCATTATACTGGCCAGGCAGTCCAAATGGCGTAAACGACCAAAAGGCAGTATTGAAACACTGTCATGTTTCCTACCTTTCAACACTAACGTTGCTTATCGAGACCCTGCGGGCATGGATAATTCCCTTTTTATTCAATGGGTTCAGTCGTTTATAGAGGAAACTGCGGCGCTCCGGAAGAAATACAAGTACATAGTTCTGACTCTCGATGGGCATGGCGCTCATGTTTCATATGATGCTCTTCGGCATTTAAAGTAGAACAACATCGTCACCGCTCGTTTGCCTGTTCACACTAGTCACCAAACAAAAGTACTGGATTATACTGTGTGTTCTCACCGCTTAAATCGAGTATAAGAAATTACATCAATAAGCGCACCCTTTTTGTTTCAAGGGACCATCGTAATGACGTTTAAACTCTTTTCGATCTGCTACATTTCGCCTACATACAAGCAGTCACATACAAGAATATTTGCAATGGGTTTCGAGCATGTGGTTTATCGTGCCCCGAAAGCCAGGTTGTTGAATCTGCAGTTATCAAGGTTAAGAATATAATTAATTGTGCAAACTATGATAACAGGTATGATGCTTTAACAGACTACAAGTTGTTCGTACAAGAATATCGCAGCAGTCTCAATTTGCTACGGTCTGGTGGAGCAGTTTTAAATTCAGTGAGTATAAACACCCAAAGAGGGTGCTTATTGACTGGTAGTGATGTGCTTTCAGCTTTGCAGACTCGAGAGCAAAAGCGTGCAACACTGTCACAATAGAGAATTAGTCGTGTGCAAGAAGTAGAGGCGCGACGTGTCGCAGGAGATCTTGCAAATGCGCAGAGGCAAGTTCAACGACAGGCCGCGGCTGCTGAGAAGAATCAGGAAAGCCGATATTGTGCTACATTGAGGGAAGTTGGTGCAACGCTGAAGGCTTGGAAGGCAACTAGGGACACCAGGAGGTCTCTTGCGAAGGCTATAGCTGCAAGGTTCGCAAGGTTACATCAATAAAAAATTTTGAAATACATGTTCAAAGTTACATTATGACCCATTATTCCCCGTCCTTCGGCTGCTAAGAGGAAACTAAGACTAGTGCTATTTTATCTGTATCTCGTGTTTTTGACCTTGTTACCATCCCAAACGTCATACACTATATCACATGAGTTGCAGTAACATTTATGTAAAGTTTGAAGTAACGCGAATCAATACTTGCAAAGTTACAGAGATTTGGCAAAAGGTGAGCCGAATTTGCTCTAGTGACGATAAGCAACTCAAAAATAAATATTTTCAACTTAAAAAAACTCTATTTCAATTCAATCGTTCAGCTGGTGTATAAATTACTATAATTAACCAAGGAAAAACAGAATGAAATGATATCAAATGTGAAATAATGGAGAGCCACTGCGGGGCTTAATCTAAACAATATTAGTGACCTCAAAAAACAATCACAATGAAGTTTGATGTCGTTTCTAAAACATTACTCATAATGGAAAAACGATTCCATTTTCCATTCGAGGACTCATGCCAAGCCCGCAAAACCTTCGCCTGCCCATCATTCAACCCGAAACTCTGAACACATTTGGAATCAATGTAGCCCTGGTCTGCTACCAATTTTTCATTCGGAAACAATAAATGCCGTAAACAATGCCTAAAATTTTTCAGATCTGGACATTCTACGGCAGCAGAAAGGCCGATAATCCAGAGAATCTCATCTTTGTGGATATAACAATCAATTTCGTACCTCAAACTGGCTCCTTTAAATTTATGACTGGACCATTTTTTGTTGAAAGGAGTAGGTTCATGAATAAGGCAGTCAGTACCAGTACCGTCAACCGTCATCGTAAAGTCATGATAAAGTGGCAACGAAAGTCTTTCACTCAGCGAAAAATAAATCAAAAGTGAATAAACGAAAATATGGAAGAGTCGGCCGTTAAACCAGCAAACACATACCTGGTCCAGATTGGAACTTTGCTTGATAAAAATAGACAACCCTCTCCGCACGTTTTTCTGGTCCCCCTAGAACAAAGGCGCAGGCATGATCCGATGCGTACGTCTTAATCTTAAAAATGATCCGTAATAAATGCTTAGGATGTGCCTCCTGCGGCATACTTGGATAAAGCAATTTCCAAATGTTAGCCGCCACGAATGCAGTTACACCAAAGTAAGACCCGAAACAAAGGTCTCCTACTTCCGATACAGCCCCCGGCGCTTGCTTTAAAACAGAAAGCCTTAGTTCAAAAAACTGAGCTGCTATGTGAGAAATTGGAGCCATGTGTTCCGAGGCATGCACTTCGACAAACTCGAAGTTGAGAACTGTGCTTGATCCCACTTGTGTGCTTGATCCCACAAGTGCCCACTTGTGGGATCCCACTTGATCCACAAGTGCCCACTTGTGGGATCAAGTGGGATCAAGCACACGAAAAAAAAACAACTCTTTTATAAAATGAGCTGTACAGTGCTGACTGCATTGGTGCGAGCTGTAAACAGAGAAAATTTAAAGTAATCATAATTTTTGTAAAACTTTTATCTGCTCCCTTTTTGTTGAAGAAACATCAAAATTACCCTTTGTCGGCAAGTTTACTTGTACTCTTGTCTTTATACCATGCTGTTTCTTTCACTTGGCCTTATAAATGCGAAGAAAACGGTAACACTGCAGTCCGACAGTGAATGCATCAACTTTACAGTGGCAAGTGGCGGCAAGGATGTGAGAACTGTAGGAAAGTAGGAAAGTGACGTATAATATTTGGCAAGTTGCCAAAATAACGATTTATGCATCATTTAAGTGAATTAAAGTGTCAATTCATTGAAAATTGCCTAAGATTTATTGGTTGGGCACATGACGGAAGCGTGTGATCTGCAAAGTTGCCATGTTACATTAATTCTAATGACTCTAATGTCGACCTCACCGATCCCACCGCTTCAGCCTCCTTTCTATCTTGCGTCTCCGAGTCTCCCGTTGCCAATGCCTTATCCCCGTCCCTCCAGCACAACCCCCAATTCCGCTCTATTCTAGCCATCTTGAACACCCTTGCCGGCTCTCCACAGGCTTCTTCGCCGTCGTCTCCGCTGGCTTCCCCGTCCGCCTCCGCTCAACCAAACACACCTGCAGGCTCTCCGCAGCCCTCGACGCCGCCCGCCCTGCCCTACCCCCTCCGACCGCTCCGACCCCCGCCCCGTACCTCCGTGCCGCCACCATTCCAGCACCTGCTCCGAAACCGCTTCAACGCCTTCCCTTCCTCGGCCGCCACGGCCTCACCCGCCACACTGACCTCTCCGACAAGCGCCTCTCGGCAAAATTCGCGGGCAGAGTCCGCCACGCCACCCGCGGCCTGTTCGGGGGCAACCGAAAACGCGTTGTTGTCGTCACTGCCCCGCCTGACGCCCCTGTCCACGACCCCTCCGCCTTCCGCCGGGCGATATCTAATGGCGGTTTCCCTGGCTCTTGCTCCATCCTGCTCTTCTTCTCCGAACGTCTTCCTTGTATGCGCCGCCGAACGTGACCTGCTCTCCTTAGAGCCAGCCTACTCCGCCTTTCGCGCCTTGGCAAAGACCTCTGACAACTTCGATCCTCCTAACCTGGATTTCTCCGCAATCTTCGACCTCCCTACAGGCCTTCCGCCCCCCCAACTTCTCTCCGTTTTCCCTGGCCTTCGCTCCGAAATCGCTCGCTGGAATCCTCCTCCTGCCAGTGGTACCCCGCACCTGCCTTCGCTCACGCTCTCCGCGAAATGGAATCGGTGGTTTACAATACTCTTTGTCAAGACGCCTCCTTTGCCACTTCTCATCCCCCCTTCCTCCCCCCCGTCCCGGTCGCCTCGACTAAGCGCCGACGTGTCCCCCCACTCCGATTGATGCTGACGGGTTTACACTAGTGACGCGGGCTGGGGCTTCATCTCCAGACGCCTCTACCGTACCTTCGCCCCACCCGGCCCTGTTGCCCCGCCCGCGGGCGCCGGATACTCCGTACTTGAACACGTTCCGATTCCGGAGTCTATGGACGATGACCAGTAGGCCTCGCTGGAACCTTCATACCGGCCGACCGCCAGTTACCACTCCGAATCTTGTCCCTCTCCTCTCCATCTTTCAACTTCCGATCCCGTCCATCTCCTACTTACCCAATTCTCTGCGTTCCGATTTCCCAATCTCTTTTATTGCCTTCTGCATGCCTACAACCACGCACACTGCCCTGCATATCGCGTGGAATGCCTCACCCGTCTCTTCGCAGTTGGTAAGCTGGTCCTTCGGAAAAACGGCCGGCGCGAACCCCGTAATCGCAACCGCGCCTCCGTCCACCGGCTTCTCCGATCCCGCATCTCCATGGCCCTGGAAGGACGCTGGCAAACGCTCTACTCAGATGCACTTGACGCCTTCGGTTCCCCATTGCCATCCACTCCTATTCCCACCCCTCTCCACCACCCGCTGCCGCCGCTTTATCCAGCAGGGGGCCCTCACTAAGGCTGTCGCCGCCCTCTGCTCTACCACCTCACCGGCACCGGCTACTCTCCATAACAAATCCCTCCTTGCTTCCCTGCATCCCTCCTTGCTTCCCTGCATCCCTCTCCAAGTGTCACGGTTACCCCAACTCCGCGCCACTTGCTGCCCCCCGCCTTTGTCTTTACGGAGGCCGAGGTTCGCCGTCAGCTCGCCTTCCTACCACACCACAGCTCTCCGGGCCCTGACGGCCTCCGCCATCCGTCTTCAAATCCCTCTCCCATGCACCAGGCGGTGATACCGCAGATCGCTCCGCCCTGTCTCAGCTCACAATCTTTGTGAACTCTGCCGTGGACGGCCGACTCCCAACTGAGCTCCGTCATCTCTTCGCCGGGGCTACCCTACTCGGCATCCCAAAGGCCCGCGGACTCAGTCTCCGCCCCATCGCCATGGGTACGGTTCTTCGACGCTTCATCTGCCGCCTCGTCGTTCGGCGCTTGTCTACACAACCCACCGTCGTCTCTTATTTCCTTCCTCACCAGCTCGCCGTCGGAGTCCGCCACGGAACAGAAGCCATCATTCATGCGACACGGGTTCTCTCCACCCGCCCTGACAGCGCCAGCTTCGCTCTCCTTCAAATTGACGCGTCAAACGCGTTCAACAAAATCGAGCGCCACAACATTCTGCTCGAGACGGCCAACATATCCCCGACCTCGCCCGGTTTGTGCACTACTTGTATGGAGGTGATTCCACGCTCATGTTCGGTTCACACATCCTGCACAGTCGCACAGGCACCCACCAGGGAGATCCGCTCGGAAGCATCCTGTTCGCCCTTGGCATCCATCCATTGGTCACCCAGCTCTCATCACGCTTTCCCGCCATACGCCTAAACGCTTGGTTCGCCGACGACGGTACCGTCATCGTCCCTGTCAACCTCGCTTCTGAGGTTCTCCGCTTCATCTCAGACCGTGGAAAGCCACTCGGGTTCTCTATCAACATGGAAAACAACGCTATGGCGTCCTGGCCCGGATCCCTCCCCGGTCCCTTCGGTGTGCCATACCCTGCACGATACGTTCCGACAATTTCGTGACAGTCCTCGGATCCCCAATCGGCACCCCTCAAAGCTGCCAGTCTTTTCTTGCCTCCCGGTACATGCCATTTCCGAGGTTTGGTCGCGCATCTCCGGATTGAATGACCCTCAACTGGGCTACCAACTACTGCGACACTGTGCCAGTTCCTGCCGCCTGATCTATGTTCTTCGCTGCACCCCGCCGCATCTCACTCTTTCCGGAGCTCAAACCTTTGACTCTGGAATGCGAAGGGTTTCGAAGACATGCACCGTCGTCTCCCAGACAGTGCCTGGCTCACCGCCCAGCTTCCACTACGTATGGGAGGGCTCGGACTTCCCCTAACTGAAACCATCGCAGAGGCATGCTACGCTGGCTGTGTTCTCTCCTCCTACCCACTTCTTCGCCTACTCCTCGGTGATTGCTTCGACGTCTCTCCCTTAATCTCAACGCCTCTTGCCTCTATCCGGGCCAAATACAGCCTCCCCGACAGTTTCTCCCCAGAGCCGTCCTTCTGGCCTCCGCGCCTCTCTTCCCCCGCCTGTCTGACTTCCAGACAACAGCTACTGCTGAACTCACAAAGGCGCTTCGCGCCAGACTTCTCTCTTCCGTCGACCTCTCCTCCTCCGAAGGCTCCCGGCTACTCCGCCGCCTAGCTTCCGTCGCTTCTTCCCAGCCTCCCGTCCTTTCACAACCTCCCGCAGAGCCATCTCGGTACCCGGGCCGCTCCTGAAGTCTGGCGAACCATGGTTTGCCTCCGTCTTGGTGTCCCCATCTTCTCTGGCACACAACCCTGCACCTATTGCGCAGCCGCCCACTTCCGCACTGTCCCCACCCTGGATTCCTACGGACACCATGCCTCTGTCTGTCCCTGCGCCGACGCGCTCCATCGGCGCCACAATTGTGTTCGCGACCGCCTCATTTCCGAGGTATCACGCTTATCAATTGGGATTCGCCCTGTCCGGGAATGGACCTTCCCGCAAGACTTGCCCCTATCCAACTCCCGCCGCCGCCTCGACATCTACATCGATGATGTCCAGTTCTCTCCCGTCCCCCAGGGCTACGACGTCACTGTCATCAGCCCCCACTCCGCTCCATACGCCCAACAACGGATTCACACGCCCTCGCTGCCCTTACTGCATCTGAGCGCGCGAAATCTCTCCGCTATGGCCACCTCTGCGCCGAACTACGTATCGACTTCCACCCGATGGCTTTCGGTATATACGGGTCTGCCGGTCCCGGTGCCGAACGAGGTCTGTCAAGAATTGCTGAGTACATCGCTCTACGGAAAGGCAGTAGCCCTGCCTTCGAGCGCGATCGCTTGTTCACGATTATCAGTTCGCTCATACAACAACGAACTTCTGTCGCGATCAACCGACGACAACTCAACCGCTCCTGGCTCGGATAGATTTTTCCCCTTTTGAGGGCCGCTAGCCCCCCCTTTTCTGCTTGGTAAAGTCTTCTTCTTCTTCTTATAGTGGTTGCAAAGTTGCATTTGAATGTTTTAACTTAATTATCTAAAAGTAATTGGCATCAACTCTGTTTCGGTTATCGTTCTTTTCGCTGTCAAATCAGTTTTTTCTATTCATTAAAATTTTTCAATATATATATATGGATAATCGCCAGTCCCACTTTTGAGAGAACGTCATCTGCACCATCCCCCGGGCTGCTTCTTTTGCTGTGTGTCACCATTTACATGCCTCCTAAGAAACGAGCCCCCCTCTTACTATGCGCAATCCGGATGTGTAATTTTAACTTGCAACATAGTCGGATCCTGCAGCGGACACATGATTACATCGGGGGAGATATACGGCGGTGTTGATGCAAAGGATGTTTTCGAGAAAAATGCCAGATGCCGTGAAAAATATAAGCTCGAAAACTTCCGCACCTGCTTCAACAACCTCCTCGACGAACACAATGTTTCCCGCCCAAACAAAGTTACAAATGCGTGCTTCCTTTTTTCCGTCCATTTTGTTTACCCTAGCAGCATGCAGCATGACATTAAGAAAAATAACTTGTGCATCCATTTGTCCAATTTTCTTCGAGGCAATGGGTAGCAACGGAGGAACGGACTTTTTTGACGTCACGTTCGTCAATCCTCTTGCGCCCTCCAATAGAAGAGTGCGTACTTTCAACCCACTCACCTCCCTCAACGCAGCCATCTCCGCCAAACGTAGAAGGTATGAACTACTGCTCGCGACTGCTACTAGAGGGAGGCTTGTGCCTATCCCAACATCCACCCTTGGAGGCTGGCACCCAGACGCGTACGCGGTGCTAACCGCTGTTGTGCGGAACGTGGCCGTTCGAGCGATGGAGACCTATGGGAGGGTTAGAGCGGTGCTTACCCAAAGGCACGCTGCTGCGGCCGTCATGTCCAACGCGGCATGCCTGCTCGCCGGCAAAGTTTCTTCTTGTACCACGGTGTTTCTTCGAAACCGAAATCAAATCTCTCCAAAACAAATAATTTTCCAACCACCAACGTCACCACCCTCATGCCCCCTTCCCCCCCGGCGCCTCCCGCGCGCCCGCCCGGCGCCCCGGCGCCCACAAACCGCCCCCACCCTAGTGCCCATCACCAAGGTCGAACTTCCACGCGTCGACCCTGCTATTGGCGCACGTGTCATGAGCCTCCCGCAGGCTCAAGCGCTCATTGGCCAACCGGCCAACGCTTCTCCTCAGGCCCTCGCCCGTGCTCGGGAGCTCGTTGCTCTCGGCGCCGCCGCCCCCGGTCGTCTCAATCCGCGCACGGGGGATCTCGAGCCCACGCCCCCTCCCGCCCCGCAACTCGCCCACTTGGGGATCGCAACTACCCGGACCGCTCCTTCGCCTCCTACCAGGCTGCCCAAAGTTCCTCGGGGAGGCTGCCACCCTCGCCAACACCTCGCTGCCCCCGCACGTCCTCATCCCTCACGTGGGAAAATGGACGTTCATTTACTTCCCCGATGCTGCCCGAAGGAGATGTTCTCCATCCTGCCCACCTCCAGTGCATGTTTCCGGACCTGCAAACCACAACGACCATCGCGGCCACCGCCGCAGCCCTGGATGACTCCGCTTCCCAAGGAGTCGTGACCGCCTTGGCCGAGAGGCCACCCCTCGACCCAACCCTTCGCTCCTGGGTCCTTCCCTACGTCCGCACGGCCCTCGCAACGACCCTGCGCCACCACGCCGCGACGTCATCGACACCCGTCGTGCCGCCCGAGCCGCCCCTCACCCGCCCAACCCAAGACCCCCGTCCCACCCAAGACCCCCGCCAATCCCCCGCCCACCCGTTGTGAGCCCCGCTCACCCCACCGCCCCGACCTCTCCTGGCTCCGCCCGCAACAAGCGCCCCAACGCGCTACCGGCCTCCTCCTCCGCCCCTCCCGCCCCGGGCACGCCCCCTCAACAATCCCCCGACCTCACCCTGCAATCCCCGGGCTCTTCACCCTCGGCGACCAAACGCCGCTGCGCTGCATCCGAAGAGGCCCCGCGGCGGAGTTCCTGATGGTGCCCACCGCAACCCCGACGCTCCCGGCCGTTCTGCCCCACTGTCGCCTCCTCGGCGCCACAGGGTCGGGAGTCCGCCACACGCCGCCATGCCGCCGTCGTCCAGGCATGCAAGATGTCCCACCTCCGACCCAGGGACCCACAAGACCCCCGCTGCCCCCTCCTCCCTGTCGGCGCGTCCGCAATGGAAGGAGTGCGGTCGGGTGACGGCTCCTCCGCCTAACATCCTCCCATGGACATCTCCACCCCACCCCTCCTCCCTCCTCCGCTGCCTCTCCCTTACCAAGCCCCGAAGACATCCTCCGCACCCCATACCGGGAAAGGGACATCTTCCAGGATATCCCATTCCCATGTCTCAAGCCCTTCACTCTCCTGTTTATCAAGCTGGTACAAGCCGCCGCCAACGCAAGGGGGGACGAGGCCACCTACCGTGCCTTCCTGCACCTCCACATGCTGCCAACCGCTGTCCTCCGCCGCAGCTTGCGCGGGGAGGATGGCTGGCAGCATAACAAAGGTCAACGGGCCGCACTAAGTGCCCGAATCCGACGCGCCCATACCGGAGCTGAGTGGAACACGCTGTGGTTTGAAGCCCTGCGCCCATGAAGCACGCTCTGAATGGATCCAGCAGCACCGCCCCGCCTACGGCTCGGCTCCAGCGACGCTCGGCGCGCCCGTCGCGCTGAAGCCCTCTGTGCAGACGCCCGCTACGGCAAGGCCATGCGGTCCCTGCACAACGCTCCGCTAGCCGATGTGAACGACCCGCACACCATCAAGCGCTGCGTGATCTTCACCCCGCGCCCCGCGCCCGATCACGCCCATTCCTGAAGATGGCCTTCCTCCTCCACCATCAATCACGGCAGACGCCGTAGAGCAGGCTGTACGAGGTATTTCTCGTGGTACGACCGCGGACCGGACCGCACGCCGGCACGCTGGTTCCACTTGCTAGTCAAAACATCGGTCAGCCCGGCCGCCGGGGTGACAGGGAAAAGTGTGCTTACGAAGTTGGTGACGCGGATCGCGCGTGGGGAACTGCCGGACTCGGTCCTGCCCCTGCTCGCTGCCGCAACATTACTCCCGCTACGGCCAAAGCCGGACAAGATTCGTCCCATCGCTGTGGGATCGGTCCTCCGCCGCATCGTCACCAAGACGCTGCTGCCGAGCGCCATCGATGACTCTCGAGACTTCCTCGCGCCATTCCAAACGGCCAACGGTATCAAGGCCGGGATGGACGCGGTCATCCATGACACCCGCACCCTGCTTCGCCGTTTCACTGGTGCTCCGCATGTTGCCACGGTCCTCATTGACGCGCACAACGCTTTCAACCGCGTTGATCGCCAGTCAATGCTGTCTCAACTTCCAGCACTCGCTCCTTCTCTGGCCCGCTTCGTGAATATGATATACGGTCGTACTCAGCCACCGTTGCTTATACCGAATCGCCAGAACACGGTCATCTCGAGTGCTCAGGGCACCCAGCAGGGCGACCCGGCCAGTATGTTGCTGTTTTCCCTCACGATCAACCACTAATCCGGAAAATCGCCGAGGACAGCAATCGTGCTGAATCAATGGTACGCAGACGACGGGACCCTCATAGGGACACTCCAGGGTCTGCGCCGTGCTCTCCGCCTCCTGCAGGCTGAGGGTCCGGCTGTTGGCCTCTACGTCAACGCGAGGAAGACGCGCATTCACTGGCCGAACACGCTCCTGCCGGACCGCACGGAATTCCTCCGCGAATTTCCTCTGTCCGAGTGCTCGCGCGACGGCTTCGAGCTCCTAGGAGCGCCGATGGGCAACCGGGCCTTCACCGATGCATACCTACGGGGCAAGGTCGAGGGTGCCACCGCACCCTCCGACTGCTGACCCACGTTCGTGACCCCCGCGCCCGTTTCCACATGCACCGGCTGTGCGCGTCGGCATGCCTCGTCACCCACGCGTTCCGGCTCGCCGACCCACAACACTCGGCCCCCGCTGCACAAGCCTTTGACGCCCTGCAGAGGTCGTCTTACTCGGAGCTACACGGGATCGCCCTCACAGACACTGCATGGGACCAAGTCACGCTACCGATTCGCCACGGGGTCAGGGTTTACCCTCATCTCCCGTTCCTACACGGCTCGGTCGCAGCTAGTATCATCGACGCGGTTCCGGCACGTGAGAGATCGGCATCGTACACCACGCAACGTTCTGCCGCCGTCTCTGGTCACCGATACCGGGTGACAGGGCGTTCCTGGTCCGACAAGCCTTGCCGCGAATCCGTGACTTCCTGCAATGTATCCCTGGGCGCCCGTACTCCGTCGACATTGGCCCATTTGACCCATGCCTGCTTGCTGCCAAACCATCCAACCTCCAAACCTTCTTAAATGGTGTGCAGCAGGAGGCACAGGCAAGGTCCACTGGCGTGATGACTCATGGTGACACACCCCAACCCGGCTCAGCACAGCACTCAAGAAGTTCGACATCGGATTCGTGGCCTGGCGTTCCGGAACAGCCCCGCCGCCGCTTTTCTCATCGCTCACCCCACAACCGCTACGGTGGTGTCCTCGGCCCACTGGCAGACCATGATCCGCCGGCACCTCGGCCTCCCCGTATATGACGACTCCCGCCCGCTCACCTGCGCCCACTGTAACCAAACTATGGACGCACTCGGACCACGCGGCGGACCTTTGCCCTGCCGGCTTCGGCCGCCCGCACCGCCACAACTCGCTACGCAACGTTTTCGCCTACCACGTTGCTCGCGCTGCGGGCCTGGACTGCCAACGAAGTCCCGCTCTTGTCCCGGGAACGAATATCCGCCCTGCGGACATTCTCATACAACCCCCCCCCTGCCCACAGGCCAACAGGTCCGCCCCATAGCCTGCGACCTAACCGTTGTCTCGCCGTTCAAACAAGGCGTGCGCACAAGGGCCACACAAATGGCCGGCGGCGCCGCCGACATTGCCCACCGAGACAAAGTCAAAGACCTGGAGCGCAAACTGGTACGCCGCATCCCCCCTCCTCCTTCGCACAACACCCTCCAGGAACCGAACTTCAAGTTTCAGCCCCTGGCTTTCGATTCCCTGGGTGCCCCATCCCCCGCCTCCATTCTGTTCCTCGAAGACTTCATCCCGCGCATCGCAGAGAAGCTCAACACAACCACAGCAGTGATCCGCAGACGTATTTATCAGCGCATTAGTTGCACACTGTGGTCTTCTGTTGCAATGGCGATTCTATCGCGAGCCCCACTGCACGTGCCTGACGTGGAACATCCGGTTGGTTCTTACCCGTATAGTCAGTCCTGCAGTGTACGCGCGATAGATACTCAATGAAGTAAAGTTTCTTCAGGCCCTGTAAGGAAGGTCATGTACTGTAGTGTTACCCATCAGCGACGACTTATCCCGCATAACGCATTAGCCGCGTGGATACATATAACCGACCACATCTTCCATGCATTAAAATAACCCAAAAATTTCGACAATTTTCTTCTGTTTTAAAAGTTGTAACCAATTTCATCTTTGACGTGTAATCTGCAGCGCATCGTGTGAATTATTCAGTTCGGTGACTTATTCTCTAAGAAGTTCTGAAGCAATGATTTACCGCATCTCCCGCCGTCACTTGATACATATATATATATTTTTCCTAGTCGCTCTGCTTACTTTTTCTTCGAGGTACTCGATTGCATTTTTCCATCCTTCACGATTGCCTTTAATGTTTTATATCTTTCTGCTACTGGTTTAGGAGACCATAGCTCGCACCAAAAAGCGGCAGCTGGACTTTATATATGCTTGTCCCTCCCGCCATTTATTTCCTGAAGTCACTTCACAAATGGGCTATATTTCAGATTCATTTGACCTCTTCTTTTTCAGAATTTCAGAAAAGAAGAGGTGTCGTGTACACGTATTTGCAAAAAGTTTAAAAATTCATTTGTCATATTTCGTTGCTCAAAAGTCTATAGTCTCTGCGATATATTCCAAATGACCTTTTTACAAAATACACGTGTAGACAACAGAACATTTGGATAGAAATTTGTGCAGACGCCCTGCGCTAATTGGCGTAAATCCATCGAACTTTAAACAGACGGCGGTGGCAGTCGCGACTTGCAGTCTGCGTCAGAAGCTGATCTGGATCTTCAGTTTGGAAGCGACGTGGGCAACAGATCTGTTCCATTGTGACGAACGCTGGTGTAATCTTTACGAATACTCATCTCTTCTGCAGGAAACAACTGCCAATTTTACGCGAGACGGAAACCCTCTAAACGCCACCGAAACTTTCGCACTGCTACGTTCCATAAGTGCGGCTCACGCGCATCAAACTCCCGCTCCAATCAGACCCTGTGGTTGCCCTCAAAAAGTCGGCGCAATGTCCAGTGACTTTGAGATCGAGCGAAGATGCGCCCACGAGAAGAAGCCCGGCATCATCCAACTCTCCCCCACGCATATAGTATGGACTCCAGACAGCGCAGCGGTAAGTCAACCTCACTACATTCATACGACTGTCTGTTCACGCATTCGCATTCAATCTGACCCCCACACGGATTGTCTATGGCTGAGCCCAGGACGGGGCCGAGGTGCGAATTTCATTTACAAGTATTCGACAATTCCAAGTGTCCAAGGAAGGCTCTGCCAAAAAAGCGATGATTCGTCTTACAAGTACGGACCGTGATAACAAAGTAACGTTTGATTTTGGTCGCAACTTTACGGACCGCGACGCGATTCGCGACGTACTGAACAAGTTACAGGCGCGTGGTAACGAGCCGGCAGCCGCTGCGGCGCCTGCAGCGTTGTCGCAACCGGTGAAACCAACGGTGGCCTTGTCAAGCGAGGAGCGTGCACGAAGAGACAAAAGTTGCTTGGTCGCAAGGAGGTAAGGCGATTGCATGCTAGGTTGGTACGATCCGGGGCAGTGTCGGATGAGACATTTTGGAATGCGATGAAGTTTCGGTACAAGGCGAACGGGGAACGGAAAACGACAAAGGGGATTATGGTTGTGGATGAGGAGGATGACGGGGTGCAGAGGGAGAGTGTGAAAGGGGTGCCGAGCGACGCGTATTCAAGTGAGAGGGTGGACACGCGAGGGTGGGAGAATGGGATTCCGAATGCGGGGCAAAGACATATGGTGTTTATGCAGGAAGGGGCGGTGAAGAGGGCGTACGAGGCCAAAGTGGGGGAGTTGGGGGAGAAGAAGTTTTGGGAGTATTACCTGGGGAGCTCGTATGCTCGGAGGAGAGGAGGGATGAGCAAGGCGGAGAGCGTACGTGCAGCGGAGGCGGATGGGTTATTTGCGGGGTTTCAGTCTGGGGAAATGGAGTTGGAAAGGAAGGAGAGGGAGGAGAGGGTGGAGGGATTGGCGATGGGGATTGCGTTAGATAAGTTTGATGATCATCGCATGGCGCATGTTTTAGAAGGGAGGGAGGGGGAGAGGGAGAGGGGTAAAGTAGGGATGGTGACGGAAAATACGAAATTGTTACGACGACTGAATCGGCATGGGACGATGATTGTTACAGGGGGTGGATGGGAGGAGGGAGATGATGTGAAACGGGGAAGGCCGCTGGAGGATTTGGAGATGGATGAAGGAGAGAAATACGCGGAACTGGGAGTAGACGAGGGCCGAAGTGGAAGTGGAGGGGCGCGAGTGGGTGGTCGAGAAGGTGATGGTGTAATGAGAATTGAGGAGGGACTCGTGGAGAGATGGGGTTTGTTGGATGTACGGAGGTTTCGACGGGATGTGGCAGGAAGTGGAGAGGTGCTACGTGAACTGGTTGGACAAATGAAACCTGTGTAGGTTGTGGGCTGTGATGAGACGGTCGGTCGGTACTTGGGCTGCCGCGTTGATGGGCTGCTGGCTTGCTGGCGTGCTGGCTTGCAGGCTTGTTTATAGATTCCCATCGCCAACCAGCCAGCAAGCCAGGTGAGTTGGTCGGATGGGAAAGAGCACTGTAAGCACTTGAGGTACTGTACTGTACAACAATAGAAATGTCGATTGCCAAAGGTTTACTGTAAGGAGGTGCAAAGTGCAAAGTTTGGCAGCGGCGATTCAGTCCTGTCTCCTGTGCTGTGCATACGCACAGAGTTTGCGTATGAATTGTAATACTGTGCTGTACCTGACATCCAATGGCTTTGAGACAGCTCCTGTGATAGCACAAATTGGGGCTGTCATTGCTGGCATAAACGAAATAGATACTGTGGTAATGCCCCGAACGGACCACTCAGTAACCTGAAATCGCTGCTTGTTTCTCAAATGGTATGCTGTACAGTAGAAATCCTTGCTGGTCAATAGTTTGGTACTGTGCAGTACAGTACAATTTGATAATTTTACACCATGGCCAGCATTTTTGCATTTTCGACGCTTTGATCAGAGTACTGCAGAATGCCTCTCACTTTCCTGTCGGCTGCACTCTGCCACAACAAAAAAGACTTGAAAAGATTGTCCTCATCAACCTCAATCCGACTCGACAATTCCAGCGAGCTATATCATCCGCGCCCCCTCCTCAACCTGTTAACTCGCTTTCCTCGTCTTATCCATTAACCTTCCTTCCACACTAAACATCTCCTAAACATGTCCCGCACTTCCCACAACCTCCCTTCCTCGTCAACATCACCACAAGCCACCAACCAAACCCCCACCCTCACCCCCACCCCCCCCAACTCCCCCGTCCTACCCCGTCAAATGGGCCCTCGACTCTCGCAACCAATCCATTCCCATCATCATGCAATCTTCCAACGGCCCATGTCCCCTTCTCGCCCTCGCAAACATCTCCCTTCACACTCACCTCTTCTCCATTGCTCCAGGCACCACTCAAGTACGTGAAGACCATCTCATGGCAATGCTCGCCGACTTTGTCTCCACCCTTCCCTCCAACTCCTCCCAACCCGTCGACTACCAACGCGAGCACGCAATCTCCGATTTTCTCGATGTCCTACCTCAACTCGCAAAGGGCATGCATGTCAACGTTCGTTTCTCAGCCCCAACCGCCTTTGAGTTTACCAAAGAGCTCGCCGTCTTTGACATCTTCCCCGCCGTCCGCCTCTTACATGGCTGGCTCGTCGACCCTCAAGATGCACGACTGGCCGCTACACTCGGTACCTTGAGTTACAATCAAATCGTCGATGAGCTCGTCCGTACTGCACCGGATGTCGCCCCACTCTCACACCCGCAAAAGGATACCCAGCCTCAGCTCGTTCATGTCCCGTCCGCACCCCCGTTGGAAGCCTTTGACGACTTGCAGGGCAGCTCGGATGATGATATCGTCCCAGAGTCGGCACATACCGCTGCTATTCGTGAACTGCGACCTATGGTTGTCGACTTTTTGGAGTCGAATCCTACCATGCTTACCATTTACGGCTTGACCGAATTGCATGCTGCCTTGGGAGAGGATGAAGCTGCCGTACTGTTTCGGAATTCGCACTTTTATGTCATCAAAAAGCATGGCGGCGAATTGTTCACCTTGGTCACCGATGTCGGTTACTTGAACGAGTTGAATACCGTGTGGGAAAAGTTGGCCGATGTCACGGGGGATTCCGTGTTTTACAACGGCTGTTTTGAACGATTGAGCGATAATGGAGTCGTGATTGGAAGAACTTGTTATCCATCTGATACTAGCCTGGGCACAGGTGCGCCTCAACGCGCGCAAAATAACGTAGGTGCAACGGGTGCCGCGGCGCCGCACCAACATCCGCAACAGGCGCATGCTGCAAGTGGTCTGCTGCCGCCTCAACAGCAAAATACATGGGGGTCTTCATCGCACGAGGGAAACGGAATGGCGAGGCCGGGGAGTAAACAGGGGAAGAGTGGGAAATGTGTTATACAGTAGGCTAGTGTTCAGAGACACGCAAGCGTGCAGTGTACAGTGCATGATCCTTACGCATGACTGAGACAAGCTTGTACAAAGTGGGCATCACCAATTGGGTTAAAATGCTCGATTCGTTACTGCCTTGTAACCATTACTTTGTCATCTCAAGCGCCACGGCTTGATCATGTTTCGTTCGAGTGTTTCTTTCTTCTATTCAGGGTAGTAACTAGTCAACTAAATTGATTCCAAGGAATGCTACTGTTACGTTGCAATTGCAATATGTTTACGCACAAGACGCAGCAGTGGTGAATTTCCAGGAGGCGACCCTTCCGTACCGGTGCAAACTAACAGCGGTCCCTTACTCCCGCGAGCTCAGGGCCACTACATTGAAAGCAAAGATGCAGCAGAAAATGTAGCATACTAATCTAATACGCATCACCCGCCAACGCAATATGCTTAACGCAATCATTGATCACCGCTTGCGGACGGGTAGAGAGATCACCGAGTTTATCGAATGCAAAGAGAATAAAGTGCTAACAGACGTGTAGTGCCGGATCGGTGCCTGCGGGTAGGATGAGCGCGTATCGCACCATGTGGCCATGTGTACAAGGTTTGGCAGCTTTGGCAAGTTTAGCAGCACCAGTAGGATTTCTTGTGGCATGGAGTACTGAGGCGGGGATGTGCGGGGAGCGAACTTTAATGTCGTGTGCAGTTGGTTTGTTAGGGAGAGCATCGTGGGCTGGGGACTGGGCTCAACAGGGATTTAGCAGGGCGATGGGCGAAACGTCAAGGCACCTAACGCGATGCGGAAAAAGGCTCGGCATACTTTCCGGAAGTCGGTGTACACTCAAGATAAGTAAAAATAGTAAAAGTAATCCTGTACACTCAAGTAAAAAGAGTAAAAGAAGCTGTCGATGGTCATTATAACATTTTAGGAAATGGTGACTTTTTGTACTACGGTATTTTAGAGTTAAAAATTATCCAAACGGCATTTACAAAATGAATCAGAGCACAATACGTGAGATCAGAATTAAAAAGTTTTCTCTTTTTGCGTTTCGTTCTTGATGGAAAACATCACGTTGTCCTAGGCTTGGCCATCTTTGAGATTGTAAATCCCTAGTCGTCACTCTTCAGACCCTGTCTCAGACCCATCCCATTTCCTCCTCCGAACAGCGCAAAGGGGTTGCCAGGGACGTATTCCCACCCATTGCGCACTGATCTTTCAGTGTAGCCTGTTTCGCCCGCATTCATAAGTTACTAACTTTCCTTTCATTCCCCGATTGAAAAGCTGGGATGAAGCAGCTGTCAATCAGGCAAGTTTCCCACTACAATACGTCATGTTTTCTCTTTTACCCACGCTCAAATCTCCCGCTGCAACGCCGCGCGTCTCAATTTTCGAAAATCCGCTCCCCACCTCGCCCGTTCCAAGCTAAATGGGAACCACCCAAGCAAACACAAAGTGCGCAACCACCATCGGCATCCAGTGCGCTGGACGATATCTCACCATCAGTCAAGCTGAGCGCTGTAGCGGAGGCATTAGCCCGGCGTCACGACTACCCCGGAGCACTACGCATAGTACGGGAAATGTCTGCAAACGGTGTACCGCTTGACATACAAACTCTATGTGCAATAGTTGATGCGACTGTACCCTCGCCCACCTCACTCGCTAAGTTACTTTCCGAGCTCCCTCCACCCGGTTTCGCCTCCTCTTCCGTAGAGAGTATGACCTGCAATCCTGTCGCCACCGCATTTGACCCCTCCCGAGCAGTTGACTTGTCTTTGGGTATGTCGTTTTTGGTCATTGTCGGAAGTGCCATAGCCGTCGAGGTCGTGGAACCTGCCATTTGGCATCATTCAGCCAACGAAGCTACTTCGGTTCTGATAATGGTTATGGCAGGGTTGATTTACGATAGATATGGTGGTGGTCGCGGCAAGGTATGGAATGGTGTCGTCAAAGGACTTGGCCGCTTGTTTATTGACGATCCTGTAAGGAAAGTAAGGGTCGATGCTGCCTACTTTTTGCTGGCGTACTTGTTAGGGGTGCCTTGGATTTGCTTCAGACCCAATCCCGCCCAGCTGATTCGAGAGTACGGAGCGGAGGGGATCTCAGAGATCGATTTGGACAGATATCTTGTGTGGTCTGTAGCAGGGGTAGCGGTGGAGGATGATCTCGACGGGAGGCTGATTGAATCTAGTTTGAGCGGCGCGAGGACGTTGTTGAAAAAGATAAGAGGCAGGTCTCGAATCAGTTTAGAGGAGCAAGTCAACATGGCTGTGGCTAAGGCTAAGCAGCTTTTGCGCGTACACGAAAAGGATTATTCTGCAGTCGTGGCTTGCATGTTGAACGGAGGGTCAGTTGGGGACTGTCTCTCCGCTATCGCTAATCAATATAGTGAGGGTACGAAGCAGTAAGGAGGGAGACTCATAAAGTTTTGATCTCATGGGAGCCAGTTTCGTCTATCAATTCATACACGGCGGCTTTTGTAGACTCCGCCAAGAGCAGGCGATTCCTCACGGAATCAATCCTTGAAGGAATCGCTCTTCTTTACAGTTGCAGATAGTCATGGACAGAAACCGGTCATGAAACTTTTGGATGGGGTGTCCTCAACAAGTCATTACGCAGAAGGGAGATTAGGTCTGTTTTCTTTGTCCGGGGAGAAAATGACAATCTTCTTCGGGTCTGGTACTCCACACAACTCGGCTTCAGTGCGTCGTCCTTTGATGGTGCTGGCATCTGTTACAAGAGCCCCTTCCTTTTGCGACGTCATATTGGCAATCTTGGCTTTTTTCCTCTCACGAATAAGAGCTTTGATGCTTGAAGGCCTCGTGTTTCTCTCGGCAAGGGATTTTTTCCCTTTGACTCCAGTCACGGGTGCTACTGCTTTATTCGCCAAACCGGCAACACCGCTGCCTTTCAGTCTTCGGGCAGAGTCTGGTGGCAATCGACACAAAATCCTCGCACATTCGTCCACTCCATACTGTTTCTCGACAACCTCTTTCAAGTTTCTCGCGGCCTCCCTGACCTTAGAGTCCTTGTCTGTGGCTAACTTCCCCAGAACCTGGATCAAATACTCTTCCATTTGTGTTACGACATGTGCTGTACCGACGATCTTTACGAATGCTTCGGCGGCAACAATCCGGACACTAGAATGTGAACTGTTGATGACATCTGCGACGGCATCGTAAACAACCTTGTCCGTTTGATCGTGCAAGACAGTCATTGCAGCCTGCTTCCTTGCACTGGCCATAACCTTTTTCGATACGTTGGCACCATGGGCAGCAGCAGTGAATATTTCCTTAACCTGCTCTGGTGAGAACAATTTTTGAGACGAAATGGAAGTGATGGCAGCGGCAGTAGCAACAACTACAGCAGATCTTAGTTCCCCAAGTTGTAGCACCAGCCATGGTACAATAGGGCGGATGTCAAACGAGCTTGGATCCTCTTGCAACGCGGTAAGCACCTCGACGCGAATGTTCCAGTCCGTTTTTAAAGACTCAAGCACTTCAAGAGAGGGCTTTTTAGGGGCTCGATTTGCAGCAAGACGTTCTGCAGCTTGTAAATGTTGCCGCAACTGCGCGCGAATTTCTAGCGAGTTGGCCGTTTGATCGTTGGCCTCTGATAGTAGACGCTTCCATGCCCGAGTTTGAGGACGCTGGACTCGGGCCGCACGGGCAGGAGTGTTCAACGACATGAATGAGGTAAGTGCCAAGCTATAGACTTGATTGCGGTTGGAAAGGGTGGGTAAGGGTGAAGATTGGCGGTGATAGTAGGGGTCGGTGACAACAAAACAGTATCCAGTGTCGGTCTGACGCTGAGGCGGCGAGCGGTAGAACTGAATTAATATCAGTGCAATTTGTCCACAGGGGACTGGATCCGGGGGCGGGGATTATATGGATGGTGGTGGCAAATTTAATGGCAGTTGTTTAAGAAAAGGCATGAAGTAAAACGGTCATAAAGGGTGCACCGATACAATTTGGATCATACAGAGCCCGCCCAATTCCGCAATTGCACATTTCAAATTTAAAGATTTGAAATCAAGAATGGGAAGAAGGCACTGTTTTTACTCATTCTACATGTAAAGCGTACTCGTAGACGAGAGACAGCATGTCGGGAGAAAATGAAAAGGTGGCGGTAACGTCGGGCGATTCGTAGGCGTCTAAAAGCATTGTTAAGAGCGTCAGCTGCAGGCAGTGGATTGGATGACCAATCGTTGCTCAGTAATTTTGCCTTGCCAGGCATAGAAAGGTGGTGCTGTGCGCTGGATATCATTTCTCGGCCCTTTGTTCCGGAGAAACTTATCGCGATTTGTAGGGTAGCAGCATTGTCAATGAGTAGCTTGGTGGGGTATTCGTCCGGTATGCCAAAGTCTTGGAGGAGGCCATGGAGCGTAGAAGTGAGCTGAACAGTGTCGGAGGCCATTTGGCACTCTGTTTAGCATGTTAATTTGCCAACAGTTAACTCTTTGCTGCTCCTTCATTCCGTGGAGTCGCCCAGCTTATAACGCACCGATGCGGGACCGTCACTTGCGGTCACTAGCGAACCCCATGTCACAGATGCCTGATGGAGAGTGGACGGAGTGATGGCGCTCCTAGAGTCGTCCACAAAAAATGCCGTCTTGTTGTTTTTCTTGAAGGTGCACCGTAAAGTTTCGGCTTTGGGAATCATCGAAAGTTAGAAAATAACAACTGACATGTTTCGTTGTGCATGAGATCGGTTCTTACGTGCCTATGCTGGTGTAGGGACCGGCCGTGTGCAGTAGGTGTTGAGTGGGTGCGGTGATGGTTCCAACTAGAAGGTGAGGCAAGGGGTACGCGAAATGTTTGAAAAGGGCTTGTAGGCCATGGAGAGCATATATACGGTATGGTGCTGCTCTTGGCTTTTAGTGTAAGTGCACAGGTGGGGCTGTAGACTACAGCCTGTAGTTGATGATTAGGTGCTACTTGTGGGTGGCATGCGCCCGGGCTTTAATATTGGGGCATGGCTTTGGGAGAGGGGTTCTGAATACGTGTAATTACAGAACAGAGATGGGAGGAGCTTGTGATCTTAATTTCCGTGCCCTTTAGTGTACGGAGATTTGTCGTATGGAGGTTGCCTTGCGGTGGACTGGTTACGTTGGGAGACAGGTGGGAAGGGATGGTTTGTTGTTGTGAATGTTGTAAGAAGCCTGATCTCACAGCCTTTTGCCGCAGGAAGCGCAACCGGAATTAAATCGAAGAGAGCGGTCGTAAATGGCGATCTAGAGATAGGCCTTCAGTATGCGCTGTCAGGTTTCCGCAGCCAAGGACAGGATAAGCATTTCCTGGAGTCCGCAGCGGTTGCAGCTGTTATGATAAGGAGTACGGGGACATACTTTGTTGTTGGAACTCGCCAAAAAAGGAGCTTGTGCCGTCATTAGGGGTTCACTAAGGCTTTCAGCTCGAAGGTTTCACTCAGTTCCTGACTGATGGTATTTGTAGCATGAGCGCAGAAAGAAATTTCAGACGAGGAGGTGGATGTGGGTGTGGGGCGGCCAAGGTTCTCCATTTGCAGGAAGTGGGTGGCGTAGTGGTATAAATTTCAAACCGGAGTCGAACAGGAACGCAAAGTCGTCTGAATATGCGGTGGGATCGATGTCTAAGGTGATTACACTGGGTCGGGTTTGAATGGGTATGCTAGCTTGGCTTAGTTAATAGATGTTTGCTTCGCTGTGGCTCTCGTATTTGTATGATGCGGGCGATTTGGATCGCGGCATGGAAAATATTTGTGATGGGGGTGCGATGTGCCAATGGCCAACTGCGACCTCCACCCGCACCCTCCTGATCAACACTAAGACGACCTCCATGAGGATAACGAAGTCAATGCTCACCACTCCGACGAACCAGCAGGAAGCAGCGGAAACCTACAAACGCTCCCTGCCTGCTCTCACTCATAGACGCGCTCTCCAACTGCACTGCGATCAACGCCCCTGCCATATACGACCGTGTCACACGCGCCATCACCGACCCATTGCAAGCGATCGAAAATCGCCGACCCCGCCGCTTCAGTCCGTTCTGGACCTACTCATTGGATGCGCTAGCGGCTAAGCACAATAAGGCATACAAGAAAGCAAAACATACTGGTACATACAATTTTTTTGGTCGCTACTCAGATCTGTTGTCGTAAGTCGCTACCTCTCACTGGAATACCCCTACTAATTGGACATCAGCTATTGCACGCAGGGGGGAAGTTGGGGTGTTTTTAATGCATGAAAAATATGGTCAGCTGTTCCCTAAGGGATGTCGTGATGGTAAAGGCTTACAATGTAAAGGGTTGGCGGGAAGTTGTCAAAACGCTAGAAAACTGACGGGAGGCCGGCCAACAGGCACGTTGCAATGGACATTACTGCTGCTGCGGCATGACGCTGCGTTAAGATTTCTTTGACCTTTGCGTAGGTCTCCCTTGCCCTCGTAGCGACGTTGCGTGCGACGTCGGTTAGCAACGCGTGGGCGTCCGGGTGCCATCCCCCGAGGGTAGAGATAGGGACGGGCACTAGCCTACTTCCGGCGGAAGACGCGATAAAGGACTCGTATCTTCTGTGTTTCGCCGTTCTTGCCGCGTTAAGCGAGGTGAGTGGGTTGAATGTCCTCACTCTCCTGTTCGAGGGCGCTAGGGGGTTGACAAAGGTGACGTCGAAGAAGTCTATTCTGCCAGTTCGTCCAATTGCGCTAATATCGGGTCTTGTGCGGTGGACCCCTTCTCGCGGCTCGATGACTGGATCTCGCGCGGCTTTCATGAGATCGCTTGCCAATAAACGAACCTGACAGTCGTGTCTTCGCGTCCTCTCGCCCCCGTGCCCCCGTGCACGCAGGTGCAACGCTACTGCTATCTACTCTACCACTGATCAACTGCAGTACTACTAAGCTGTGATGTGTCTACAAGTCCGCTGATGTTTATAGGACTACCTGATGTATACGCTAACTAAGGCTCACACTCACTTAAGCAGAGAGAAGCCGTTATGTTTATGACACCTGATGTAACCACATTACACACAAGTCATGATTAACACAGCGATGTATATACTGTGACCCGATGATGCGAAGAGGAGTCACAAGATTTGAGACTTGAATGCAAAGTTACACCAAGCTCACTCTTCCAGAAGCTACTAACCCATCTACCAATAAAAACTGAGAGAAGCTCGCATACAGAGATACTTCACGTGCGAGCCAGCCAGAGCCACTGATCACGTTTTTGCCGGTGATCTCGATTGCACACTTTCGGCGCACCGTAGTTTATATAGTACCAGCTCTGGTCAGCTCTGGTCTACCAAGTAAACCTAACGAACGTCGCCTTTGTCTTCTACCTGTTTGGTTGCTTCACTTTGGTTGCGCTTGTTCCTCCCCTAGTTGCAACCCCCTACTTCTGGCGAGTTTTTCCAAGAGCATCCAAGTCGTTAAGGCTAAGTGTTGTTTCTACATACGTTAACCTCCATTCTTATTTGTCTCTTGTCGCTAGCTGAATACTAGAACTCCCCGCACTTTTGTGCAACATACCGTCTTGTACGCCTAGTATCTCAACTTTTCTGGTTTAAGTGGTTGGTGGTTCTTCCAATCTCATCGCGGCAGCCTTAGAACCTGAGGTTCACCGTGCGTGCACTACATTTATTTGTCTCCCGATCTATAATTCAAGGAGACAGGAAGTTAATAAGCAGTTTTTCACTTCAAGTTCTGTAGAATAAGGAGTGCGAAACACAATAAAGTTGTTGAGCGAGGTTAAGTAATTCCAGATGACGACCGTCCTTGTTCATCAACTTTACCCACCTAACCCGCACAAATCGTTTTCGCCGAATTCAACCCGACAAGCAACGGACGCCACAGCAGAAGTCGTTCGTCAAACAAGTTATTTCATTTCGTTATTGTCCGCAAAGTTTGTCGCAAGAATGTCAACTCGAAAGTCTGGACTCAGTGTTTCAAGCGTCCCAGGTTCTGATCGTGTGTTGCGATCGGGATCTAAAAAGGGAGGTCAGCCTCATCCCTCAATCGGGGCTATCTTTAGGCCCGCAGCTACACAAGGTGCAGCTATCGGAACACCACAGTCTACTGTGCAGGACGGTGAACAGCCGGTTTCGTCAAGATCTGTTGACTTTCAGCAGAGAATACCGACTGGGTCACAGGATATGGTAGCCAGTGGCAGCACAACAAACTTGGAAGGTGTTCAATCTTTTACGGGACATCGCGGACCCAATCCGTCTCATATAGAGCAGTCGGCAGGAGGTCAGTCTGCTACAGTGGCGCGAGGAGCGCAAGGACAAGTTGAGTCCATGATCCCCAATAGTGGGAGTGTTTATTCCCAACCACTGGGTGTTGCGAGTTCTGCTCGTCCGCTTCTGGCAACATCATCACCTACAGTTTTTTATGAACCTCGTCAGTTACAAAGTGTACCAGCTCAAGCTGTGGTAAAACGTCAGGTTAGTCCGCAGCTTCCGATTGGAGTGATTACCTCGTCGGATAGTTCCCCATCGTCGGGTGAACAAGCACAAATGCTTCGTCAAGCATATGGTGTGCAGAGTACCACTTATAGTAGTGGGCAACAAAAACAAAATGACTTGGTTACGCGCAGTCCAGCTATCATGAATCCATAGCCGTGTCAAGCTATTGCTGCTCAGGAAGTTTGTAGTTCTTCGCAAAGTGTGATGGTTCAAGGTCATGTGTTATCGACTAGATAGGGGCCCGGTACTAAAAAGCCCTACAGCTACTGCACACCAACAGCAGACGATGCCAAGAAGGATCGAAGCGTCAGCAATGGCGCAAGTTAATCAAGAAGCATCTGCAGGGTCTACAACACAATCAACTGTGGTTGTGACTCGAAGGCTGCCTGGAGTTGGTTGGCGAACTTCTCGTCAGTCCCCCGTTACTCAGGGTAATCTTGCGCAAGATGCAAGTCAAAGTCAGCAAGTACAAACGTTAGGTACTTCACAACGTACCGCCGAACCAACGACAAGGGATCGGAGAATTATTGAGATCTGCCGTCATGAGGACAATCAAGTGCAGGAGAGACTTGTAAGTCTTATTGAACAAGCCGTTCTCCAACCCAGTAACTAGCTCAAAGTCCAGTCGGAACGTTCAAATGCAGTCGAACAGAGACTGAACCACGTACTGACCACGCTTGGTCCAACAACTACGGAGGAAATGCCAAATGTGTTACGCAACCTGCGGCAGTTACGAAGTGATGTCAGTTCTGTCATGGAAAGATCGTCGCAGTCCAGGAGGACCGTACAACCCCTTTATGTGAACCAGGCTACTGATGTGGAAGGTCCCACGCCAACAAGAAAAGATACCGTACAAGTTAGATCTTATGCGATCGACAACATCGAAGACCCCAATCGATACTCGGACGAGTACGATCTTGAAGGCATTCGTAGTCACCGCCATCGGAGAGCGCAAGGTCGTCGAGGACGTCGTAAGCACAAGGGACACCCATGTGGCGCTAAGGATATAAGGTGCTTCGCATGTGAAGAGGAGTCCTCAGATTCCCCAGATACAGACAAGTCAGACTCGAGTTTTGATGAGGAGGAGTATAGGGGTAGAGCACGCTCCGCATCTAGCTTCTATCGTCGTGGAACTAGGTATCGGAAGCTAAAGGAGCTTCGACTGAACAATCCATGCTTTACGGAGGCATTAAGTTACCGTACTTATTTTTGAAAAAAGGAGTGAAATGGGTGCAATCCCATAGTTTGGGATTGCCAAGTGTAAATCTATATACGTGTACATATGTACACGTGGACCAATGTAGCTTGAGAAACGTCATCAGTACATACCAATAGTATCGCTCAAGTGGTTGTATCTGAGTTGGATTCTGTAGAATAATATGACACTTGGCATATTCTGGTTGGTCGATGATTTTTCACTACTGTAAGAGCTCATTACTGCATCTAATCTGTCCGAACGAAACATATTCTTTTCCTTTGATATGTTTCGGTTGCGTTGCCGGGTGGACGTATGAAACAATTCACGAGTTGATTGTCTTTCATCGTTTCGTTTTCGTCTCGTATCGGAAAATAAGTTTTCTTTTACGTTTCCTTTCGGGAATAAACGTTTCTTTTACGTTTCCTTTCGGGAATAAACATTTCTTTTTCGTTTCCTTTCGGGAATTAACGTTTCGTTTACGTTTCCTTTCGGGAATTAACGTTTCGTTTACGTTTCTTTTCGGGAGTTAAAGTTTCATTTACGTTTCCATTCGGCAGTTTTAAGTTTCCAGCGTATTAAATTCTGCAATTATAAGGCATGTAGGCTAGGGTAAGCAATAGATTCGGGGAGAAAGGTACTGTAAACGGGAATCTGGCTAATGCAAAATCTACATTCACAAGACCCGACTAAGTTCGGGCGAGCAGTATATATTTGTAGTCCGGTAGCTCATACTAGTAAATCCGGGGTACGGACTTGCATTTGATTTCAACACCAACCTCACCTTTCCCATTCCATTTCCTTTGCCCTATTTTTTGTCCATTTCTTTTCTCATTCTCTCCATTCTCCTCTTCATGCTTCCATTTTCTCTATACTTGTAGTCTTGAGGATCAGGAGCGATCCGGAAAACAAACAGGTATGATACGCGACCATATCAAGAGACTCAAGCTTGCACTTTGCGAGAAAAATTTCGATGGGGAAGATCCTATCTTAATACTGGAGTTCTTAGCTAGCTTCATGGAGGAGGCGAACAATAATAAAATGAGTGAGGCAAAAGCATTCGTCGATTTGCCATACTTCTTGAAGAAAGATGCAGCGACTTAGCTCCGCAGCGTCCAAGCCTCTTCGTAATCAAATGCCGGAGGAATTTCCTCTTGGCCAGAAGCAGTCCTATACTTGCTTCGCACCTATGCAACCCCGAGTGCAATCAGGGATGCTATAAAACAATTCAGATCGTGTGTGCAGAAAAACGACGAGAACGAGCGTTAGTTCGCTCTTAGGTTAGCCAGAGCGGGTACAAGCTGTGGCATCGTTTTTGAAGAATGGCAGAAGATCAGTATCTTCATTGATGGTCATCACCGAACAACTCGTGCTCTTGTGGCGCGCCACTGAGAGAATGCTGGTACCGACCTTACGTTGGAGCAAATCGTACACTATGCACAGGATCAAGGAGACTCTGTACGCGCCCTCCGTGGAGAGATATCCTCAAGAAAGAAACCAGATTCCAATCTTGAATGGAACACGCAAGCAGGTTCTAAATAGGGAATTAGAACTCGCCCGCGTAGTTCAGCAATGTTAGGTGATTCATCAGAAGAATTCCGTGATGAATACTCAACCGAACCAAATTCTTATCGTCAACCGAACGCAGATTTGCTTCTGCCAAGATCCGGTAATTCCGCGAACACTTCGAGTTTACCCACAGATAGTTACGATACGACCGTACAACCATCAATTGTATTTACAGCCCCAAGTGAGCTTGAAGATCCGTTGTTTCTAACGCGACAAGTACCCGCACCTTACGTCACTCATCAGGAAGGGTATCGCCAAATAAAGATGTCACGTCCGTGATGGACTAAACGTGTACCAGGTCGACGTAATTGGGACAACAGTAATGGAAGAGTCGTCATACGTTGGAAATGTTACAAACATGGACATGTCGCACCAGACTGCGACATCACTGCGCAAGATTTTCAGACTATCATTAGCAACTGTCAGGCTTTGACACCAGCAGAACGCGCAACCGTACCATAACAGTCGTATTAAGGAGTTTGCTCGTTACTTGGACATTTAGGTCTCACGGAACAGCGTTCTCGACCTCACCCGACCCACCGGCTTTGGGTTCTGTTACAGGCCGAGAGATTAAAGTTGGGTTGGCGGGGCACGTAAGGCATAATTCACGGGTTTACTGCTTTAGTGTACGTTTACGTAACAGAACATGCATGGCTAGCATGCACGTAATGTTACTTACGTTTTGAATATCGGTAATTATGAATTTCCCGCGCATGCAAATCAGGGAATCTGAGGCATCTCGGCTTGGGTAGGCTATAGGATCAACAAAAATAGTACTGCAAATGTAGATTTTGCTACTTTCATTTTGCTTTCACAAAGCCGAAGTGAGTACATGCAAACAGTACATAGTTGTAGTCTAATAGCTCATCCAAGTAAGAAGAGGTACGGACTTGCCTTTGATTTCAACACCAACCTCACCCTTGCCGTTCTATCTCCTTTCTGTTTCTTTTATCCATCTACACTCTTTCCCTACTTCCCTTTTCATTCTCTCTCCTCATCCCTCATCATCCCCTGTTCTTTCTTCAGGTTATGGGCCCAGTCCACGCTACCGCTCTTTCCGCTTGATCCGTCCCTCAACCGTTGACGTTGACGTTGAGGTAAATTTTTCTCTGTGTTGTTGTTGTGCTGTTGGTGTTGTCATTTGTTGCTTCGTGGTGATTGTTGTTGGGTTCTTGTCTTTGTTAGGACCCATTTGGTGATTGTCAAGCACTCTGTGTGTGGATCCTGAGTGTTTTGTGGTTTTCGTTGTGTGTTGTTGTTGGGCTTTTGTTGATACGAACCAATTTAAGGTTGTCAAGCACTCTGTGTGTGGATCCTGAGTTTTTTGTGGTTACCATTGTGTGCTGAATCAGAGCAATCGTTGTTTGTGCTCTACTGCTGTTGAGACAAATTTTTTTGTTGTCAAGCAATCTGTGTGAGAAACCTGAGTGCTTTGTTGTGTCAATGCTTTGGTCACTGTTTGTTCGCTCGATTTTTTGTCTCCTCTGTGGTGGTTGTGGTTATTCGGCAATTGATCAGCTCGAGTTTATTGTTTGGAAATATTGGCCTTGTTGTTTGAGGAGGAATCTAGGCCTGGTTGTTGATACCCCTTGCACTCTTGGAAAGCCTTCACGGCAACGGAAAAGAAGAAGACAGAGTGCCGGGGGTCCGCCCAAGTTTGTCCGATTCTTTTGCCGAATCGTGGTCTTGGCAATCGGTTTTGTGATCCTCTCACCGGCTGTACTCTTTTGAGAACAGCTTCTTTTTCTAACGCGAGTTGGACGGACCGTACCATACCAACGCGGTTGATAAAGCGAATTATCAGAAGTCGTAAGATTAAACCCGATTCCCGGTGGGAATCAGGGTGTAACAGCCGAGTAGGTCCTGTTCAGTGGCCATTTTGCGCACCGGCTGGACAGAGACGCTCCTCGCTTGAACGACCGATACGTACGCGAAAAGCCATCGCCGGTGTCTGGAGAGGAAACGACTGTCCTCTAACTCCCTACTCTGGTAGCATACCGGGTACTAGTGTTCTGCACTTGTACTTTGGTACCTGCTGGCTCTACTTCTGTTAAGGTATAGATACGTGCTGTGAACGGAAGGTCGAGGCTCATTGGTGACCTTGAGAGCTTTCATACGAGTACGATGGAAGTCAAGCAACACAGTCCCGAAGGAATCGCGCCTGAGTTAGTACGGAAAGGGTGTGATTGTGGTAAGACGTCCTTTGCTGCGCGGACCCTTCGGGGTAGTGGCTAAAAATTCCTGGCCATCTACAGGTATAAGTTGCTGTGCTTACTCGTGGCACACGGATTTCGCTCAAAGTTGAAAGAACCAGCACTGGCCGATATACAGGGGTAGCGCCCTAAGGCACGAAGAAAGAGGTGGTAAGAGGTAAAGTGGAGGATAAATAAAGAGGTAAAGAGTTGGAAATTAAACACTACGTGTCTTTAAGTAAACGCTGCAAACTTCTTATAGGGAAAGGCTTGCCGTGACAAGCGACTATCGGTCTCCGGCTTGGGATACCCGAAAAAGAGGATTTTCCATACTCACTGCATACGTGGTAATAGAGGTTTCAGTTACAAAAGGTCTTGGATCAAAACGTAGTCATGGACGATCGCGGAGGCGGAGTTCGGATTGAAAAGATCACCAACAATAATTTCCATGTTTGGAAGCAGAAGATGCAGCTTCTTCTCGCTCTCCGGGAGCTTTATGACAATATTGTGGATGATCCGCCTTAGGAATAGGATGATCTGGCTTTCAAATCATGGACTCGGGCCGACCGTAAAGCACGGGCTCTCATCGGGTTGTCCCTTTCCGATGAGCATCTTGAGCATTTGCGCACTGCGACAACTGCAAAGGAAATGTGGACGATTATTCTCAACACGTTTGAGAGGCACACACTCCTCAATAAACTTGCGGCTCGGCGTCGGTTTTACACAGCGGCTATGGATGGTAACGAGAGAGTTTTGCAGTATGTTAACCGTGTGACACAGTTGGCACCGACCCTCAAATCCATGGACGTGACTATCGATGACAAAGAGATAACCATGGCTGTGCTTAACGGATTGCCACCTCGATTCGACAATATCATCGTTGCCTTGGATTCGCTCGGCAATGAGGAGAGGGTATTTACTTTGGAATTTCTGAAGAGGCGGTTGTTGCAGGAAGAGGAGCGTGCTCAAATGATGGAGTCCAAAGGGACAAAATCCAATGCTGCGCTCATATCTAATGCCGGTCCGAATGACCACGGAAGTAATGCTAGACAGCTGCACTCTACGAACTGTGGTCATTCTGGTCACACCGCGGACAGGTGCTGGGGCAAAGATGTGAACGGTAGGAGCCCGGAAGCTCCAAGGGGCTATCGTGCATCTGGGTCTCGTAGTGGGAGAGCGTCCAATAATCATCGGAACGAGAAAAATCGCCCAAAAAAGAGATAAGCAGGCGTTCGTAGGGGAAAATGTATTTGATTCGATTGATTCTCATCTTTCAGCTGATAGTGAGGACAGCATAGATGAGAGTGAAATTGTTCGCCTCATTTCACGAATTAAATTGGCCGGGATCTCGACCGGAACTTCCTTCCGGTAAGCAGATTCCGCATGTAATTCCCATATGACATACGATAGGAATGTTTTCACGAATTACACCGAGCTCTCTGCAGCCTCATTCGAAATGGGAACTAAAGCCCGGGCTAAGATTACTAGGCCAGGTGACGTGGAGCTGATAATACTAGTGGATGGTTCTCGAAAGCGGTGCATTCTGCGAGATGTCTTCCACGTTCCTAGTTTCGAATACTCTCTCATCTCTATAGGCAAAGAGGACATAGAAGGGATCGAAACTGTATTTGAGAACAAATCCTTGCAGATGACTAAGAATGGGAGAGTTGTGGCAACTGGAAAAATGCTGTGCGATAGCCTTCTTTGTGGCATCGAAATAGTCCAGAAGACACCAAATGATACCTTGTGCTCTGCAAAAGTCACTACACTCTCAAAATGGCACGAGAGAATGGCTCATGTAAGCAAGCAGGGCATTGCATCTATGGTAAGGAACAATGTTGTGAACGGCGTGCAGATCAGTGGCCCGAATGCATCCGAAATATGCACCTTATGCGTTCATGGAAAGGCTCATCATTCTGCAGTGCCGAAGAAACGCACTATTGGTAGAGCTCATTTAGTGTACGTTTACGTAACAGAACATGCATGGCTAGCATGCACGTAATGCTACTTACGTTTTGAATATCGGTAATTGTGAATTTCCCGCCCATGTAAATCAGGGACTCTGAAGCATCTCGGCTTGGGTAGGCTATAGGATCAACAAAAATAGTACTGCAAATGTAGATTTTGCTACTTTTATTTTGCTTTCACGAAGCCGAAGTGAGTACCGGCAAACAGTACATAGTTGTAGTCTAATAGCCCATCCAAGTAAAGTAGAGGTACGGAATTGCCTTTAATTTCAACACCAACCTCACCTTTGCCGTCCTATCTCCTTTCTGTCTCCCTTCTACACCTACACTCTTTCCCTACTTCCCTTTTTATTCTCTCTCCTCATCCGTCATCATCCCCTGTTCTTTTCTTCAGTACGAAGTAAACTTAACTAACGTCGCCTTTGTCTTCTACCTGTTTGATCGCTTAACTTTGGTTGCGCTCGTTCCAAGCCCCTTTGTTTCCCTCTACCTGCATCCTCCTAATTCTGGCGAGTGTTGCCAAGAGCATCCAAAGTCGTTGAGGCTAAGTTTTGTTACTACATAAGTTGACCCCCATTTTTATTGGTTTCTTGTCGCTAGCCGAACACTAGAACTCACCGCACCTTTGTGCAACATAAAGTCTTGTACGCCTAGTTTCTCAACTTTTCTGGTTTATGTTGTTGACGGTTCTTCCACTCTCATCTCGGCAGCCTCACAATCTACCTTTCACCTGGCGTGCATTACATCCTCCGCCTCATCCTCGACGAACAAGCGACGCAAGAATTCGATCAACTTCTTCTTCGTTTTTTGGCGTAGATAGTCATCACGGTCAGTAGGGCTGAAAGGGAGTAGGGGAATGGCGCTTAGGGGGCGAGGGTGGCGATGACTCTGGAGGGGCATAGGTTGTCCATTATGGTGGGGTTTGGGGTGTGGTAGGCAATTGAAGGTGTTTTGAATGGGTAGGGGGAGAGGTGTGGTGAATATAATGATCGGGGAGGTTTGAATGTGGAATATAAGGGTTCAAATAGGCTCCCGAGGGTGCATTCTGTAGATTTTGAATAGGTAAAATAAATCTACAAGGGAATTTGTAGTAGTGCATTTGCGCCCTTTTTCTCAAAATAAAATAATTTAGAGAAGGAGGTAAGCTAAAAGGGAAAAAGACCTTGATTCGGGATCGATTTGGAGAGGAGATACGGTATGAAAATATCTAGATAAAATGGGAGTGAATTTGGAGAGGACCGCGCAAAGGATAAGCAAAGATCAGGGAGGGCGAGAAAGGACCAGAACTACAAACAATTTTGGGCAATGGGAGGTAGTACAGTAAACCAAAAGTCGGTGGATGACGGCGATAAAAAAATCCGTTCCGATCCGCTCCTTTCTGACACCCCCCCACGCGTAGGTCGAACGTCCCGTCTATTCCTCATTGCCTTTGATGTTCTTGTGGCAGTTTTATCCATTCATTAGGGAGAAGGTATGGTTGACTGAAAGTATATGGCAGTAACTGATTTCCGATATGGTGGGAGAGTTTGTACCGTGCGATGAACGGCTCAGCTCCTTGGTCAAGAGTTTCGTAGATCCTGCGTATGGTTTCAGAGTGTTCTCTAATGAGCTCCTCTTGTTTCATTTCTCCAAACCTTCCAAATATAAGGTAGTAGATGGAGTATGCGAACTTCTATGGCAAATGGTCAAGAAACGAGTATCTGAAGGAGAGAAAAACTCGCAATATAAGAATAGAGTCTTCAAGAGTAATGTGTACCCCGTGAATTACTTGGATGCACATGCAAATATTAATGGGAAAAAATGAAATTACTTCTGCTTCTCAGCGGACCTCTGCTATTTCGCGAAGCCAACGTCTAATTGGTAGCCGTCCAATAATCAAAGAGGCAAAGTTTCCCCTTGGGAGACTGGGCGGTGTTGGAGGTAATCTCCTTGGTGATCTTCCTCGTTGCTCTTGACGCCTTGCCCTCCTCGATGGTCCGACTCGATCACTGGATGGTCCTGCTCGAGTCATCATGACGATCTCGGGAGGATCTTGGTCTTCACGTAAGGCGGAGGAACGTAAGGTTCCCATAGAGGGTATAGGACCACTAGATATTTAGCGTCGGCAGCTAAATCATAGCCTGTGCGTGATACCTAAGGATGCCCTTTTAGAAACGAATACACGCCTCTGATAACGTTTAGATAGAAGAAAGATAGTCTTTCCGTTAGCACGGTTCCATATCGTCCAATTGAGTACTGGTGTATTATCTGCACAAACTCAGCGCCTATTGATATGAATCGTCCGTTTTGAAACGAATAGAAAACCCTCAATAGTGGGTTTTAACCTTCTTCCGAGAGATATGGTCCATTCAGCATCCGGAAGCTTAAGCAAATGTTAATAAAGAAGTAAATAAGTCCATGTGACTCTGAATCTTCTCGTGAAAACAGCCGTACCCACTCCCAAGATCTCTTCCCACTGATCAGAATCATCATATAATTATGGAGTAAGATGTTCCTTGGGTGGAAAGGCAGTGCTATTATAGAGACAGCTTCCGCCTTCTCTTGGTACGGGACGAGACGCCGAGCATCAATGGGTATCCTCGATTTCTTCCCTGAACTTGAGCAGAGTTCGATGTGCAGGTGTCTCGCCTTGATAAACACGTATGGAATAGAGTACTTAGTTTTGAACTTAGGCAACTTGACCATCTGTTGCAAAGCCTTTCCGTGGATGACGAGAAGTTTAGATCCGACAGTGAATGTCCGACCCTTCGCCCCCGACTGAACGACCCCCGAACTAGCATTGACTCGCTGTGCTTGCCAATTCCTTGCAGTTCGTAGCTCCGTTTCTCTTACACTTTCCTTTAGCCCGTTTGCTTTGGATAGAGTATCCTACTTCGTCATTCGTCGGATTTTCTCGTACAGTAATTCAACGGGGAACTTCCATTTGTTCCCTTTGATGACAGGTTCTCATATGGGTAGTTGAGAGGGCAGGTTGCGTGGGCAAGTTGAGTGAGCAGGTGAAGTTGCGGGTATTTCTTGCTAACCGATTTTATTTGGTTCCCTACAATTCCGTCCTTAAATACACGCTACGACTATTTCCATCTTCGGTAGAGACACTCAAGAATCTCACGAAAATGAAGCTTTTCGACATGTTGAATTATCTTGGCCCAGCAGAACTGCTCATTTAGCATATTTTTGAAAATGCTTCCAAAGCTGCCAAATTAACATCAAACTACTCGGCCCGCCAAATAAACCCATACAGTACCTTATTTCTTTCAAGAAGTTACATGGATGCAACCGGAGGATAAAGTATAAGCAACAACAATAACATGAACCCCCATACACAATATAGATTCAGGGGCAAATAAATGTACCCTCATACAAGACACAAAATCAGGAACCCAATAACAAGATCTTCATACAAAACAGTAAATCGTCATCTCCAAAATCATGATAAAGGGAAGTATTTCTGATACCTCATACCAAATATATATATGAGGCCACATAAAATATCTTTGATACTTCATACCAAATATATGTATGGATCCCATCACAAATGAACTCAGAAGATTCATACGAAATATATGTATGAAGTAACATAAAAAATATCTCTTGTGCCTCATATTGGTGTGAAAAGGCTTCACACAATGGTCCTCGACTGTAACAGGACAGTAATAAGTGTTGGTGCAGTCTCATGCACGTTCTTCTTTTGAAATGCTGATCTGAGCGCCTGGTGGTCAGTCACTAGAGTAAACTTTTCGAGCGATAAAAGATATACCCTAAATTTCTTCAATGTAGAAACGACCTCATGTGCCTCTTTTTCGCAGACAGAATATCTTTTCTCCGCCTCATTCAACGTTCTGCTAGCAAAATGGACCGGGTGAATTCCACATCTCTCATCCTTTTGGGACAAAACGGCCTCGACTGCATTGTCTGATGCATCTGTTTCTACCATAAATAGAACCTTGAAAACAAGATAAATGAGGGCTGGAGGGGCGATAAGCTTTTCCTGAAGCTCCTCGAAGGCCTGTTGCATCTTCTAGTTCCATACGAATTTTCCATTCTTTGACGTGCCAGGATCGAGCGGGACCGCTATTATGGCTAAATTCTTAATGAACCTTCTATAGTAAGAGGCGAGACCAAGAAAAATTCTTAATCCAGCCTTCGGAGCCGGCCGGGGTGCCAGCTTGATTTTCGAAACCTTGTCAGGGTCTGCTTTTATTCCCTCCTGATCGACTATATGGCCCAGTAGTTTTACAGACGTCTGTGAGATGACGCACTTGCTCAGCTTAATCTTCAAGCATTAGTTTGATATCCTTTTAACCACTTCTTTTATTTGAGTCACATGATCCCCCAGTGTCTTCGAAAATACCACCACATCGTCGATGAATACCCTCGCAAAGGGCATTCCGTTTAGAACCTCGTTCATCATTCTTTGAAAGGTAACAGGTGCGTTCATGAGACCAAAAGGCATCACTTCGATTCTAAAAGTCCCCATTTTACACCTGAAGGTCGTCTTTTCCTTGCATTCTTCCTCTAACGCAATTTTCCAGTAGCCGCTATGAAGGTTGATCGTTGTGAAATATTTCCCATCTTTCATGTCTTCGAGAATTTCCTCCAAGTTCGGAATTGGGAAACGATCAGATATCATCTTCTCGTTCAATACCCTTTAATCAACGGAGAATCTTGGTTTTCTATCTTTTTTTTCGCGATAACAACTGGGAACGACCATGAAGAAGACGTGGGTGTTATGATACCATTTTAGCATCTCTCTGACTCTTCGATAGCCTGATCCCACTTCGGTGGCTGGCGCCTAGGTCTGTGATATATTGGTTTTGGTTCTACTAGCTCAAAGGCATGCTTTCTAGGAACATCTGCTTGACGCAAGTCTGATAGATCCCATGCAATGACCTCTGAACATAGAAATATCTCGAAACTTGCCTGGCTGCTTGGGAATGGATATAACAAACTTTCTTTCTGCTTTCTTTCGTTCTACTTAATCCTTTTTTTCGGATTTGTTCGCAAAGAGCTCTTTTTTCTACTCCCATGAGGCTAATTTCTTCCTTCAACCTATCATTTTATACATTTTCTTTCCGGTTTCCAGTTTCCGTAAGTTTTCCGAATATAGCGACAAATTTAGGCCTGTTCTCACCGCCGCAGTCCCTGTCATCATCGATTTCGAAGCCAGAGTCCGAACCGTCCCACGCGAAGCTCAGGATATCTTCTTCCAAGTTGGCCAAGCGGTCATTTCGATCCAAGGTCCCCGAATCTTCACTTCTATTACCGGATATGAAGTCCTCGCTGTTCGTTCCACTTAAATTCCCCAGAAAAGCGCTCCTGTCGTAGTCGAGTTTCATCCGAACCTCCGTTCCATCTACTTGAATGGAGACACTTTGCTTAGCAAGATCTGTCAATGCTTCCAATTATTCCGTCGTTGGTCAGCCAATGACTACGTCAAATGGAAGGTCATGCATGACCAGCAAATCTAGATTGACTTTTAGATCTGCGAAGAACACTGCCATATTTTCGAGCGTCCCCATACATTGAGAGACGGTCCCATCAGCGACAGTTATCTTCCTCGTTGTAGGAATAGCGTTGAGGCCAATATGATTTACCAAGCTCCCTGAGATCAAGTTCGGAACAACCCCTGAATCGAATAACGGTTGAGCTTCTGTCCCCAAAACCTTGACCGGTACTAATTGAAGATGTCTATGAGTGGTGGAAGCGGAGTAAAGCATTACCCTCTTCCTGCCTGCGGACTTAATGATTTTCTTCAGTTCTTTCTCCGCGTCATCCGCATCCCCTCGTAAAAGTTGGCCGATGTCATCCCCGTTGGCGCTTCCGCCAGTTCCGCCACAAGTTGCATTTTTCCACGGAACCTAGGACATCCTTGGATACCCCCTTTTTTTTGTTTAGCTTCCTCGTTTTCCGGGATTTCACGGCCTCTGGTCCTAGATAAGTGGTATAAGGTCTCTTAGTGCGGGGTTCCACGGAGGCTGGGATACATTCCAGAATATTTTCCCCTAGACTTTGTTTTTTCACTAAAACGTTGCCTTCCACGCCCCTTTTCGTCGTATTAACCTGGCTAGATTCTTCTGCGACCGTGACGTTGCCGACACTTTCCTGGCTTTTTCCACCCTATTTTTTGCATTTTCGGCTCCGGAACCGACTCAAACCGTACCTTCGAGATATTTGACCGACGGCCATCCCTCGACCAGCAGCCATTCTCATGGTGACCAAAACGGCCGCACTTTGCGCAACGAGTATTTCTATATGGATTCTCAAGACACCTGTTTGCAAAGTGTCCGGGCTTTTAGCAGTAAGAGAAGACTTCTGCTGCCTTCGGGACCCCGAACTGGTTCTTCTTGATGGTAGAAGTAAGGCTCTCCAACTAGGAGGTTATCATGTCAAGGCAATTATCTAACCGTGTTTCTAAATGCTCTTCCAAGTTTTTAGCATCGCTCCTGACAGATTCCAATGCCGCTGCACTAGCAGCATGCCTTTGATAATTCTTCTCAGGATGTATAAAAGGCATTATTTTCAGGTCCCCCTTCGATACTTCACTCTCCGCCTGAAATGTCTTCGAGTTTTTGACAAATTCTACTATGGAGCCTTTCAGTTCATTAAAAGTGTGAGGGCCCTTGATAAAGAGGAAATAGGAGAGTCCCTTATCTTCCACCGCCTCCTTACGCAGCGTTCCTTACTTGGCTTGGGCGTTGAACCCAGCCTTCTCATAGAGATCACACAAGTACCCCAATAAGCTTAACAAATTATCGAAGTTGAGCCGGGCTTCTATGGCGGCACGAATCATCTCGTGTGGCTCTACATGCATAGCATATTCTTTTACAAACCACTCACATACCTCACCGGAGTTGCCTCCATTATCATTAAGGGACCAACCTTCGATGAACCCAGCCTTATATTTGTGCTTTGCGTCACCATAAAGATAGGCAAAGATACTTGTGGCCTTCTCCTCATCGCTCTTCTCACGCATCGAAACATTAACATATGTATAGAGAAGTTCCTCAACGTCTTCACTCTTTCCACGTGTGAACGTTATACGAGCAGCGTTGAGATCCATGGTTACAGAAAAGATAATCCCCCTGAAGTATTCCTTAATACTCCACAACTGGAATACCTCGGGTGCAACCCCCTCCACAGGAGTACCAAGTGATAGGAGTAAACCGTCGGGAGAAGAGATACTTAGAGCCAATTACCCCAAAAAGTAATGGAAGTTGGGTAGGGTGAGACCCTTTGCTGGACGGATGAAATTGCGGGCTCTGCTACCCAGATTGTACTCGGTACTCTAAAATTCTGACCTTAAGTACAACCGACAACTACTCGCTAACTCACTGCGTCCATATACAAAATCCATGAAAATGAACCATTTAAGCTGATTGGAAGGTATTGGCCCGGTAATAACGTTCATTAGGGGCATTTTGGAACTGGTTCCAAAGTCGTCAAATTTTTGTGAACAGTTTGGCCCAATACAAACATCAATACAGCACCGTGTTTTGCAAACTCATCGGAACCGAATTCGCTTGTGCTATAATAACAGACTCAACCCGTTATACGTATAATTGAATCAAATATCTGATTTTGGATCCAACCGGACTAAACGTAATCATAATTAGAAATCTCATACGTCTTATAGAACGACATAACTGATTTTGGATGCAGTCGGATAAACTGTAACCATAATTAAAAACCTCATACATCTTATAGAACGACATAAATGATTTTGGATACAGTCGGATAAACCGTAACCATAATTAAAAACCACATACGTATTACAGAATCACATAACTGATTCTGGATGCAGTCGGATAAACCGTAATCATAATTAGAAACCTCATAAGTATTGTAGAATCACATAACTGATTTTAGATGCAGCCGGCAAAACCATAATCATAAATAGAATCCTTAGACATAATATAAGATCAACTACCTATTTCTAGGTGCAGTCAAGAATGGAATGGACTGATGCATCCATGGATTGCTACAGTGGACCGCATCCGGCGGATGCGGCAGGCATTCTACTGTACCTGGAGAGAACGGAGCGGGGTAGTAATGACAGTATTATCATAACCGACTCCTACCGTACGAACTCTAGTACAGTAAGAAGTACAGGACGAGGTACAGTACGAAGTACAGTACGAAGTACAGTTCCACACCTGACACGAGTGCAGTATGTGTACACCACTGCACCAAAGGTTTCTACTCTTTGCTGTACCACGTGTGTATCACATACACAACTGCCACCACGTACACGTGTAAATACCTTACCTCGGCATACATCTTACACAGTATACTCCTCACCCACTTACAGTACCCAACCCTACGCTAAATCACCCCATAAACAACATTCTGCCCTCTAAAGGAGCTCATCAACCCTTACACCGCTACAGTCATTACATGTGTAATCTGCCAGCCAATCGAATTGAAGTATATGAATCATCAGCCAATGAGGTTGCAGGTAACAATCTGTAGCCTAGGGAACAATGGGCCAAGTTCCACTTGTCAAAATTTATGCGAAATTTGCATAGATCGCTGACCCCTCAAAATAGCCCTTTCGTCCCAGGAAACTTTGGATTTCCTCCAGAATGCCTTCGGGTCACCCTTAAACCCACACGTGTACAGTTATACATGTGGAACACGCTGCATACCTCTTATGAGGCTTGCCACCGATGTGAGGGTCATGTGATCGTCTCGCCAACTCAACAACAGATTTCCTCCGAAATGCCCTAGGGTCAGCCTTCATCACACACGTGTACACGTCTACACATTTGAGACGCGTCATGCCTCTTATGAGGCTTGCCACCAATCTGGGGGTCATATGATCGTCTCGCCAACTCAAGAACAAGAAAGAGGTGTAGCAAGCGACAAAAGTGCTACCGTAGTATAGTTGAACAAACAAAAAGTGTTTGTTAAGGACGAAAGTTGAGAGGGCTACAAGCAGGTATAGAAGGAGCAGAGTCTACCACTGATGCTATGCGACCAGCGTAAGAAAAATTGTTCTTGGGTCTGAAGTTGACTTTCAACTTCTTACTATTTGTTGCGATTATGCCCACAGTATCCCTCCAGCAACCTATACCAAGGATTCACACTGTAAGAAGACATCAGTACAACTTGTGCACTGTACCCACGCACTAGTGTAAAACATAAGATCATACCTCTTTGTACCAAGCCAATGACATGGAGCCATCTTGGCTATCTCTCGTGGTTCTTGAAACATTTCGGACCCACCAATCAGCAACCACTTTAGGCCTCCTCGCCAATTGGACCAATGGGACTTTGCCATGGTTTTTATTGCTTTCGGTTACACTGATGGATGCTACATGAGCCTTCAGAACCTTGTAGTTTGGTACCTCTGGGCTCGCTTTTTCTAGAATACCTTTGAATTCAGTACCGTTTGCTTACAATTTATCTCTGCTGGTGTTGAGAACTTTTTCTATATAAACCTTGGTCTGATGTTCCGGCCTGTTTACCGGAAGCATCAACCAACAGTTCAAAAATCGATTACCTTTTGTGCTCTCAACACACAACACTATTCGGGACTTGCCTTGAAGTTGACTGCAAACTTGCTTGAACTCTCCAAGAAGAAGCACTTTAACCGGATTCTAGAGCCTTTGGCTACCGCTTAAGTCCGAACAACACTACAAAAGATATCAGGAAATGCATAAAAACACTTTTTATGGATAATAAACTCTAAACAAAAGATATTTAAGTAACGAAAAATCGATCTGGTCGTATTATTTCCCATCCTCTAGATCAAACCCAAACAAATCTTCCAAAATATCCATGCTGCCAAAGCAGTCCCGACAAATATCCGCGAACGGCTCATAACTCTCTATTTCCTCCTGAGAGATATCTAAACCACTAAAGATGCTCCCATCCGGTTCTAGCTTCGGGACCACTTGGTCCATAATCTCCAGCCTCGGCCCTACCATTCCAACACTTTTCATGTCTCCCTCCCGCTCATCCTCCTCGTTCTCCTCTTCATTCTCTTCTTCAACCTCCTCTTCAAACTCATTCTCTTAGATCAATTCCGGGGTTTCCCACTCCTCGAAAGTCTCCCCAGCTCCCTCCTAGACTTCCCACTTCCGCCTTTCACCTTCCCCCTCCGCCTCATCCTCGACGAACAAGCGACTGAGGAATTCGATCACCTTCTTCTTGGTTTGTCTGCGTAGATAGTCATCTCGTTCAGTAGGGCCGGAAGGGAGTAGAAGAATGGCGTTTGGGGGGCGAGGGTAGCGATTTTCGGAAATGGCTCTGGAAGGGCATAGGTTGTCTATTTTGGTGGGCTTTGGGGAGTGGTAGGCAATTGAGGGTGTTCTGATTGTATAGGCGGAGAGAAGTAATGAACGTAATGATCTAGGAGGTTTGAAACTTGGAATAAAAGGGTTTAAATAGGCTTCCGAAGGTGCATTCTATAGATTTGGAATAGGTGAAATAAATCTACAAGGGAATTTGTAGTAGTGCATTTGTGTTGTTGAGTTGACGAGACGATCACATGACCCCCCCACATCAGTGGCAAGACTCATCAGAGGCATGAGGCGTCTTCCACGTGTATACGTGTGCAAATGTATGCTGAAGGCTGACCGTTGGCCCATTGTTCCCTATGTTGGCGATGCGATGATGTGGTAAGCTGTTGGTGCATCAACCGAGCGATCAAAAACCCTTCAGCCTAGGGAACCGTTTCACATGGAGACCTATATTTTTCAACTGATGAGATGTAGGCAAAACAAGCAATAGATGCATTACTGTTGAATGCTGCCTGGTCGAAAGTTCATAATGATGTTTTCCCGACTTTTGAAACAGTGGATGGATTTTTCTTTGTGCTTACAGTACACTGTAATGGAAGAGAAAGTCATCCAAAAGTTACACGTGTATGATTTTTGACACGTGTATGAGAGGCACACGTGGTACACTGAGGCGTAGAAACCTATTCTGTAAGGTTTTGCACGTCTTACACGGTTGTCAGTTGTTGTACTGTGCTCCGTACTGTACTTCATACTGTACTTCTTACTGTAGCCTATATTGTACAGGTTGTGTACAGTGGTTGTACTCGAGTAAAGTAAGAGTACATTACATTGCATGAAGTTTTGTAATAGTTTCTGAGAGTTGGAAAGTTGTCATACAGGCAGGTGCCCGGCTGTACAGAGCAACATTTGAATCTATAGTAAGTATGAGGATTCTAGTCATGAGACTGCTCCAACACTTGTTATGTCCTGTAACAGTTGAGGACCATTGTGTGAAGCTTTATCACACCAATATGAGGCACAAAGGATACTTTTATGTGACTTCATACCTATATTTTGTATGAATCCTCTGAATTCATTTGTGATGGGATTCATACGTATATTTGGTATGATGTTCAAAAGATATTTTATGTGGCCTCATATATATATTTTGTATGAGGTACCGGAAATATCTATTTTTGTCATGAATTTGGAGATAGGGATTTACTGTTTGGTATGAAGGTCTTCTTACTGGGTCTCTGATTTTGTTTCTTGTATGAGGGTACATTTATTTCCCCCTTAATCTATATTGTGTATGAGGGTTCATGTTATTGTTGTTGCTTTTACTGTATCCTCCGATTGCATCCATGTAACTTCTTGAAGGAAATAAGGTACTGTACGGGTGTGTTTGGCGCGTCGAGTAGTTTGATGTTTATTTGGCAGCTATGGAAACATTTTCAAAAATAGGCCAAATGAGCAGTTCTTTGGGCCAAGATGATTCAACATACCGAGAAAGCTTCATTTTCGTGGAATTCGTGAGTGTCTCAACTGAAGATGGAAATAGTTGTACCGTGTATTTGAAGGCGGAGTTGTAGGGAACCAAATAAAATCCGGGTGGCAAAGCCCGCAACTTTATCCGTCCTGCCAAAGTCGCCATCACAACAGGTCATGGGCCCAGTTCAACGGCGTCTTTATCTCTGAACCTCGTCGGATCCGCAAACCCAGACCCATTACAGTGGTGTATGTAAGCCAGAGTTCAAGAACACAAACAGTCCGATTTACATCATTTACCACCTTGAGAACCAACCAGTCGGATCCGCCTGATCGTCCCCAATTCTAGCGCCACTTGGAATCGTATCCGTTTTGTCACCTTCTCTATACAGTATTTTTGTTCATTCGAAGCAGAGTACATCTCTCGGGTCTACTCGTTCCGGTAAGCTATTTAAATAATTCCATTTCTTTGCACTTCGAAGTGATTCTCTTTGCACCTTTTGGTTGGTCTAAAGACTCATAATCCCAAAAGCTGTTACTGACGATCACTTCCACTTTTGTGCCTGCTTTTGCTGGGTTTTTCTAGACTCGGAAGTAGCCCTAGTGCCCCGAGTGCCCAGGGCTGCGACAGTTAGGACTTTGTCAATCTGTGTAGAGGACAGTTGTGAAATCGATCGAAGTACTCGCGCCAGAAGGACCGCCGCCGAAGACGCTCGCGCTTTCCTCGTCTAGGGAAAGGTATAGGATCCTTCGTAAGTCAGTACCTCAGGATAAGCCAGTAAAGAAAGTTCAACGCCTCTCGGCAAAGAAAGCTAAAGCCCTTGCGATCGAGTTGCAAAGAAGGAACTAAAGGGTAAAAGAAGGGTTCCGCTAAAGAAAAAGAGGGACTGCAAGCGCTGTGATATTAGCTGTAATAGTGCACAGATATTCTACATCGCATCAAGTCTAAGGGTCATAAATACTAGAGAGAAAAACAAAAAAAGACCCCCAGGTGTACTGCTTGTGATAGAGTGTTCGATTACCGCGAGGTTCTTAAGCGTCACGAGAACGAGAAGGAACATTTGTAAGTAGTTTTGTACCAGATAATTTAAAGAGATCCATTTGTTTGTTTGAAGCAACGTCTTTGGCCTTTGCTTTAGTCTAGAGTTTCGTGTGCTGTGTTCTTATAGAGGTGGGCTTGCCACTACAAGGGACTATCGGTCCCCGGCTCGGGATCTTCGAAGAGAACATTAGCACCTCTAGATTATTGCAATTAGTAGCGGAGAAGATCAAGAAGGAGGATCTATGAAGATCGAAAAGCTCACGGATACCAATTTCTACGTGTGGAAACAGAAGATTCAGCTCCTGTTGGTGTTGAAAAAGGGATAGAAGGCATGCGATCCCTGGTTTTTGTTGCCACCTGGACACGTGTACACTTGTAGCATGAAAAAGCGAGTTGCACCCTTCTTCTGTGTGTACACCTACTACACGTGTAAAATGGGCCAAATCGAAAGTTGCCTGGGACGAAAGCCCATTTTCGGGCAACTCAAAATCACGGCGCATTTTGCCATTTTTCAAACCACTTGGTATTCTGCCCTCTGATTGGCTGCTACATACGCCTCCACACCACTCATATCGCTCCACGTGGCGATATCTGAGCTGATCATTGTGGAGCATTCTTACACTTGGCATGTTATGGTTGGTTGATGGTTTGTCTCTATTCTAGGCTCAAAGTACTATACCCAGTGTGTCATACGTGTACTGCCTCCTATGTGGCATACGTGTACTGTCTCCTTTCTGTCGTACGTGTACAGTATTATGGGTGTCGTGCGTGTACAAGTAAACAGTGGTTTCTATATTTATCCTATAGTTGCCTGGACTGGCTGCATACAGTTTACACTAGACTCATTATACTGGCTGCCTACAAATCACTCTTGCACAAGTATGGTGCCAAAGTATGTTGATGCAGCCACGTTGCTTTTACAGTATTGCACGTATGGTACGTAAGGCTTAATTCACGTTGAACGCCCTGCATGAGATTTACGTACTGTTACGTAACAACGTGAGACAAGCCCGCCAAAAAAAAAAATTTTTCTACTTTTATGATATTTTAAGTTCCCGCCTTAAGTTCCCGCCTTTGGGTTCTGTTACAGGCCGAGAGATTACAGTTGCGTTGGCGGGTCACGTAAGGCATAATTCACGGGTTGACTGTTTTAGTGTACGTTTACGTAACAGAACATGCATGGCTAGCATGCACGTAATGTTACTTACGTTTTGAATATCGGTAATTATGAATTTCCTGCGCATGCAAATCAGGGATTCTGAGGCATCTCGGCTTGGGTAGGCTATAGGATCAACAAAGATAGTACTGCAAATGTAGATTTTGCTACTTTTATTTTGCTTTCACGAAGCCGAAGTGAGTACCGGCAAACAGTATATAGTTGTAGTCTAATAGCTCATCCAAGTTAAGAAGAGGTACGGACTTGCCTTTGACTTCAACACCAACCTCACCCTTTCCGTTCTATCTCCTTTCTGTTTCTTTTATCCATCTACACTCTTTCCCTACTTCCCTTTTCATTCTCTCTCCCCATCCCTCATCATCCCCTCTTTCTTTCATCAGGTTATGGGCCCAGTCCACGCTACCGCTCTTTCCGCTTGATCCGTCCCTCAACCATTGACGTTGACGTTGAGGTAATTGCTTTCTCTGTATTGTTGGTGCTGTTGGTGTTGTCATTTGTTGCTTTGTGGTGATTGTTGTTGGGTTCCTGTCTTTGTTAGGACCCAGTTGGTGATTTTCAAGCACTCTGTGTGTAGATCCTGAGTGTTTTTGTGGTTCTCATTGTGTGTTGAATCAGAGCGATCGTTTTTTGTGCTCTACTACTGTTGAGAACAATATTGTGTTGTCAAGCACTCTGTGAGAGGATCCTGAGTAATTTGTGTTTTCATTGTTCTGTTCTTGCTTGCTGGTTCGGTTTTCTGTCTCTTTTTTGGTGGTTGTGGTTATTCGGCAATTGATCAGCTCGAGTTTATTGTGTGGAAATATCGGCCCTGTTGTTTGAGCAGGAATCTAGGCCTGGTTGTTGATACCCCTTGCACTCTTGGAAAGCCTTCACAACAACGGAAAAGAAGAAGACAGAGTGCCAGGGGTCCGCCCAAGTTTGTCCGATTCTTTTGCCGAATCGTGGTCTTGGCAATCGGTTTTGTAATCCTCTCACCGGCTGTACTCTTTTGAGAACAGTGCCTTTGTGTAACGCGAGTTGGACGGACCGTACCATACAAACCCACGCGGTTGATAACGCGAGTTATCAAAAGTCGTAAGACTGAACCCGATTCCCGGTGGGTATCACGGTGTACCAGCCGAGTCGGTCCGTTGCAGTGGCCCTTTTGCGCGCCGGCGGGACAGAGACGCTCCTCGCTTAAACGACCGATACGTACGCGAAACACCATCGCTCGTGGTCGGAGAGGGGAACGACTGTCTTCTAATTCCTTACTCTGGTAGCAAACCGGGTACTAGTGTTCTGCACTTGTACTTTGGTACCTGCTGGCTATACTTCTGTTGAGGTGTAGATACGTGCTGTGTACGGAAGGACCAGGCTCATTGGTGACCTTGAGTGCTTTCACACGAGTACAACGGAAGTCAAGCAACACAGTACGGAAGGAAACGCGCCTGAGTTAGTACGGAAAGACTGTGATTGTGGTAAGACGGCCTTTGCTGCGGGGGACCTTTCGGGGTAGTGGCTGAAAATTCCTGGCCGTCTACAGGTAAATTCGCTGTGCCTACTCGTGGCACACGGATTGCGCTCAAAGTTGAAAGACCAGCACTGACCGATATACAGGGGTAGCGCCCTAAGGCACAAATAAAGAAGTGGTAAAGAGGTAAAGAGGGGGGAAACTAAACAGGTAAAGAGTTGGAAATTTAACACCATGTGTCTTTGAGTAAACGCTGCAAACTTCTTATAGGGAAAGGCTTGCCGTGACAAGCGACTATCAGTCGCCGGCTTGGGATACCCGAACAGAGGACTTTGCTGGACGGAGATGGTGAAGGACTTTGCTGGACGGATGAAGTTGCGGGCTTGGCTACCCAGAATTTACTCGGAACTCTAAAATCCTGACCTTAAGTACAACCTACAACTACTTTCTATCTCACTGCGTCCATTAACAAAATCCCACAAACTCATCCATTTCAGAGGATTTCAAGATATTGGCCCAGTGATAACAGTCATTAGGGGCAATTTTGGAACTGCTTCCAAAGTTGACAAATTTAGGTAAATAGGTTGGCCCAATACACACATCAATACAGTACCTTATTTTGCAGACTTACGGAAACGAATTCCCTTGTGCCAAAATAACGGACTCAATCCGTCATACGTAAAATAGAATCACATAACTGATTTTGGATGCAGTCGGTCCAATCTTCATCATAATTACGAACCTCATACATATGATGGAATCACATAACTGATTTTTGGATGCAGTTGTACAAACCAATATCATAACTAGAAACCACATACGTATGATGGAATCACATAACTGATTTTTGGATGCAGACAAACCAATATCATAACTAGAAACCACATACGTATGATGGAATCACATAACTGATTTTTGGATGCAGCTGGACAAACCGTAATCATAATTGGAAACCTCATGCGTATTATAAAATCACATAACTGATTTTTGGATGCAGCGGGATAAAACCATAATCATAACTAGAATCCTCATACATAAATAAAATCAAATACCTCTTTCTAGCAGTCATGACAGTATTGCCATAATTGATTCCTACTGTACAAACTCAGTACAGTAGAAGTACTACTTGGTATATTACGATGTACAGTGCGAAGTACAGTTCCTCATTTGGCACTAGTACAGTACGTGTACAACACTGCACAAAAGGTTTCTACTCTTAGCTGTACCACGTGTACATCACATACACAACTGCCACCACGTACACGTGTACATAGCTTTCCTCAGCATATCTCTCATACAGTATACTCATCATCCACTTATAGTACCCTACCCTACGTAAAATCACCCCATAAACAACATTTTGCCCTCTAAATCGCTGACTCTCAAAATCGTACTTTCGTCCCTGGGAACTTTGGATTTCTTCCGGAATGCCTTAGGCCACCCTTCATTCAACACGTGTGCATGTGTACACGTGGAACATGCCTCATGCCTCTTATGAGGTTTGGCACCGATGTGGGGTCATGTGATCGTCTTGCCAAATCAACAACACCCCCCCTCGATTACATGACCTAAGCATCGTGCAGCTCTCCGAGGCCTAGAGATTTTATGCATTTTGAATAGAATGCGACCAAGAGGCTTGGTGAGTATATCTGCTGGCATATCTGTAGAAGGTACGTGAAACAGTGAAACAATCTTTCGAGTCACAGCATCTCGGACAAAATGATATGATATGTCAATGTGCTTATTTCGCCTGTTCACTCCTTCGTTACCCGCAAACGCTATTGTACCAGCATTATCACACCCGATTGTAACTGTGCTGTCTTTCGACTTTCCCAATGCGTCTGCAAGAAGGCACCTGAGCCAAGCTGCCTCTTTGCAAGCCTCACACAGTGCAATATACTCCGCTTCGCATGTGGATTTCGCAACGACCGTTTGTCTCCTAGATGACCAACTAATAGCTCCCCCACACAGTTTGAACACATATCCACTGGTGGACTTTCTCGAGTCCAAGCAACCACCCCAGTCTGCATCGCTGAAGCCCTCTAGAGTTTGCACTGGGAGATTTCCATCTAGAACTACACCTAGTGAGAGCGTTCCTTTGATATATCTCAGAACTCG